>OY744547.1:35110123-35157623 GCA_963556195.1 Sepiola atlantica
TATTTTGTGCCACACACTATGTTTCGTCGTTATACGACTCATCAGCGTGGTTGAATTCAGCGAGATTCGAAACCGGGGCCACAGTAATCCAACACCCTTATCGTCCGGCAGAGGGAGATTTTATCGCACGTAGATGTTATCATTTTTGTTTGTTTTTGTTTGTTGACGATTCTGATAAATGAGCGGTGAAACATTTCCTAAATGCTATCAGAGAAACGTTGTTCCTTTACACATTATGATGTGTGTGTGTGTGTGTGTATGCTGAAGAGTCTTGTACCAATTTCTTTTTTATGAGCAAATAAAAATGTGGTTTTGTGAAATATGTGTCAAAAGATAAACCTTCACGATGATCGGCTTAAAATACTTTATTTTTCATTTTAAGTAAATTTTGCCCTTGTAAATGTGTTGCTCTTTTAGGATTAATGTGATTGTTGAGAGATGAAACAGGATTTTATATTCGTTTTGCATTTTATTGTTCTTATTTTTTGGACGGGCTTATTTTTTGGAGTGCAATAGTATTTATTATTGCGTTTAACAGTTACCCGTATTTGGGAAGATTTATAATTGTACAGTGGTTGGGATTTGGGCTAGAAAAAAATTCACTGTTTTTATAATGGGGTAATTATTCTCTAGTTAAAAATGAAATGGTACCATGTCTAGTTTTACTACGACAAGTTTTATTGGAGTTGGTGCTGCAAGATCACAAACTGTTGTTGGAATTCTGGAGACAATTTGGACTTGTGTTTTAAGTGATTTTGCTGTTGATATTACACGGGTTGGCGCGTGTTTTGGTCAGTATAGTTGTTAGTAAAACTTGTGGGGATAGTTTAGGGGACGATACGCTTTTGTTGCGACACTTGAGAGAGGGATGATGATGGTGGTCACGATGTTAATGCTGGTGCCAGACTTAATGGATTTTATACATAATGTACTCAGTGCCCCGGTCTATGCTTTTTAGGGGGTATTATTTTTTACTGTTTAGTGGACTATCGAACAGTCTTCAGAAGCTGGGGTTTGAGGGTATTTCTTCATAAATACCTCGTCTTTGGTTAAATATCTAGTTCGGACTTTCTACAATTAGTCTTCGGACAACACGTGACTGAAGAGTGGGGTTATTACAGGACCTTCTTACTGTTCTGCCATGAGTAATATCATTGATAAGGAGATGTTCGTAGCGGCTCAACAATATCGTCGCTACTCTCAACAGTAGGACTATCGAGGAAGTGGTTTAATTCTATGTGGTGGTTCATAAACGTTTGGGACAACTCAATCATCCTCTCCTCCGTTTTATAAACGTTTCTTTTATCCATTTCATCGGGTGTCTTTTGAGCCTTTGCTTCAGTCACGGCATACGGAGAAAAGATACCGGGATTATCGATATTTTCGATGCCTTTTGAGGTGATTGGTTCCAAGCTATTTCCGCCCGCCAGCTCATTTCCTAGCAGCATGGCTAGGGAATGACATGGACAAACTAAGTTCTACTCCGATCTCAACGGGACTGGACATTAACTCTCGAAATCGAGCCTCTTGCTCAATTGTGGCTTTCTTAATTTCGACTCTAGCTCTTTTGATGTCAACGATTTTTGCTATTTTAGCCTGAGCTCCGGCCTCAATTTTGACGTGGCTTGTGGACGTGCTGGTGTGTCTACCGGTAATGTAGTCCGTTTTTGTCGAAGGTGTAATCGTCTATCATATGTTCACCGACAATTCTAAGTGTGCTTTTCTCATGGATTTCCGTACCTTTAATACTATCTCAACAATATCGTCTATCTTCAGCTTATATAACCTTTCGAAAGATGGTGATACTAAGAAGATATTGTAATCTGTTGTTCGCCCATACTCGGAAGTTGTGCGACCTCAAATCAGCGTGAAAAGATTTCCCAGCAAGAGCCCCGAGTTTATTCGTGACAAACCTGTGGCATATAAGTGAACCACAGGCTCAGATAATAAAGAAGAAGAAAAATAAGTTTGCTCTTTCTCGGAATTCACGCAAAGAGATCAGAGACACAAGATAACCAATGAAAAACAGACAGAAGACGGAACAATTTTAAAATACAAAAAAGATCGATTCAAAATAAATAGATAATTGTGAAGATCTATACCCCAAATATTGTCTTCGATTGTTTGTTTTTGTTCATACTCTCTTTCACCATTCCAGTTTTCTGAATTTCTATCAGCCTTCTTAAATACCCGCATACTTATTTACCAGCAATGTTTCAAGCCAACAACCATTCTCTTGTATAAATTAATATTTATTTTTAAGACCAGGATATACAAACTATCAAAATAAAAATCAAATAAGATTTAGCTGAGGGAACGGGGTTGCTGCATATGAAATGCAAAGAAACATAGAAAAAAATCAAAGAAAAATGTACTTAACTTTTTCCACAGTAGGTATTAACATGGCGTAGGAATTTGAGGATAACTTAGTTAATATCATATAATAATTCTTCAGCGATAGCGTTCTACAATGTTATTTTCAAAATGGCGGGTTTTCTTAAGTTCTACTGATCGACGATTAAATTCTGTAATATCATCTTCTCATTCGAATAGACATGTTCTAACCTCATTTTCTAATTGAGTTTTGCTCATTGGTTGGTCTTGCCCTGCTCTCTTCTTGTCCACCGAGGCATATTGAAATATCAATATCTTTGATAACTAAAATTTCATTTTCCTCCACTTTTATTTTGAGGACCATCCTTTCCGGTTATCTTTGCCCAAATAAAGAATTATTTTCTTCACACTTGTTTTTTATACTTCTCTTCCGAGAAGATGATGGTTATAAGATAGCGGAGTACACAAGGTACTATCGCCAAACAAAATTCTAACAGAAAGGTGTTAAAAATGAAAGACAAGGAAAAAAGATTTGATATCTTGTTACATGAGTGAAAGTTAATACTAAGAAGAATAAGGTTTTTAAGTTCAAAAAGAAAAGGGTGATGATGTTTATATTCCCTATTTTGACTTCATATCTTAGTACATTTCGGGTCCATTTGGTCGGTGGGGGGGGTGTATACGTTTCTAAAATACATATAAAAATCTGCTTCGGACACGCTTCAGGACAATTATTATTGATACGTGCTTTAAAAACAAAAAATAATTCCGTTAACTTTACTTTATTTTTATATTCAGTCCGATCAGCCGTTTTCTCTGCTAATTTCAGCGCAGGATTAGGAGTGGCTGCTTCCTTCCAGTACTACGTCCTTATCCTTAGACCCATTAAACCGTAGACCGATATGAAATAAATATAATTAGAGTAACTATTTCGTATTACACCGTATGCAAGATAACAACTTGTGATTGGGCGTGTGATTCACAAAATTTCCTTTTTTGATTAAAAATTATACAAAAATCCGAATTTATATTTTACTTCTTCCCTTTATTTATTGATTGATTTAAATCTAATGCATATTTTGCTTGTCATTCAAATCCACAAAAATATTCGCTTACTTTTCTAGTTGAACGCTGATGTTCTTACAAATATCACTTTGAAATGTATTCGTCTACAAATACATTTATTCTCATAAAATAGTATCTTCCTTCCAGTGTTTGTGGAAAGAGACAATTATTTAAAATTCTCCAATCCCAAAATAAAAAAATGACCTCTGCGTAAATGTGTTGCTGCGAGGATGTCCTTTCTTAGTTATAAATGCGAACGTTGAAATTTAAAATATTATTTCGAAAAAGAAAAGAGTCGATTTCAACTTATCTAACCATTGCATCGATCGCTTTGGATTTCTTTTTATCATTGGACTTAAACTTTGCCGAGACAGAAGAGGTTAGGGTTAGGGAAGAGGTGCATTTGTAGATTGCGTCACCCGTAATTCAGTATAAATTCATCATCGCGTAAGTACACTTTCAAGGGGGTATCCATTGTCTCTCGAAACAGAAAGAAGCCAATAAATAAAAAGAAAAAATACAATTGCATCCCGAATAGAGTGTGCTGGAGTAGTGGACAGATTTGTTGTGCTTTACATTCTGGTAAATACCACCTGGTCATTCGTTTTAGTCTGAATACACAAAAACCCCAACAACAAAAACAAGAATAACAAGAATCATCATTAGCCATAACACATTTATGTCTCTGTTTCTCCCTCGTCTCCTCCTCTCTCTTTTTCTTCCTGTCTTTCTGTCTCCCCCTCCCCCTCTCTCTGTCTCTCTCCCTCCCACCTTCTCTCTCTCTCTCTCTCTCTCTCTATATATATATATATATATAAATATGATGTTTTTACTTTTTGTGTAAAACTAAGGGAGATCATTCAATATATATTCAAGAGAAATCAAAGTCAGATATCAAAAGTGAGATGTGTGAGAAGTTAGAAAATAAAGCGTTTTTACAAATTAAAATATGCCCAGACGGAACAGTTTTTCATATAAGGATCTAGTTTTCACAGTCAGACAGAAAGGAAGCAATGACTTCGATCACACGCAATGTAGTTGCTACAAATCGCGTGCTGGGGAAACGGCAGCCAGCACTTTAACCCGTGCACATCTCTCTTTCTGCTCGGCTCTTTTATATGAAATATAATAAAAACTATATATTTTATATACAGATGTTATTATGCGCGTTTTATCAATTCTGATAAAAATCCGCCACAATGGTGATCACTGATCACAAGAATCTCCACCTGATGAAATAAAGAAGTTCCGACGGGTAGAAGAAGAACTAGCAAACAAGGTTAACCACAGAATCACCAGTTTTATGTAACACTATGTAGTATTGATATGAAATAAACAATAGAACAATGGAAAGGGTATGTCGTCATTTCCGGTAACACGTACACACTAGTTACAAGGATAATACTGTTAATAGTAACACTATGTGATATTGATATGAAATAGACAGAAACAATGGAAAGAGTATGTCGTCATTTCCGGTAACACGTGCACACTAGTAACAAGGATAATACTGTTAATAGTAACACTATGTGGTATTGATATGAAATAGACAATAGAACAATGGAAAGGGTATGTCGTCATTTCCGGTAACACGTGCACACTAGTAACAAGGATGATACTGTTAATAGTAACACTATGTGGTATTGACATGAAATAGACAATAGAACAATGGAAAGGGTATGTCGTCATTTCCGGTAACACGTGCACACTAGTAAAAAGGATGATACTGTTAATAGTAACACTATGTGGTATTGACATGAAATAGAAAATAGAACAATGGAAAGGGTATGTCGTCATTTCCGGTAACACGTGCACACTAGTAACAAGGATGATACTGTTAATAGTAACACTATGTGGTATTGATATGAAATCGACAATAGAACAATGGAAAGGGTATGTCGTCATTTCCGGTAACACGTGCACACTAGTAACAAGGATAATACTGTTAATAGTAACACTATGTGGTATTGCTATGAAATAGACAATAGAACAATGGAAAGGGTATGTCGTCATTTCCGGTAACACGTGCACACTAGTAACAAGGATAATACTGTTAATAGTAACACTATGTGGTATTGCTATGAAATAGACAATAGAACAATGGAAAGGGTATGTCGTCATTTCCGGTAACACGTGCACACTAGTAACAAGGATAATACCGTTAATAGTAACACTATGTGGTATTGATATGAAATAGACAATAGAACAATGGAAAGGGTATGTCGTCATTTCCGGTAACACGTGCACACTAGTAACAAGGATGATACTGTTAATAGTAACACTATGTGGTATTGACATGAAATAGACAATAGAACAATGGAAAGAGTATGTCGTCATTTCCGGTAACACGTGCACACTAGTAACAAGGATAATACTGTTAATAGTAACACTATGTAGTATTGATATGAAATCGACAATAGAACAATGGAAAGGGTATGTCGTCATTTCCGGTAACACGTGCACACTAGTAACAAGGATAATACTGTTAATAGTAACACTATGTGGTATTACTATGAAATAGACAATAGAACAATGGAAAGGGTATGTCGTCATTTCCGGTAACACGTGCACACTAGTAACAAGGATAATACTGTTAATAGTAACACTATGTGGTATTGATATGAAATAGACAGAAACAATGGAAAGGGTATGTCGTCATTTCCGGTAACACGTGCACACTAGTAACAAGGATAATACTGTTAATAGTAACACTATTTGGTATTGCTATGAAATAGACAATAGAACAATGGAAAGGGTATGTCGTCATTTCCGGTAACACGTGCACACTAGTAACAAGGATAATACTGTTAATAGTAACACTATGTGGTATTGCCATGAAATAGACAATAGAACAATGGAAAGGGTATGTCGTCATTTCCGGTAACACGTGCACACTAGTAACAAGGATAATACTGTTAATAGTAACACTATGTGGTATTGCCATGAAATAGACAATAGAACAATGGAAAGGGTATGTCGTCATTTCCGGTAACACGTGCACACTAGTTACAAGGATAATACTGTTAATAGTAACACTATGTGATATTGATATGAAATAGACAATACAGCAATGGAAAGGGTATGTTGTCATTTCCGGTAACACGTGCACACTAGTAACAAGGATAATACTGTTAATAGTAACACTATGTGGTATTGCTATGAAATAGACAATAGAACAATGGAAAGGGTATGTCGTCATTTCCGGTAACACGTGCACACTAGTAACAAGGATAATACTGTTAATAGTAACACTATGTGATATTGATATGAAATAGACAATACAGCAATGGAAAGGGTATGTTGTCATTTCCGGTAACACGTGCACACTAGTAACAAGGATAATACTGTTAATAGTAACACTATGTGGTATTGCTATGAAATAGACAATAGAACAATGGAAAGGGTATGTCGTCATTTCCGGTAACACGTGCACACTAGTAACAAGGATAATACTGTTAATAGTAACACTATGTGGTATTGCCATGAAATAGACAATAGAACAATGGAAAGGGTATGTCGTCATTTCCGGTAACACGTGCACACTAGTAACAAGGATAATACTGTTAATAGTAACACTATGTGGTATTGCCATGAAATAGACAATAGAACAATGGAAAGGGTATGTCGTCATTTCCGGTAACACGTGCACACTAGTAACAAGGATAATACTGTTAATAGTAACACTATGTGGTATTGCCATGAAATAGACAATAGAACAATGGAAAGGGTATGTCGTCATTTCCGGTAACACGTGCACACTAGTAACAAGGATAATACTGTTAATAGTAACACTATGTGGTATTGACATGAAATAGACAGAAACAATGGAAAGGGTATGTCGTCATTTCCGGTAACACGTGCACACTAGTAACAAGGATAATACTGTTAATAGTAACACTATGTGGTATTGATATGAAATAGACAATAGAACAATGGAAAGGGTATGTCGTCATTTCCGGTAACACGTGCACACTAGTAACAAGGATAATACTGTTAATAGTAACACTATGTGGTATTGATATGAAATAGACAGAAACAATGGAAAGGGTATGTCGTCATTTCCGGTAACACGTGCACACTAGTAACAAGGATAATACTGTTAATAGTAACACTATGTGGTATTGACATGAAATAGACAATAGAACAATGGAAAGGGTATGTCGTCATTTCCGGTAACACGTGCACACTAGTAACAAGGATAATACTGTTAATAGTAACACTATGTGGTATTGACATGAAATAGACAATAGAACAATGGAAAGGGTATGTCGTCATTTCCGGTAACACGTGCACACTAGTAACAAGGATAATATTGTTAATAGTAACACTATGTGGTATTGACATGAAATAGACAATAGAACAATGGAAAGGGTATGTCGTCATTTCCGGTAACACGTGCACACTAGTAACAAGGATAATACTGTTAATAGTAACACTATGTGGTATTGACATGAAATAGACAATAGAACAATGGAAAGGGTATGTCGTCATTTCCGGTAACACGTGCACACTAGTAACAAGGATAATACTGTTAATAGTAACACTATGTGGTATTGACATGAAATAGACAATAGAACAATGGAAAGGGTATGTCGTCATTTCCGGTAACACGTGCACACTAGTAACAAGGATAATACTGTTAATAGTAACACTATGTGGTATTGACATGAAATAGACAATAGAACAATGGAAAGGGTATGTCGTCATTTCCGGTAACACGTGCACACTAGTAACAAGGATAATACTGTTAATAGTAACACTATGTGGTATTGATATGAAATAGACAATAGAACAATGGAAAGGGTATGTCGTCATTTCCGGTAACACGTACACACTAGTAACAAGGATAATACTGTTAATAGTAACACTATGTGGTATTGATATGAAATAGACAGAAACAATGGAAAGGGTATGTCGTCATTTCCGGTAACACGTGCACACTAGTAACAAGGATAATACTGTTAATAGTAACACTATGTGGTATTGATATGAAATAGACAATAGAACAATGGAAAGGGTATGTTGTCATTTCCGGTAACACGTACACACTAGTAACAAGGATAATACTGTTAATAGTAACACTATGTGATATTGATATGAAATAGACAGAAACAATGGAAAGGGTATGTCGTCATTTCCGGTAACACGTGCACACTAGTAACAAGGATAATACTGTTAATAGTAACACTATGTGATATTGATATGAAATAGACAATAGAACAATGGAAAGGGTATGTCGTCATTTCCGGTAACACGTGCACACTAGTAACAAGGATAATACTGTTAATAGTAACACTATGTGATATTGATATGAAATAGACAATAGAACAATGGAAAGGGTATGTCGTCATTTCCGGTAACACGTGCACACTAGTAACAAGGATAATACTGTTAATAGTAACACTATGTTGTATTGCCATGAAATAGACAATAGAACAATGGAAAGGGTATGTTGTCATTTCCGATAACACGTGCACACTAGTAACAAGGATAATACTGTTAATAGTAACACTATGTGGTATTGCTATGAAATAGACAATAGAACAATGGAAAGGGTATGTCGTCATTTCCGGTAACACGTGCACACTAGTTACAAGGATAATACTGTTAATAGTAACACTATGTGGTATTGCCATGAAATAGACAATAGAACAATGGAAAGGGTATGTCGTCATTTCCGGTAACACGTGCACACTAGTAACAAGGATAATACTGTTAATAGTAACACTATGTGGTATTGCTATGAAATAGACAATAGAACAATGGAAAGGGTATGTCGTCATTTCCGGTAACACGTACACACTAGTAACAAGGATAATACTGTTAATAGTAACACTATGTGGTATTGCTATGAAATAGACAATAGAACAATGGAAAGGGTATGTTGTCATTTCCGATAACACGTGCACACTAGTAACAAGGATAATACTGTTAATAGTAACACTATGTGGTATTGCTATGAAATAGACAATAGAACAATGGAAAGGGTATGTCGTCATTTCCGGTAATACGTGCACACTAGTTACAAGGATAATACTGTTAATAGTAACACTATGTGGTATTGACATGAAATAGACAATAGAACAATAGAAAAGGTATGTCGTCATTTCCGGTAACACGTACACACTAGTAACAAGGATAATACTGTTAATAGTAACACTATGTGATATTGACATGAAATAGACAATAGAACAATAGAAAAGGTATGTCGTCATTTCCGGTAACACGTACACACTAGTAACAAGGATAATACTGTTAATAGTAACACTATGTGATATTGACATGAAATAGACAATAGAACAATAGAAAAGGTATGTCGTCATTTCCGGTAACACGTACACACTAGTAACAAGGATAATACTGTTAATAGTAACACTATGTGGTATTGACATGAAATAGACAATAGAACAATGGAAAGGGTATGTCGTCATTTCCGGTAACACGTACACACTAGTTACAAGGATAATACTGTTAATAGTAACACTATGTGGTATTGACATGAAATAGACAATAGAACAATAGAAAAGGTATGTCGTCATTTCCGGTAACACGTACACACTAGTAACAAGGATAATACTGTTAATAGTAACACTATGTGGTATTGACATGAAATAGACAATAGAACAATGGAAAGGGTATGTCGTCATTTCCGGTAACACGTGCACACTAGTAACAAGGATAATACTGTTAATAGTAACACTATGTGATATTGATATGAAATAGACAGAAACAATGGAAAGGGTATGTCGTCATTTCCGGTAACACGTACACACTAGTTACAAGGATAATACTGTTAATAGTAACACTATGTGGTATTGACATGAAATAGACAATAGAACAATAGAAAAGGTATGTCGTCATTTCCGGTAACACGTACACACTAGTAACAAGGATAATACTGTTAATAGTAACACTATGTGGTATTGCTATGAAATAGACAATAGAACAATGGAAAGGGTATGTCGTCATTTCCGGTAACACGTACACACTAGTAACAAGGATAATACTGTTAATAGTAACACTATGTGGTATTGCTATGAAATAGACAATAGAACAATGGAAAGGGTATGTTGTCATTTCCGATAACACGTGCACACTAGTAACAAGGATAATACTGTTAATAGTAACACTATGTGGTATTGCTATGAAATAGACAATAGAACAATGGAAAGGGTATGTCGTCATTTCCGGTAATACGTGCACACTAGTTACAAGGATAATACTGTTAATAGTAACACTATGTGGTATTGACATGAAATAGACAATAGAACAATAGAAAAGGTATGTCGTCATTTCCGGTAACACGTACACACTAGTAACAAGGATAATACTGTTAATAGTAACACTATGTGATATTGACATGAAATAGACAATAGAACAATAGAAAAGGTATGTCGTCATTTCCGGTAACACGTACACACTAGTAACAAGGATAATACTGTTAATAGTAACACTATGTGGTATTGACATGAAATAGACAATAGAACAATGGAAAGGGTATGTCGTCATTTCCGGTAACACGTACACACTAGTTACAAGGATAATACTGTTAATAGTAACACTATGTGGTATTGACATGAAATAGACAATAGAACAATAGAAAAGGTATGTCGTCATTTCCGGTAACACGTACACACTAGTAACAAGGATAATACTGTTAATAGTAACACTATGTGATATTGACATGAAATAGACAATAGAACAATAGAAAAGGTATGTCGTCATTTCCGGTAACACGTACACACTAGTAACAAGGATAATACTGTTAATAGTAACACTATGTGGTATTGACATGAAATAGACAATAGAACAATGGAAAGGGTATGTCGTCATTTCCGGTAACACGTACACACTAGTTACAAGGATAATACTGTTAATAGTAACACTATGTGGTATTGACATGAAATAGACAATAGAACAATAGAAAAGGTATGTCGTCATTTCCGGTAACACGTACACACTAGTAACAAGGATAATACTGTTAATAGTAACACTATGTGGTATTGACATGAAATAGACAATAGAACAATGGAAAGGGTATGTCGTCATTTCCGGTAACACGTGCACACTAGTAACAAGGATAATACTGTTAATAGTAACACTATGTGATATTGATATGAAATAGACAGAAACAATGGAAAGGGTATGTCGTCATTTCCGGTAACACGTGCACACTAGTAACAAGGATAATACTGTTAATAGTAACACTATGTGATATTGATATGAAATAGACAATAGAACAATGGAAAGGGTATGTCGTCATTTCCGGTAACACGTGCACACTAGTAACAAGGATAATACTGTTAATAGTAACACTATGTGGTATTGCCATGAAATAGACAATAGAACAATGGAAAGGGTATGTTGTCATTTCCGATAACACGTGCACACTAGTAACAAGGATAATACTGTTAATAGTAACACTATGTGGTATTGCTATGAAATAGACAATAGAACAATGGAAAGGGTATGTCGTCATTTCCGGTAACACGTGCACACTAGTTACAAGGATAATACTGTTAATAGTAACACTATGTGGTATTGCCATGAAATAGACAATAGAACAATGGAAAGGGTATGTCGTCATTTCCGGTAACACGTGCACACTAGTAACAAGGATAATACTGTTAATAGTAACACTATGTGGTATTGCTATGAAATAGACAATAGAACAATGGAAAGGGTATGTCGTCATTTCCGGTAACACGTACACACTAGTAACAAGGATAATACTGTTAATAGTAACACTATGTGGTATTGACATGAAATAGACAATAGAACAATAGAAAGGGTATGTCGTCATTTCCGGTAACACGTGCACACTAGTAACAAGGATAATACTGTTAATAGTAACACTATGTGGTATTGCCATGAAATAGACAATAGAACAATGGAAAGGGTATGTCGTCATTTCCGGTAACACGTGCACACTAGTAACAAGGATAATACTGTTAATAGTAACACTATGTGGTATTGACATGAAATAGACAGAAACAATGGAAAGGGTATGTCGTCATTTCCGGTAACACGTGCATACTAGTAACAAGGATAATACTGTTAATAGTAACACTATGTGGTATTAATATGAAATAGACAATAGAACAATGGAAAGGGTATGTCGTCATTTCCGGTAACACATGCACACTAGTAACAAGGATAATACTGTTAATAGTAACACTATGTGGTATTGATATGAAATAGACAATAGAACAATGGAAAGGGTATGTCGTCATTTCCGGTAACACGTGCACACTAGTAACAAGGATAATACTGTTAATAGTAACACTATGTGGTATTGACATGAAATAGACAATAGAACAATGGAAAGGGTATGTCGTCATTTCCGGTAACACGTGCACACTAGTAACAAGGATAATACTGTTAATAGTAACACTATGTGATATTGATATGAAATAGACAATACAGCAATGGAAAGGGTATGTTGTCATTTCCGGTAACACGTGCACACTAGTAACAAGGATAATACTGTTAATAGTAACACTATGTGGTATTGCTATGAAATAGACAATAGAACAATGGAAAGGGTATGTCGTCATTTCCGGTAACACGTGCACACTAGTAACAAGGATAATACTGTTAATAGTAACACTATGTGGTATTGCCATGAAATAGACAATAGAACAATGGAAAGGGTATGTCGTCATTTCCGGTAACACGTGCACACTAGTAACAAGGATAATACTGTTAATAGTAACACTATGTGGTATTGCCATGAAATAGACAATAGAACAATGGAAAGGGTATGTCGTCATTTCCGGTAACACGTGCACACTAGTAACAAGGATAATACTGTTAATAGTAACACTATGTGGTATTACTATGAAATAGACAATAGAACAATGGAAAGGGTATGTCGTCATTTCCGGTAACACGTGCACACTAGTAACAAGGATAATACTGTTTATAGTAACACTATGTGGTATTGATATGAAATAGACAGAAACAATGGAAAGGGTATGTCGTCATTTCCGGTAACACGTGCACACTAGTAACAAGGATAATACTGTTAATAGTAACACTATGTGGTATTGCTATGAAATAGACAATAGAACAATGGAAAGGGTATGTCGTCATTTCCGGTAACACGTGCACACTAGTAACAAGGATAATACTGTTAATAGTAACACTATGTGGTATTGCCAGGAAATAGACAATAGAACAATGGAAAGGGTATGTCGTCATTTCCGGTAACACGTGCACACTAGTAACAAGGATAATACTGTTAATAGTAACACTATGTGGTATTGCCATGAAATAGACAATAGAACAATGGAAAGGGTATGTCGTCATTTCCGGTAACACGTGCACACTAGTTACAAGGATAATACTGTTAATAGTAACACTATGTGATATTGATATGAAATAGACAATACAGCAATGGAAAGGGTATGTTGTCATTTCCGGTAACACGTGCACACTAGTAACAAGGATAATACTGTTAATAGTAACACTATGTGGTATTGCTATGAAATAGACAATAGAACAATGGAAAGGGTATGTCGTCATTTCCGGTAACACGTGCACACTAGTAACAAGGATAATACTGTTAATAGTAACACTATGTGATATTGATATGAAATAGACAATACAGCAATGGAAAGGGTATGTTGTCATTTCCGGTAACACGTGCACACTAGTAACAAGGATAATACTGTTAATAGTAACACTATGTGGTATTGCTATGAAATAGACAATAGAACAATGGAAAGGGTATGTCGTCATTTCCGGTAACACGTGCACACTAGTAACAAGGATAATACTGTTAATAGTAACACTATGTGGTATTGCCATGAAATAGACAATAGAACAATGGAAAGGGTATGTCGTCATTTCCGGTAACACGTGCACACTAGTAACAAGGATAATACTGTTAATAGTAACACTATGTGGTATTGCCATGAAATAGACAATAGAACAATGGAAAGGGTATGTCGTCATTTCCGGTAACACGTGCACACTAGTAACAAGGATAATACTGTTAATAGTAACACTATGTGGTATTGCCATGAAATAGACAATAGAACAATGGAAAGGGTATGTCGTCATTTCCGGTAACACGTGCACACTAGTAACAAGGATAATACTGTTAATAGTAACACTATGTGGTATTGACATGAAATAGACAGAAACAATGGAAAGGGTATGTCGTCATTTCCGGTAACACGTGCACACTAGTAACAAGGATAATACTGTTAATAGTAACACTATGTGGTATTGATATGAAATAGACAATAGAACAATGGAAAGGGTATGTCGTCATTTCCGGTAACACGTGCACACTAGTAACAAGGATAATACTGTTAATAGTAACACTATGTGGTATTGATATGAAATAGACAGAAACAATGGAAAGGGTATGTCGTCATTTCCGGTAACACGTGCACACTAGTAACAAGGATAATACTGTTAATAGTAACACTATGTGGTATTGACATGAAATAGACAATAGAACAATGGAAAGGGTATGTCGTCATTTCCGGTAACACGTGCACACTAGTAACAAGGATAATACTGTTAATAGTAACACTATGTGGTATTGACATGAAATAGACAATAGAACAATGGAAAGGGTATGTCGTCATTTCCGGTAACACGTGCACACTAGTAACAAGGATAATATTGTTAATAGTAACACTATGTGGTATTGACATGAAATAGACAATAGAACAATGGAAAGGGTATGTCGTCATTTCCGGTAACACGTGCACACTAGTAACAAGGATAATACTGTTAATAGTAACACTATGTGGTATTGACATGAAATAGACAATAGAACAATGGAAAGGGTATGTCGTCATTTCCGGTAACACGTGCACACTAGTAACAAGGATAATACTGTTAATAGTAACACTATGTGGTATTGACATGAAATAGACAATAGAACAATGGAAAGGGTATGTCGTCATTTCCGGTAACACGTGCACACTAGTAACAAGGATAATACTGTTAATAGTAACACTATGTGGTATTGACATGAAATAGACAATAGAACAATGGAAAGGGTATGTCGTCATTTCCGGTAACACGTGCACACTAGTAACAAGGATAATACTGTTAATAGTAACACTATGTGGTATTGATATGAAATAGACAATAGAACAATGGAAAGGGTATGTCGTCATTTCCGGTAACACGTACACACTAGTAACAAGGATAATACTGTTAATAGTAACACTATGTGGTATTGATATGAAATAGACAGAAACAATGGAAAGGGTATGTCGTCATTTCCGGTAACACGTGCACACTAGTAACAAGGATAATACTGTTAATAGTAACACTATGTGGTATTGATATGAAATAGACAATAGAACAATGGAAAGGGTATGTTGTCATTTCCGGTAACACGTACACACTAGTAACAAGGATAATACTGTTAATAGTAACACTATGTGATATTGATATGAAATAGACAGAAACAATGGAAAGGGTATGTCGTCATTTCCGGTAACACGTGCACACTAGTAACAAGGATAATACTGTTAATAGTAACACTATGTGATATTGATATGAAATAGACAATAGAACAATGGAAAGGGTATGTCGTCATTTCCGGTAACACGTGCACACTAGTAACAAGGATAATACTGTTAATAGTAACACTATGTGATATTGATATGAAATAGACAATAGAACAATGGAAAGGGTATGTCGTCATTTCCGGTAACACGTGCACACTAGTAACAAGGATAATACTGTTAATAGTAACACTATGTGGTATTGCCATGAAATAGACAATAGAACAATGGAAAGGGTATGTTGTCATTTCCGATAACACGTGCACACTAGTAACAAGGATAATACTGTTAATAGTAACACTATGTGGTATTGCTATGAAATAGACAATAGAACAATGGAAAGGGTATGTCGTCATTTCCGGTAACACGTGCACACTAGTTACAAGGATAATACTGTTAATAGTAACACTATGTGGTATTGCCATGAAATAGACAATAGAACAATGGAAAGGGTATGTCGTCATTTCCGGTAACACGTGCACACTAGTAACAAGGATAATACTGTTAATAGTAACACTATGTGGTATTGCTATGAAATAGACAATAGAACAATGGAAAGGGTATGTCGTCATTTCCGGTAACACGTACACACTAGTAACAAGGATAATACTGTTAATAGTAACACTATGTTGTATTGCTATGAAATAGACAATAGAACAATGGAAAGGGTATGTTGTCATTTCCGATAACACGTGCACACTAGTAACAAGGATAATACTGTTAATAGTAACACTATGTGGTATTGCTATGAAATAGACAATAGAACAATGGAAAGGGTATGTCGTCATTTCCGGTAATACGTGCACACTAGTTACAAGGATAATACTGTTAATAGTAACACTATGTGGTATTGACATGAAATAGACAATAGAACAATAGAAAAGGTATGTCGTCATTTCCGGTAACACGTACACACTAGTAACAAGGATAATACTGTTAATAGTAACACTATGTGGTATTGACATGAAATAGACAATAGAACAATGGAAAGGGTATGTCGTCATTTCCGGTAACACGTACACACTAGTTACAAGGATAATACTGTTAATAGTAACACTATGTGGTATTGACATGAAATAGACAATAGAACAATGGAAAGGGTATGTCGTCATTTCCGGTAACACGTACACACTAGTTACAAGGATAATACTGTTAATAGTAACACTATGTGGTATTGACATGAAATAGACAATAGAACAATGGAAAGGGTATGTCGTCATTTCCGGTAACACGTGCACACTAGTAACAAGGATAATACTGTTAATAGTAACACTATGTGATATTGATATGAAATAGACAGAAACAATGGAAAGGGTATGTCGTCATTTCCGGTAACACGTGCACACTAGTTACAAGGATAATACTGTTAATAGTAACACTATGTGGTATTGACATGAAATAGACAATAGAACAATGGAAAGGGTATGTCGTCATTTCCGGTAACACGTGCACACTAGTAACAAGGATAATACTGTTAATAGTAACACTATGTGATATTGATATGAAATAGACAGAAACAATGGAAAGGGTATGTCGTCATTTCCGGTAACACGTGCACACTAGTAACAAGGATAATACTGTTAATAGTAACACTATGTGATATTGATATGAAATAGACAATAGAACAATGGAAAGGGTATGTCGTCATTTCCGGTAACACGTGCACACTAGTAACAAGGATAATACTGTTAATAGTAACACTATGTGGTATTGCCATGAAATAGACAATAGAACAATGGAAAGGGTATGTTGTCATTTCCGATAACACGTGCACACTAGTAACAAGGATAATACTGTTAATAGTAACACTATGTGGTATTGCTATGAAATAGACAATAGAACAATGGAAAGGGTATGTCGTCATTTCCGGTAACACGTGCACACTAGTTACAAGGATAATACTGTTAATAGTAACACTATGTGGTATTGCCATGAAATAGACAATAGAACAATGGAAAGGGTATGTCGTCATTTCCGGTAACACGTGCACACTAGTAACAAGGATAACACTGTTAATAGTAACACTATGTGGTATTGCTATGAAATAGACAATAGAACAATGGAAAGGGTATGTCGTCATTTCCGGTAACACGTACACACTAGTAACAAGGATAATACTGTTAATAGTAACACTATGTGGTATTGACATGAAATAGACAATAGAACAATAGAAAGGGTATGTCGTCATTTCCGGTAACACGTGCACACTAGTAACAAGGATAATACTGTTAATAGTAACACTATGTGGTATTGCCATGAAATAGACAATAGAACAATGGAAAGGGTATGTCGTCATTTCCGGTAACACGTGCACACTAGTAACAAGGATAATACTGTTAATAGTAACACTATGTGGTATTGACATGAAATAGACAGAAACAATGGAAAGGGTATGTCGTCATTTCCGGTAACACGTGCATACTAGTAACAAGGATAATACTGTTAATAGTAACACTATGTGGTATTAATATGAAATAGACAATAGAACAATGGAAAGGGTATGTCGTCATTTCCGGTAACACATGCACACTAGTAACAAGGATAATACTGTTAATAGTAACACTATGTGGTATTGATATGAAATAGACAATAGAACAATGGAAAGGGTATGTCGTCATTTCCGGTAACACGTGCACACTAGTAACAAGGATAATACTGTTAATAGTAACACTATGTGGTATTGACATGAAATAGACAATAGAACAATGGAAAGGGTATGTCGTCATTTCCGGTAACACGTGCACACTAGTAACAAGGATAATACTGTTAATAGTAACACTATGTGGTATTGACATGAAATAGACAATAGAACAATGGAAAGGGTATGTCGTCATTTCCGATAACACGTGCACACTAGTAACAAGGATAATACTGTTAATAGTAACACTATGTGGTATTGACATGAAATAGACAATAGAACAATGGAAAGGGTATGTCGTCATTTCCGGTAACACGTGCACACTAGTAACAAGGATAATACTGTTAATAGTAACACTATGTGGTATTGACATGAAATAGACAATAGAACAATGGAAAGGGTATGTCGTCATTTCCGGTAACACGTGCACACTAGTAACAAGGATAATACTGTTAATAGTAACACTATGTGATATTGATATTAAATAGACAATAGAACAATGGAAAGGGTATGTCGTCATTTCCGGTAACACGTGCACACTAGTAACAAGGATAATACTGTTAATAGTAACACTATGTCGTATTGATATGAAATAGACAATAGAACAATGGAAAGGGTATGTCGTCATTTCCGGTAACACGTACACACTAGTTACAAGGATAATACTGTTAATAGTAACACTATGTGGTATTGATATGAAATAGACAGAAACAATAGAAAGGGTATGTCGTCATTTCCGGTAACACGTGCACACTAGTAACAAGGATAATACTGTTAATAGTAACACTATGCGGTATTGACATGAAATAGACAATAGAACAATGGAAAGGGTATGTCGTCATTTCCGGTAACACGTGCACACTAGTTACAAGGATAATACTGTTAATAGTAACACTATGTGGTATTGCTATGAAATAGACAATAGAACAATGGAAAGAGTATGTCGTCATTTCCGGTAACACGTACACACTAGTTACAAGGATAATACTGTTAATAGTAACACTATGTGGTATTGACATGAAATAGACAATAGAACAATGGAAAGGGTATGTCGTCATTTCCGGTAACACGTGCACACTAGTAACAAGGATAATACTGTTAATAGTAACACTATGTGGTATTGATATGAAATAGACAATAGAACAATGGAAAGGGTATGTCGTCATTTCCGGTAACACGTACACACTAGTTACAAGGATAATACTGTTAATAGTAACACTATGTGGTATTGACATAAAATAGACAATAGAACAATGGAAAGGGTATGTCGTCATTTCCGGTAACACGTACACACTAGTTACAAGGATAATACTGTTAATAGTAACACTTACCATTGGCATCGAGTGGTATCAAGTCTTTGGCACTGATCACTGAAAATAGACAACACCGTTAAGAACTTTATTCATTTATGCACGTCTCAGGGATCTTGGGGGAAAAAACACCACGCGAAAAAGTACTCAATTCCATGTAACCATTAGTAAAAAAGAAAAACTATTTCATAACTTATTAAAAACACTTTTTTACACATTGGTATGACATCCAGTAAATTGAGATTATTTTAAAAGTCTCATCTGAAAGATTCCAACACTGTTCATTCAATCCCTTCTTTATATCATAATCACAATTCTTTTTATAAATGTAACGAAATTTGTTTACCTCAGTCCTGGGAGGTAACTCCATAATTGCGTCAAAGCGGATGGGCGCAGATTCATTGCCTGTCGCCTGAGACGCACTCACTTGGTGTGATGGCAATGAGACTGAGAACATTTTAAAATGTAATTGCTACCGGCATGTAACGCACAAGAAACGTCCAAATACTGACCACACCCTCATATTTGGCTGACATTGTGTCCTTACTTGCCTCCCTACGAGGGCTGAGTAAGACACACGGACGTTTTTAAATGTGGATGAAATCTAGCTTTCAAAAAATTCACACAGTATTGGACAAAATTAAAAGATTGCCTCAGTATAGAAGGAGTTCTCCTTCACTGACTGAGGATAGAACAAATACTACACTTGATCCCAGTCCGAAGGCCGAGTTGTGTCACATCCAACGAAAGATATTCCAATTTCTAGAAAAAATTACAATAATATAAATGTTCAAGTAAAATTTTCGTTGTACTTAAAAGACTTAAGTCATGACCGGGTGGAAATGTTAAGTAATTTGTATTTGTTAGTATCGCGTATAGTGAGGATTGAACTTTAAACCTTCAGAAGACTGCCACTTAGAACAGATTGATACACTTTATCTGTTGCGTCACTTAGAACGGATTGATACACTTTAATCTGTTACGTAACTTAGAACTGATTGATACACTTTTATCTGTTGCGTCACTTAGAACTGATTGATACACTTTTATCTGTTGCGTCACTTAGAACGGATTGATACACTTTAATCTGTTGCGTCCTTTAGAACTGATTGATACACTTTTATCTGTTGCGTCCTTTAGAACTGATTGATACACTTTTATCTGTTGCGTCACTTAGTACTGATTGATACACTTTTATCTGTTGCGTCCTTTAGAACTGATTGATACACTTTTATCTGTTGCGTCACTTAGTACTGATTGATACAATTTATCTGTTGCGTCCTTTAGAACTGATTGATACACTTTTATCGGTTGATACACTTAGAACTGATTGATACACTTTTATCTGTTGCGTCCTTTAGAACTGATTGATACACTTTTATCTGTTGCGTCACTTAGAACTGATTGATACACTTTTATCTGTTGCGTCCTTTAGAACTGATTGATACACTTTTATCTGTTGCGTCACTTAGAACTGATTGATACACATTTATCTGTTGCGTCCTTTAGAACTGATTGATAAACTTTTATCTGTTGCGTCACTTAGAACTGATTGATACACTTTTATCTGTTGCGTCACTTAGAACTGATTGATACACTTTTATCTGTTGCGTCCTTTAGAACTGATTGATACACTTTTATCTGTTGCGTCACTTAGAACTGATTGATACACTTTTATCTGTTGCGTCACTTAGAACTGATTGATACACTTTTATCTGTTGCGTCACTTAGTACTGATTGATACAATTTATCTGTTGCGTCCTTTAGAACTGATTGATACACTTTTATCGGTTGAGACACTTAGAACTGATTGATACACTTTTATCTGTTGCGTCCTTTAGAACTGATTGATACACTTTTATCTGTTGCGTCACTTAGAACTGATTGATAAACTTTTATCTGTTGCGTCCTTTAGAACTGATTGATACACTTTTATATGTTGCGTCACTTGGAACTGATTGATACAGTTTTATCTGTTGCGTCACTTAGAACGGATTGATACACTTTTATCTGTTGCGTCACTTAGAACTGATTGATACACATTTATATGTTGCGTCACTTAGAACTGATTGATACACTTTAATCTGTTGCGACACTTAAAACTGATTGATACACTTTTATCTGTTGCGTCACTTATAACGGATTGATACACTTTTATCTGTTGCGTCACTTAGAACTGATTGATACACATTTATCTGTTGCGTCACTTAGAACTGATTGATACAATTTTATCTGTTGCGTCACTTAGAACTGATTGATACACTTTTATCTGTTGCGTCACTTAGAACTGATTGATACACATTTATCTGTTGCGTCACTTAGAACTGATTGATACACTTTTATCTATTGCGTCACTTAGAACTGATTGATACACTTTTATCTGTTGCGTCACTTAGAACTGATTGATACACTTTTATCTATTGCGTCACTTAGAACTGATTGATACACTTTTATCTGTTGCGTCACTTAGAACTGATTGATACACATTTATCTATTGCGTAACTTAGAACTAATTGATACACTTTTATCTATTGCGTCACTTAGAACTAATTGATACACTTTTATCTAATGCGTCACTTAGAACTGATTGATACACTTTTATCTGTTGCGTCACTTAGAACTAATTGATACACTTTTATCTATTGCGACACTTAGAACTAATTGATACACTTTTATCTAATGCGTCACTTAGAACTGATTGATACACTTTTATCTATTGCGTCACTTAGAACTAATTGATACACTTTTATCTATTGCGTCACTTAGAACTAATTGATACACTTTTATCTGTTGCGTCCTTTAGAACTGATTGATACACTTTTATATGTTGCGTCACTTGGAACTGATTGATACAGTTTTATCTGTTGCGTCACTTAGAACGGATTGATACACTTTTATCTGTTGCGTCACTTAGAACTAATTGATACACTTTTATCTAATGCGTCACTTAGAACTGATGATACACATTTATCTATTGCGTCACTTAGAACTAATTGATACACTTTTATCTAATGCGTCACTTAGAACTAATTGATACACTTTTATCTATTGCGTCACTTAGAACTGATTGATACGCTTTTATCTATTGCGTAACTTAGAACTGATTGATACACTTTTATCTGTTGCGTCACTTAGAACTAATTGATACACTTTTATCTATTGCGTCACTTAGAACTGATTGATACACATTTATCTATTGCGTCACTTAGTACTAATTGATACACTTTTATCTATTGCGACACTTAGTACTGATTGACACACTTTTATCTGTTGCGTCACTTAGAACTGATTGATACACTTTTATCTGTTGCGTCACTTAGAACTGATTGATACACTTTTATCTAATGCGTCACTTAGAACTGATTGATACGCTTTTATCTGTTGCGTCACTTAGAACTAATTGATACACTTTTATCTATTGCGACACTTAGTACTGATTGATACACTTTTATCTGTTGCGTAACTTAGAACTGATTGATACACTTTTATCTGTTGCGTCACTTAGAACTGATTGATACACTTTTATCTAATGCGTCACTTAGAACTAATTGATACACTTTTATCTAATGCGTCACTTAGTACTAATTGATACACTTTTATCTATTGCGACACTTAGTACTGATTGATACACTTTTATCTATTGCGTCACTTAGAACTAATTGATACACTTTTATCTATTGCGTCACTTAGAACTGATTGATACACTTTTATCTGTTGCGTCACTTAGAACTGATTGATACACATTTATCTATTGCGTCACTTAGTACTGATTGATACACTTTTATCTGTTGCGTCACTTAGAACTAATTGATACACTTTTATCTAATGCGTCACTTAGAACTGATGATACACATTTATCTATTGCGTCACTTAGAACTAATTGATACACTTTTATCTAATGCGTCACTTAGAACTAATTGATACACTTTTATCTATTGCGTCACTTAGAACTGATTGATACGCTTTTATCTATTGCGTAACTTAGAACTGATTGATACACTTTTATCTGTTGCGTCACTTAGAACTAATTGATACACTTTTATCTATTGCGTCACTTAGAACTGATTGATACACATTTATCTATTGCGTCACTTAGTACTAATTGATACACTTTTATCTATTGCGACACTTAGTACTGATTGACACACTTTTATCTGTTGCGTCACTTAGAACTGATTGATACACATTTATCTGTTGCGTCACTTAGAACTGATTGATACACTTTTATCTAATGCGTCACTTGGAACTGATTGATACGCTTTTATCTGTTGCGTCACTTAGAACTAATTGATACACTTTTATCTATTGCGACACTTAGTACTGATTGATACACTTTTATCTGTTGCGTAACTTAGAACTGATTGATACACTTTTATCTGTTGCGTCACTTAGAACTGATTGATACACTTTTATCTAATGCGTCACTTAGAACTGATTGATACGCTTTTATCTGTTGCGTCACTTAGTACTAATTGATACACTTTTATCTATTGCGACACTTAGTACTGATTGATACACTTTTATCTGTTGCGTAACTTAGAACTGATTGATACACTTTTATCTGTTGCGTCACTTAGAACTGATTGATACACTTTTATCTATTGCGTCACTTAGAACTGATTGATACACATTTATCTATTGCGTAACTTAGTACTGATTGATACACTTTTATCTGTTGCGTAACTTAGAACTGATTGATACACTTTTATCTGTTGCGTCACTTAGAACTGATTGATACACTTTTATCTATTGCGTCACTTAGAACTGATTGATACACATTTATCTATTGCGACACTTAGTACTGATTGATACACTTTTATCTGCTGCGTAACTTAGAACTGATTGATACACTTTTATCTGTTGCGTCACTTAGAACTGATTGATACACTTTTATCTAATGCGTCACTTAGAACTGATTGATACGCTTTTATCTGTTGCGTCACTTAGTACTAATTGATACACTTTTATCTATTGCGACACTTAGTACTGATTGATACACTTTTATCTGTTGCGTAACTTAGAACTGATTGATAAACTTTTATCTGTTGCGTCACTTAGAACTGATTGATACACTTTTATCTAATGCGTCACTTAGAACTGATTGATACGCTTTTATCTGTTGCGTCACTTAGTACTAATTGATACACTTTTATCTATTGCGTCACTTAGAACTGATTGATACACTTTTATCTAATGCCTCACTTAGAACTGATTGATACGCTTTTATCTGTTGCGTCACTTAGTACTAATTGATACACTTTTATCTGTTGCGTCACTTAGAACTGATTGATACACTTTTATCTATTGCGTCACTTAGAACTGATTGATACACATTTATCTATTGCGACACTTAGTACTGATTGATACACTTTTATCTGTTGCGTAACTTAGAACTGATTGATACACTTTTATCTGTTGCGTCACTTAGAACTGATTGATACACTTTTATCTAATGCGTCACTTAGAACTGATTGATACGCTTTTATCTGTTGCGTCACTTAGTACTAATTCATACACTTTTATCTATTGCGACACTTAGTACTGATTGATACACTTTTATCTGTTGCGTAACTTAGAACTGATTGATACACTTTTATCTGTTGCGTCACTTAGAACTGATTGATACACTTTTATCTATTGCGTCACTTAGAACTGATTGATACACATTTATCTATTGCGTAACTTAGTACTAATTGATACACTTTTATCTGTTGCGTCACTTAGAACTGATTAATACAGTTTTATGTGTTGCGTCACTTAGAACGGATTGATACACTTTTATCTGTTGCGTCACTTAGAACTGATTGATACACTTTTATCTGTTGCGACACTTAGAACTGATTGATACACTTTTATCTGTTGCGTCACTTAGAACTGATTGATACACTTTTATCTGTTGCGTCACTTAGAACGGATTGATACACTTTTATCTGTTGCGTCACTTAGAACTGATTGATACACTTTTATCTGTTTTGTCACTTTGACCTGATTGATAAACTTTTATCTGTTGCGTCACTTAGAACTGAGTGATACACGTTTATCTGTTGCGACACTTAGAACTGATTGATTCACTTTTATCTGTTTCGTCACTTAGAACTGAGTGATACACTTTTATCTGTTGCTACACTTAGAACTGATTGATACACTTTTATCTGTTTTGTCACTTTGACCTGATTGATAAACTTTTATCTGTTGCGTCACTTAGAACTGAGTGATACACTTTTATCTGTTGCGTCACTTAGAACTGATTAATACAGTTTTATGTGTTGCGTCACTTAGAACTGAGTGATACACTTTTATCTGTTGCGTCACTTAGAACTGAGTGATACACTTTTATCTGTTTTGTCACTTTGACCTGATTAATACACTTTTATCTGTTGCGTCACTTAGAACTGAGTGATACACTTTTATCTGTTGCGTCACTTAGAACTGATTGATAAACTTTTATCTGTTGCGTCACTTAGAACTGAGTGATACACTTTTATCTATTGCGTAACTTAGTACTAATTGATACACTTTTATCTGTTGCGTCACTTAGAACTGATGAATACAGTTTTATGTGTTGCGTCACTTAGAACGGATTGATACACTTTTATCTGTTTTGTCACTTAGAACTGATTGATACACTTTTATCTGTTGCGACACTTAGAACTGATTGATACACTTTTATCTGTTGCGTCACTTAGAACTGATTGATACACTTTTATCTGTTGCGTCACTTAGAACGGATTGATACACTTTTATCTGTTGCGTCACTTAGAACTGATTGATACACTTTTATCTGTTTTGTCACTTTGACCTGATTGATAAACTTTTATCTGTTGCGTCACTTAGAACTGAGTGATACACGTTTATCTGTTGCGACACTTAGAACTGATTGATTCACTTTTATCTGTTTCGTCACTTAGAACTGATTGATTCACTTTTATCTGTTTCGTCACTTAGAACTGATTGATACACTTTTATCTGTTGCGACACTTAGAACTGATTGATACACTTTTATCTGTTGCGTCACTTAGAACTGATTTATACACTTTTATCTGTTGCGACACTTAGAACTGATTGATACACTTTTATCTGTTGCGTCACTTAGAACTGATTTATACACTTTTATCTGTTGCGTCACTTAGAACTGATTGATACTCTTTTATCTGTTGCGTCACTTAGAACGGATTGATACACTTTTATCTGTTGCGTCACTTAGAACTGATTGATACACTTTTATCTGTTTTGTCACTTTGACCTGATTGATAAACTTTTATCTGTTGCGTCACTTAGAACTGAGTGATACACGTTTATCTGTTGCGACACTTAGAACTGATTGATTCACTTTTATCTGTTTCGTCACTTAGAACTGATTGATTCACTTTTATCTGTTTCGTCACTTAGAACTGATTGATACACTTTTATCTGTTGCGACACTTAGAACTGATTGATACACTTTTATCTGTTGCGTCACTTAGAACTGATTGATACACTTTTATCTGTTGCGTCACTTAGAACTGATTGATACACTTTTATCTGTTGCGTCACTTAGAACTGATTTATACACTTTTATCTGTTGCGACACTTAGAACTGATAGATTCACTTTTATCTGTTGCGTCACTTAGAACTGATTGATACACTTTTATCTGTTTCGTCACTTAGAACTGATTGATACACTTTTATCTGTTGCGTCACTTAGAACTGATTTATACACTTTTATCTGTTGCGTCACTTAGAACTGATTGATACACTTTTATCTGTTGCGTCACTTAGAACTGATTTATACACTTTTATCTGTTTCGTCACTTAGAACTGATTGATTCACTTTTATCTGTTTCGTCACTTAGAACTGATTGATACACTTTTATCTGTTGCGACACTTAGAACTGATTGATACACTTTTATCTGTTGCGTCACTTAGAACTGATTGATACACTTTTATCTGTTGCGTCACTTAGAACTGATTGATACACTTTTATCTGTTGCGTCACTTAGAACTGATTTATACACTTTTATCTGTTGCGACACTTAGAACTGATAGATTCACTTTTATCTGTTGCGTCACTTAGAACTGATTAGTACACTTTATCCGTGGCGTCACTTAGAACTGATTGGTACACTTTTATCTGTTGCGTCACTTAGAACTGATTTATACACTTTTATCTGTTGCGTCACTTAGAACTGATTGATACACTTTTATCTGTTGCGTCACTTAGAACGGATTGATACACATTTATCTGTTGCGTCACTTAGAACTGATTGATACACTTTTATCTGTTGCGTCACTTAGAACTGATTGATACACTTTTATCTGTTGCGTCACTTAGAACTGATTTATACACTTTTATCTGTTGCGTCACTTAGAACGGATTGATACACTTTTATCTGTTGCGTCACTTAGAACGGATTGATACACTTTTATCTGTTGCGTCACTTAGAACTGATTGATACACTTTTATCTGTTTTGTCACTTTGACCTGATTGATAAACTTTTATCTGTTGCGTCACTTAGAACTGAGTGATACACGTTTATCTGTTGCGACACTTAGAACTGATTGATTCACTTTTATCTGTTTCGTCACTTAGAACTGATTTATACACTTTTATCTATTGCGTCACCTAGAACTGATTGATACACATTTATCTGTTGCGTCACTTGGAACTGATCGATACACATTTATCTGTTGCGTCACTTAAAACTGATTGATACACATTTATCTGTTACGTTACTTAGAACTGAGTGATACACATTCATCTGTTACGTTACTTAGAACTGAGTGATACACATTTATCTGTTACGTCACTTAGAACTGATCGATACACATTTATCTGTTACGTCACTTAGAACTGATTGATACACATTTATCTATTGCGTCACATAGAACTGATTGATACACATTTATCTGTTGCGTCACTTAGAACTGATTGATACACATTTATCTGTAGCGACACTTAGAACTGATTGATACACATTTATCTGTTGCGTCACTTAGAACTGATTGATACACTTTATCTGTTGCGTAACTTAGAACTGATCGATACACATTTATCTGTTGCGTCCCTTAGAACTGATCGATACACATTTATCTGTTACGTCACTTAGAACTGATTGATACACATTTATCTATTGCGTCACCTAGAACTGATTGATACACATTTATCTGTTGCGTAACTTAGAACTGATTGATTCACATTTATCTGTTACGTCACTTAGAACTGATTGATACACATTTATCTATTGCGTCACCTAGAACTGATTGATTCACTTTTATCTGTTGCGTTACTTAGAACTGATTGATACACATTTATCTGTTACGTCACTTAGAACTGATCGATACACATTTATCTGTTACGTCACTTAGAACTGATTGATTCACATTTATCTATTGCGTCACCTAGAACTGATTGATACACATTTATCTGTTGCGTCACTTAGAACTGATTGATACACTTTATCTGTTGTGTTACTTAGAACTGATCGATACACTTTTATCTGTTGCGTCCCTTAGAACTGATCGATACACATTTATTTGTTACGTCACTTAGAACTGATTGATACACTTTTATCTGTTGCGTAACATAGAACTGATTGATACACATTTATCTGTTGCGTCACTTAGAACTGATTGATTCACTTTTATCTGTTGCGTCACATAGAACTGATTGATACACAATTATCTGTTGCGTCACTTAGAACTGATTGATTCACATTTATCTATTGCGTCACCTACAACTGATTGATACACATTTATCTGTTACGTCACTTAGAACTGATTGATTCACATTTATCTATTGCGTCACCTAGAACTGATCGATACACATTTATCTGTTACGTCACTTAGAACTGATTGATTCACATTTATCTATTGCGTCACCTAGAACTGATCGATACACATTTATCTGTTACGTCACTTAGAACTGATTGATTCACATTTATCTATTGCGTCACCTAGAACTGATCGATACACATTTATCTGTTACGTCACTTAGAACTGATTGATACACATTTATCTATTGCGTCACCTAGAACTGATTGATTCACATTTATCTGTTGCGTCACCTAGAACTGATTGATACACATTTATCTGTTGCATCACTTAGAACTGATTGATTCACTTTTATCTGTTACGTCACTTAGAACTGATTGATACACTTTATCTGTTGTGTTACTTAGAACTGATTGATACACAATTATCTGTTGTGTTACTTAGAACTGATTGGAACACAATTATCTGTTGCGTCACTTAGAACTGATTGATTCACTTTTATCTGTTGCGTCACTTAGAACTGATTGATTCACTTTTATCTGTTACGTCACTTAGAACTGATTGATACACTTTATCTGTTGTGTTACTTAGAACTGATTGATACACAATTATCTGTTGTGTTACTTAGAACTGATTGATACACATTTATCTGTTGCGTCACTTAGAACTGATTGATTCACTTTTATCTGTTGCGTCACTTAGAACTGATTGATTCACTTTTATCTGTTGCGTCACCTAGAACTGATTGGTACACAATTATCTGTTGCGTCACTTAGAACTGATTGATTCACTTTTATCTGTTGCGTCACTTAGAACTGATTGATACACTCTATCTGTTGCGTCACATAGAACTGATTGATACACATTCATCTATTGCGTCACTTAGAACTGATTGATTCACTTTTATCTGTTGCGTCACATAGAACTGATTGATACACAATTATCTGTTGCGTTACTTAGAACTGATTGATACACATTTATCTGTTGCGTAACTTAGAACTGATCGATACACATTTATCTGTTGCGTCACTTAGAACTGATTGATTCACTTTTATCTGTTGCGTCACTTAGAACTGATTGATACACTTTATCTGTTGCGTCACATAGAACTGATTGATACACATTTATCTGTTGCGTAACTTAGAACTGATTGATTCACTTTTATCTGTTGCGTCACCTAGAACTGATTGATACACATTTATCTGTTGCGTCACTTAGAACTGATTGATTCACTTTTATCTGTTGCGTCACCTAGAACTGATTGATACACAATTATCTGTTGTGTTACTTAGAACTGATTGATACACATTTATCTGTTGCGTCACTTAGAACTGATTGATACACTTTATCTGTTGCGTAACTTAGAACTGATCGATACACATTTATCTGTTGCGTCCCTTAGAACTGATCGATACACATTTATCTGTTACGTCACTTAGAACTGATTGATACACATTTATCTATTGCGTCACCTAGAACTGATTGATACACATTTATCTGTTGCGTAACTTAGAACTGATTGATTCACATTTATCTGTTACGTCACTTAGAACTGATTGATACACATTTATCTATTGCGTCACCTAGAACTGATTGATTCACTTTTATCTGTTGCGTTACTTAGAACTGATTGATACACATTTATCTGTTACGTCACTTAGAACTGATCGATACACATTTATCTGTTACGTCACTTAGAACTGATTGATTCACATTTATCTATTGCGTCACCTAGAACTGATTGATACACATTTATCTGTTGCGTCACTTAGAACTGATTGATACACTTTATCTGTTGTGTTACTTAGAACTGATCGATACACTTTTATCTGTTGCGTCCCTTAGAACTGATCGATACACATTTATTTGTTACGTCACTTAGAACTGATTGATACACTTTTATCTGTTGCGTAACATAGAACTGATTGATACACATTTATCTGTTGCGTCACTTAGAACTGATTGATTCACTTTTATCTGTTGCGTCACATAGAACTGATTGATACACAATTATCTGTTGCGTCACTTAGAACTGATTGATTCACATTTATCTATTGCGTCACCTACAACTGATTGATACACATTTATCTGTTACGTCACTTAGAACTGATTGATTCACATTTATCTATTGCGTCACCTAGAACTGATCGATACACATTTATCTGTTACGTCACTTAGAACTGATTGATTCACATTTATCTATTGCGTCACCTAGAACTGATCGATACACATTTATCTGTTACGTCACTTAGAACTGATTGATTCACATTTATCTATTGCGTCACCTAGAACTGATCGATACACATTTATCTGTTACGTCACTTAGAACTGATTGATACACATTTATCTATTGCGTCACCTAGAACTGATTGATTCACATTTATCTGTTGCGTCACCTAGAACTGATTGATACACATTTATCTGTTGCATCACTTAGAACTGATTGATTCACTTTTATCTGTTACGTCACTTAGAACTGATTGATACACTTTATCTGTTGTGTTACTTAGAACTGATTGATACACAATTATCTGTTGTGTTACTTAGAACTGATTGGAACACAATTATCTGTTGCGTCACTTAGAACTGATTGATTCACTTTTATCTGTTGCGTCACTTAGAACTGATTGATTCACTTTTATCTGTTACGTCACTTAGAACTGATTGATACACTTTATCTGTTGTGTTACTTAGAACTGATTGATACACAATTATCTGTTGTGTTACTTAGAACTGATTGATACACATTTATCTGTTGCGTCACTTAGAACTGATTGATTCACTTTTATCTGTTGCGTCACTTAGAACTGATTGATTCACTTTTATCTGTTGCGTCACCTAGAACTGATTGGTACACAATTATCTGTTGCGTCACTTAGAACTGATTGATTCACTTTTATCTGTTGCGTCACTTAGAACTGATTGATACACTCTATCTGTTGCGTCACATAGAACTGATTGATACACATTCATCTATTGCGTCACTTAGAACTGATTGATTCACTTTTATCTGTTGCGTCACATAGAACTGATTGATACACAATTATCTGTTGCGTTACTTAGAACTGATTGATACACATTTATCTGTTGCGTAACTTAGAACTGATCGATACACATTTATCTGTTGCGTCACTTAGAACTGATTGATTCACTTTTATCTGTTGCGTCACTTAGAACTGATTGATACACTTTATCTGTTGCGTCACATAGAACTGATTGATACACATTTATCTGTTGCGTAACTTAGAACTGATTGATTCACTTTTATCTGTTGCGTCACCTAGAACTGATTGATACACATTTATCTGTTGCGTCACTTAGAACTGATTGATTCACTTTTATCTGTTGCGTCACCTAGAACTGATTGATACACAATTATCTGTTGTGTTACTTAGAACTGATTGATACACATTTATCTGTTGCGTCACTTAGAACTGATTGATACACATTTATCTGTTGTGTTACTTAGAACTGATCGATACACATTTATCTGTTACGTCACTTAGAACTGATCGATACACATTTATCTGTTGCGTCACTTAGAACTGATCGATACACATTTATCTGTTACGTCACTTAGAACTGATTGATACACATTTATCTGTTGTGTTACTTAGAACTGATTGATACACATTTATCTGTTGCGTCACTTAGAACTGATTGATACACATTTATCTATTGCGTCACATAGAACTGATTGATACACAATTATCTGTTGTGTTACTATGAACTGATTGATACACTTATCTGTTGCGTTATTTGTCCAAGATAAGAAAACGAATTCGAATAATCCCAATAATACAAATTATCAATCTTCATCTGAAAAAGCTCGAAACAATATAATAATATCATCAAATAACAAAATTGAATTCAATATATTCGATTTGAATAAATTAGCAAAATGTGGGCCCTACAATATCAACTTCCTTAAGTCAGACCTTTATAGATAAGTCATTAACTCATTTTTTTTCGATAATCGATAATTAAAAGTTGGCTGAGTGGTCCGAGGTTCCACAGAAAGAAGAGTTTCCCAGGAAAATAACAACTTTACGGCCCCAAAAATCGACGTCTGTTATTGTTAAATTTTCGTACACTAAACATTTATTGAAAAGCATCTTACCTTCGACTAATAAAGTTTGAATATCGTATTTGTAGAAAACTCGGACGTTTAATGTGCCGTAGGGACTGGTTTCTGTTTGTTCCTGCAACGAAATATTAAAGGTGAAATATAAATAACGTTGTCTGGACGTTATATAAAAATACAGCATATTTTTTTTAGATGAGTCCATTCATGTTTATTTACCAATGAAAATGCCATTTTCTAGTTAACCGTAACAAACCAAGAAAATTTCAAATTGAAGCGTAAAAAATAAAAGAAAACGATGGGGGTCACATGCACTTTAGTCTCTTTTGTGAGCATACCAGGATTAACTCAAATTCTGACGAAGAAATAAAGTGTAATAATCTCTTTTCTGGGTCAGAAATAGACTCGACCTCAGTATAGCCCACAAAAACACATAGTGCAAAATGAAATAATTGAATTTCGAAGGTGGCTTCGAAGCTAAATATATAAGCCAGTGCAGGGTGGTTCTGTAACCAAAGCATCGGAAGAAGCGGATACAGAAACGGACAGTCTATGGTCTAAACTACATATTGATTATGCAGGATCAATGAATGGTTAAATAGTTTCAAGAAGTGGCGATAAATTATAAAACGTAGGAAACTTACGTACAAAAAGCACACTAAACCTTTGCACAAGATTTGGTATTCCTGATACAATCGTTTCTGATAATGGAGTTAGATTTAAGGCTAAGACTTTGAAGATTTCTGCAAATAATTTCCACTTAGTCATCTCATAACCGCTCTGTACCACCCGAGATTTAATGGCCTAGCAGAATGTTAATAACATCAGATAGAAGTAAGACTGTAGATGAATTGTTACAACAGTTTCTCAGAGTGTATCGACTAACTCAAAACCCAAGTACAAATTCAGGTATGTCACCAGTTGCAAAATTCGGTCGGTATTTGATAAATTGATACCTCACAAAACCAAAAGTTTCAAATAAAAATACCGATACAAAATTTTTCAAGCCAAGCAAATTAAAAAAATTATAATAAAGAATAGGTCAGCTGGAAAGAAGGCATTATTGAGAAACAAATTAAAAGATTTGTGTATATCATCAAGCATTCGAAATGGATTATTAAACGACACAATAACCACCTTGAAAGCGATATACAGCTGAATGAAATGATCGTAGAGAAAAGCCTATGAAGCTAATTTATGATTTATTTGATGTACCGAAACCTCAACTATCACCAGAAATGAAACACTCTAGTAAGCGTGAAAGGCAACAATCTTTAACTTTGGAAATTAATCCAAAAACACAAAAGTATGTCATTCGGAAGAAGTGAAATAAAAAAATGGGACATGTTGTAGTGATAACACCTCTCACGACAATAATAGGCTAAGTCCGAAAAGGACTATCAATGACATTGTATTTTTTATTGTGTTATATGAGAACAAGAATAAAAAAGCGTATAGTTTTTTTTTACCCTTGTGTACGAGTGTATTTATCGTATAAACTATTGGTGTGGGATACAACACTAAACAACCCCTGACCCGTTGGGTCGTAACCGCTAAGACTATTCAATTTATTTTGATTTCATTAAAAAATTTATAAACTATGACATTAAAAATTTCTCTTGCATATCTCTAAAATTTAAGGCTTAAGCTTAAGGGGTCTTGAGAAGAAATTGAACCTCATGGAATCTTTCTTAATTGATTTTTGAATAACTATGGATCAAATTCAATGCAAATCTGAAATATTTGAATGTTCAAATGACAGGTTATGCCTATATTATGCTCCATAAGACCCTTTAAAATACTCTAAAGAAACTGAAATTTGGGGAATATTTATTAATTTATTTCTAATACGTATTGTTAAAATTTCGAAAAAATCGGAGGTATCTGGATTTTCAAGAAGTGCTTCCACCCCTTTGCATGCAACTAAATTAAACTAAATATAGCCCACATACGAGCCTTTACGCCTAGCAGCTGTGTTCAAAAATTCATAATGATTGTTGAATTAGTTTAGGAGTGAATCTTATGCATACAAATATATAAACATATTCACATACATAATTTTTATATAAACAGAGACATTTTTCAGCAGAATTTGAATTGGTAGAAAAATTCACTTTTTATTTAAACTTAACTTAAATGTTACTTATTTTTTTCAAATGGCTAAATTAATCTAGACTTCTGGCTTCCAGTGGTCGGAGTTCCATTCAAAGGTTGGAAACAAAAGATATTTCAGTATTATTTTCTAATGTTTTAATTAATTGGGGTTTACAAACAAAATATGAATATATAGACATATGCACATTATGAATTATCTGATATTAATATGTCTCTCTCTCTCTCTCTCTCTCTCTCTCTCTCTCTCTCTCTCTCTATATATATATATATATATATATATATATATATATATATATATATATATATATATATATATATGTATTATCTCCTTTTTCCCTTTTTTTTCCTTCTTTCTAAATTGCACCGGAAACAACTGAGATTTAAGAATTCTATGCCCTTAACGGTCAAATTCGAAAACACAAATTAGAGTTTACGAACTATTTAAAAAAAATTGTTCAAACTTCATATGAGGCGGGCAACGGAAAAAAAGTTCCCCATTAAAATATCTTAACAAAAACGAAAAAAGAAATTTGGATTTACTTTGTTGCTTCTAAAATCGTCCAAACCACTCAGGTAATATAATCGTAAGTTACACCTTGATTTATTCATTTTTCGTCTACTTTTGATTTTCCGTTGGTTGATTATATCCATATATATATTAACACACACACACACACACACACACACACACACACACACACACACACACACACACACACACACACACACAGAGACATATGTACTTTTAGGTTTGGTAGAAAGAAATCGAACAGTGCTCAATTATTGAGTAATAAGAGCATACTATTTATTTTATTAATTGTGATACAGAAGATCAGAACATATCAACTAGATATCGCCAGTTTCAGGCTGTTACGGCTAAAGAAGACGAAGCATAATGTAATGATCGTAGGATTGTTTACGTTACATTATGTTTCATCTTCTTTAGCTGTAACAGCCCGAAACCGACGGTATCTTCTTGATTTTCTGATTTTCTGTATCACAATTATATATATATATATATATATATATATATATATGTATATATATATATATATATATATATATATATATATATATATGAGAGAACTTGAATGCCTACTAGATACTTACCTCGAATGTCTAAGGTCTCTCTGTACAGGGGTTTGTCAGGACAACCTGACATGGGGATACTTCCCCCCTACAAGTAAACCCTGACCAAATATTCAAAATAACATAGTATTCGAAGCCCAAATAAGATCCCTTCGGTATGGCTAACCCACATTGGCTCATACGAGGAATGATGCACCTTCGCCAAGTTATGTTGCCTCTAGTAACAGCACTAAGCTGGATACTCCACCAGACTAGATGAATTCTTGTCCTTGAAGAGCACAAAAAAGATATACTATAGCACAGTTAGCTGGTCAATTAGTGAGAGGAAACTTAATGTTCTTAACTTCTTTATTAACTTAACGTTTGAGAGGTAAAGGAGGACTTTAATGGACTATTCGAATATCTATGTATCTCATATAGAGATCAAATGTTAGCTCCAAGAAGGGGCCCTTGATTTTTGAGATCATCAACTGAAATAAAATTAACCAAAAGTGAAAATATATATATATATATATATATATATATATATATATATATATATATATATACTAGCAAAAACTACCCGCCCGCCGGGCAGCCTTTAATCTAGCTGCAGCGAAAAACAAAGAAACAATTTTCTTTTCACATTTTGGTAATTTAAAGAAAAATAACAAAAAAGTTGATTGTCATGGTTTTATTTGATATATTCAAATGTTGAGATTTGATTTTTAAAAGCATAACAATTATTTCCTCATAATGAAAGGAATAAAAAAAAATCGGGCGATTGTTAAGAATAACAAACAAAAAAGGGGCGAATCAAACTAATAATCAGCAAATAACTGTCACCAAAGGCAATAAAGTAACTTTTCTACTTACCTTCCCATTTTTTGGGTGTTTTAAAATAGTTTAAAGCGTTTTTATTGCATTTTTATAATTCGTCCAAACCCGATCGCGTAACAGTTCCATTTTCAACATGGCGTAAGTGAACCTCCCCAAAGTTTGTGTAATGAGTTTTTCGTCTTTTGAGATAAAAAACAAAAACAAATATGCCACAAATAACTGTCCCAAACGCTTTCAAATTTACTTTCTACCTAATTGAAAGGAGAAAAGTACAAACATAATCACAAGACTTCGTAGACGGTCGGCGATCGACTGTCATCCATCTTTGTTTTTCAGTATAACGTAATATATTTGACGGAACTTTTTAATTAAAATAAAACTTTAAAACACTAAAACATAAGGCAGGTAGGTAGAAAAATAAGTTTTATTGCCTTTGGTAACAGTTATTTGTTGACCATTTGTTTTTTGCACTTCTTTTCTTTCTGTTGATTCACTGATTTACAAAGAAATTTAAGCAAGCACAAAAATAACCGTTTTTTTTACCTAATTTGGGGGTGCTGAATTCAAATTTGAAATCTGTTTTTACTCATCACCTCTAGTTTTTTTAGATATGCATAGTATGCATTTTGTGCATATACGGTACATAAAGGCGTATATGCATTCAGGGTTAATTCTAATATTGTGAGACTTATGGCTTATTTTTTAGTTATTATGCACTAAATGTAAGTGATAGCATTACATTATATATATATATATATATATATATATATATATATATATATATATATATATATATATATATATATATATATATCAAGACGGATTTTGGCAGTTAAGGCAGCAGGTCACAATCCACACACAGGCGGCGCAGGACGTTCGTGTCTCTCAACTATTGTGTTACACATCTTTTGGGTACCTAAATATTAGTATTATATTTTCCAATGCACATTTTATTGCTTTGCATATGATTTAGTTTTACTTTGTTATACTTTCAGATTCTCCAATGGTTTCAAGCACGTCAAAACATCGAGGATTCCTCAACAAGGCCAATTAGTTCTGCTACGTGTGTGGGGACTTCACAACAGTTGCACAACGTCGAACCATCACTCCCCTTCCTCAGAACCGCCTACTTTCACTATTTTGACTGTAAAATTGGTGATCAGAATTAGTCTTGGCTCAACACATCTGTTGTAAACCCTGCTACAATAGACTAACTGCATGGTTTAATGGCAAGAAAGCGGCTTTCAACTTTGCAGTACCGATGGTTTGGAGAGAGCCACGAAGCCACGCAGATGATTGTTATTTTTGTCAAACTAATATAACTGGTTTCAATGCGTCTTCTAGGAAAAAGATAAAATATCCTAACCTTCCATCTGCTAGGAGACCCGTTCCCCATTCAGATGATCTTCATGTACCCACATCTCCAGTAAATAAGGATCTTCTTTCCTCATCAGATGAAGAAATGCCTTTAAAGGAGGATTCTGCCGAGTCAATATCTTTGGAAGATATTACGTCTACATATTCAGGAACAAGTGGCAACGAGCCACACTGGATCACGCAAGAAGATCTGAATGATCTTGCTCGTGATTTGTATCTGTCAAAACAGCAGTCATATCTCTTGGCTTCTCGGCTTAAACAGTGGAATCTAGTCCAGGAAGTTATAAGGATCACCAGTTTTAGGAATCTGAACAAAGACCTTGCTTCCTTTTTCGACATGGAAAAAAGTTGTGCTACTGCACAAACATACCTGGCTTGTTCCTGTCCCTTGGTTTGTCACATAATCCTTCAGACTCTTCCAAGTGAAGTCTCAAGGCTGTGCTTCTGCACAACGAGAATATCCCAGCATTCTCATTGCACACTCTGTCCATCTAAAGGAGTCCTATGACAATATTGAGCTTCTTTTAGAAGCTATTAAGTACAAGTACCAGTGGAGTCTGTGTGGGGACCTCAAAGTCATTGGTCTTCTTATGGGTATGCAAGCAGGCTTCATAAAGTACTGTTGTTTTCTCTGTCTATGGGATAATCGAGCTGTATCCCCGCATTACAAGCAGAAAGACTGGGGGTCTAGAAGCACTTTTGTTCCTGGCGAACACAGCGTCAAGGAGAATCCTCTGGTGGACATGAATAAGGTGCTTCTTCCTCCTCTTCACATCAAGCTTGGTTTGATGAATACTTTCGTGAAGGCGTTGGACAAAAATGGTGATGCCTTCCAACACTTATCTACTGTGTTCCAGGTCTTAGTGCTGCTAAGCTAAAAGAGGACATCTTTGTCGGACCTCAAATCCGAGAAGTGATGAAGAATATTGATTTTGAGGAGCTTCTTAACTTAAAGGAACTGAGAGCATGCTTCTTTGGTAACACACGCGTACCAGATTACCAAGCCTATATTGAGAAGTTACTAAAGTCTTACGATAATATGGGGTGCCGAATGTCACTCAAGATTAATTTTCTCCATTCCCACCTCAACTTCTTCTCGCCAAACCTTGGGGCAGTGAGTGATGAGCATGGAGAAAGATTCCACCAAGACATTACGTAGATGAAGAGCAACTATCAAGGCAAATGGAACCCCGGCATGATGGGAGACTTCTGCTGGATGCTCTTGCGTGACATCCCGGAGGCAAAATACTTCAGATCTCCTACGAAAACACTTTTGACTGTCTGTGCTACTATGAATTGCGTAATTCTGTCATTCAAGTATATTTATTCAATCAGTGTTCTTTATCTATCCTGTTTTATCTGTTATAAGCTGCTGCAACCCTTGAAATATGCACATTTATTCTCTGTTCATACTAAAATGAGACTATTTAAAAGACAGAAAACTAGAGGTGATAGAGCAAAACTATTTATAAATTTGTATTCAGCACACCCAAATTAGCAAAAAACACCTATCCCCATTCTTGCCTCAGACCAAAATTCTTTTTTTTTGTAAACCAGTGTTATTCTTGGCAATCGCCAAAACGGAACGTCTATTTGTCAAATAAAAGAATTAAATATCCCTGAGTAATTGAAAATAGTTACTTTGTGTTTTTCGCCTATTATAGACAGAAAAATACAATACAAAATTAATATGAATATAGTGTTTTTGTAATTTTAAAATTAACAACAAACATTGGTGAATTTGTAGATTAACACCCTCAGCTAAATTATCTACCCACTTAAAAATGAGAGGTACTACTCCAGGATTTGCGCCTAATTTCCGTGACTGCTCGGCCACATCGATCTGACAGATCACGGAAGCGTCCGAGACCTGTCGAGTCGAAAACGAGGCTGTCGAGACGAAAACGAGGCTGTATAAACAAAACCGCAAAATGCGTGAAAAAAAAAAATGGAAGGTTGGCAGACGACAATATAAGACGATGAATACGGAAAGAAAGAAATGCATATATTTTTATAAAAAAATGAAAGAAATGAACAAACCCATAGCGGAAATAAATAAACTTTTTTTTATTTTTTATTTTTGAACCATTTTTTTAAAACATTTTTTTTTCAATTAGGCAAGTCTTTTTTTTTTCAAATTAGGCAAGTCTTTTTGTTTTTTTTATAGATTTTTTATGGGGTGGCTGGGGGTAATTCTGTATCTTTTCCCGGAGAGGTAGCGCTTGTTTTTTTTGGTTTCTTTTTTTTGGGGGGGGGGGGGGCTTAGCGAAAGACAGGCAGAAGAGGAGCCTGGGACCACAGGTAGATCATCTTCAGTATGGTCGCTATCTCCAGATTTGTCCGCGAAAAAAATGTCCCCGATCGCAAAGACCCCCCAAGCCCTGCATTCCTGGGTGGGGCATCTCCATGCATATTTGTCCGATATTGTTTGTTTTGCCGTCAACCGGCAACGTCGTGCGCATCGCCTACACCGCATTCTGGTGGACAGTAGATATTTCTGATGGCAGAAATTCATAACCTGCTCCGGAGATTCTAGGCTCTGATACAATTGCTGCAAAATTCATTTTTTTGATTTTGACTTAGCGTCTCTTTCCAATTTTTATCGGCTGCTTGCTATAAACTGCCTTGCAGCATCCTAATTGGTCAGTTTTTTCCCAGTTTTGTTTACAGCCTCGTTTTCGACTCGACAGGTCTCGGACGCTTCCGCGAGCTACCCGATCGCTGCGCCGAGCAGTCACGGAAATTAGGCGCAAACCCTGGAGTAGTACCAAATGAGATGCTACTTTTCAGGGTAATTCTTCCTTTTTAGGGCAGTTAACTAATATTTTTTAACACTAATCTGACTGGAAAGGTTGGACAACCAAACGTAATCACCTAAAAAGTGGACCCCCGAAAATAAGAATAAATAACAGAATTTATCTCCAACAATAGCAAATAAAAGGTTCCAGCTTATATAGCTTCGCAATGTAAGTAAGGATTGAGTTAAAGAGTGAAAGCGGTATTTTCGTGGGAGTGTATGGCGTAGCGTAAGTGCAAGATATTTTGGACAACGACCCCACAAACAAAGATTTGTTGTCAAAATTGTTTGACCATCGCCTCCCCCCTCCAAAAACGATTAGGGATTCATGCCTAAGTTTAATGTATTACATCCATAAGTGTCTTGTAAACACGGGACAACAACTTTCGCTTTTATTCATGAAATAGAAAAATATTAATATTTTGGTAATTTCTATACAAATGTTTTTTTTTTTAAATAAGGAATAAATGGATAGAAAAAAGAATTTAACTCGCTTGGGTGATGATGCTAGGCTTTTTAAAAACAATAAAAAGAAAATTTGGGTTTGGCGTGTGAGAGAGAGAGAGAGAGAGAGAGAGAGAGAGAGAGAGAGAGAGTGGGGAAGGAGAGGGATTAGGGGAAGGGGGCAGCATAATAGTTGTCGTTGTCAACAACAAAAAAAAAAAAACGGAAGTTATCTTTCGAATTTCAAAGTAATAATTTTGAATGTTAAACGTTGTCCATTAAATCGTCGTAATTATTACTACTACTACTACTACTACTACTACTACTACTACTACTACTGATTTTAATATGTAAGGAAAGTGGAGTACAAGAATAGATATGAATTGTGTAGACTATTAATTTATTTGAAAGTGTTTATAAAATTATTATTCAAATGAAGCGTCTTCGTCAGTGTGTTTGTCATTTTCCTGTTCAGTATATACATATAATATGTTTGAAAAAATATAAATGTAAAATTGAATTAAATAAGCGAAACGTATTTTGATATGAATATAATCGGGATAAATAAAAACACTTTCGCATTTATTGATTTCAATATATATATATATACATTCAAAATGTGTGACTTTTTAATATACTCTTCCACGCCGACCACGTGACACACAGCCACATCAACATTTTTCTTTCTTCGTCAAAACACCTAGACGGATTTTCAACTTGACCACGAGAATGTCTCAACCAAGAGGAAAAAAGAAAAAAAAGAAAAAGAAGAAATATTCTTCTGAAGATGGTAGATTTACCGAAAGTACTCAAGTTTATAAAAAAAAAAAAAAATGTTTTTAAGATGAATAAATAATTTATTTTTAAAAACAAATAATCTGCGTTGTGCAAGGTTTTCTAAATATTTTATAAAAAAATATCTTCGTTATTATTGCCACCCACCCAACGCTTCAAAATGTGTGACTTTTTAATATACTCTTCCACGCCGACCACGTGACACACAGCCACATCAACATTTTTCTTTCTTCGTCAAAACACCTAGACGGATTTTCAACTTGACCACGAGAATGTCTCAACCAAGAGGAAAAAAGAAAAAAAAGAAAAAGAAGAAATATTCTTCTGAAGATGGTAGATTTACCGAAAGTACTCAAGTTTATAAAAAAAAAAAAAAAATGTTTTTAAGATGAATAAATAATTTATTTTTAAAAACAAATAATCTGCGTTGTGCAAGGTTTTCTAAATATTTTATAAAAAAATATCTTCGTTATTATTGCCACCCACCCAACGCTTCAAAATGTGTGACTTTTTAATATATATATATATATATATATATATATATATATATATATATATATATATATATATATATATATATATATATATATATATATATATATATATATATGAATGAAAGGATAAAATGATCCGACGGTATGATTTAAAAACAAAACAGCGGAAGACCTGAGAATTTAACGTTTCACTCGACTGTTGCGTGAGCTTTTTCAAGAGCGAATAATGCTGGAAGTGGCAAAGAACGAGAACATCTGTAATTTTAGGATATATATATATATATATATATATATATATATATATATATATATATATATATATATATATATATATATATATAGTGGTAGGGTTAATAAAATTTAAATTTATATAGAGAGGAAAGATATGCAAATATGTACCCCCCCAAAAAAAAAACAGACTATGAATATATATGTGAACTAAATGTATATGTGTATAGAGGTAGTATTGGAAAAAAGGAAAAGAGAAATTAAAAAGCAAATAGGGGATCCAAAGGAAAACTAATTTAAAAGAAGGGAATCATCCGGTGTCTAAATGTATCTTATTTTCATTAATAATGGTTTAGGTAGGTTGGTGAGATATAATAGAAGCCCATTCTTTGTTTTATTGTATTTGTAGAAATTGCTATAATAACTCATTCGATTAGTAGACGCGTAGACTTATTATGTATTGTTTTAATTAAAGTGGAGTTATTAAAGTCAAAGTAATGATCATATTCCATAGTGTGAGCACATAAGGCGTTGAGTTGTTGTTGGTTTTAACTGCTCTCTTGTGCTCATAAATCCTCTTGTCTAGATTGAGCTGCGTCTCTCCAATCACAATCCCAATCAGACAAGGGATGAAATATATGCCAGCTTTGACATTAGGTGTAGTGTTGAGTCTAGATGTTTTGATTAAACCTTTAATACTTGCTGAAGTAATTTGGGTTATATTAACACCTAGTTTATTAAGTCGTGTGTAAATGGGGTTGTTGTTAGAGTTAGTCAGTAAAGCTATATGTCTATTTATTATAGGGCTGGTTGATGAATTGTTTGGTTTGCGATTTGAGTGAATCTGTAAAGCTTTTCTTTTGGAGTTTTGTATAAAATACATTGGGTACTGTAATGTTTTGAGGGTGTGTTCAATCTATTTAAATTCCTCATTTAGATACTCCTTGCTACATATCCTAAGTGCTCTGAGGTAAAGACAAATTATGATGTCCGTTTTTACTTTATCATTGTGGTGCGAATAAAAAATGAACATAATCATTCTTGTTTGTTGGTTTACGCTAGACTTTATAATTTAATTTATTATTTTTGCTTATTAATAGAATAGCAAGAAAGCATTTTTCAGCATTTTTCGTTCTTGAAAAAAACTCACGCAACAGTCGGGCGAAACGCTGAGTTCTCAGGTCTTCCGCTGTTTCCTTTTTTAAATCACCACACACACACACATATATATATATATATATATATATATATATATATATATATATATATATATATATATATATATATATATATATATATATATATATATATGAGAGAGAGAGATAGAGAGAGAGAGAGGGAAGCATACACACACACATATATATATATATATGAAAGAGTGTATATATATATATATATATATATATATATATATATATATATAGAGAGAGAGAGAGAGAGAGAGAGAGAGAAAGAGAGAGAGAGAGAAACAAACCTGTTCATCCAATTTTTCCTGATAGAACTGTTCTATTAAATCTCGCGTGTCTTCTTTGTGTAATGCCAGCTGATCTCGCAAATCCTGACAAATAGAAAAAGAAATGAAATAAAATAGAATACAAGACAGAACCCGTTCTTGGCTGCATGTCTTTTATAATAGACCAGATTACACGGGGGGTGGGGGAGACACTGGCTCGGATCTAAGACGGGACTCAAGAATGTGTGGTAACTGTCACCTCTTTAATTTTCAATTAATTATAATTTTATTGGTGTTCATTTTGTTTACTAACCAATCACCACTTATCAAGACCAAAAGCCACTCGAAGATAAAGGTTAATGAGATCGATGGATTTTCAGTTGAATGATGAATAGATATTATGAGAGAATTGAAAATGACTTCGTCCAGGAAAAGGAAAACCAGAGCCCCCTCAAAATTTACCCAAGACAACCGACTTGATGAAAAGCCTAAGACACAACCATGTAAAATCCCCAAAGAAAGAAGAATACTGAGAAAATATGAACCCCCGGGTGTCAGAAGGGTAGTGGAAGTGGTGCGAAAAGGGCCAACCGTAGATTAAACTGTCATGGAATTAAAATTCCTAAGATACAAACTCCTTAACCAGGGCTCAGATATATTGTCTAAGGTAAAGATTAGGGTGCATAGAAGCACTTATCGATATTGGATTGAAAGACTAACTCTTAAAAACAGAAGTTTTTTTAGGAATTAAATATGTTTATGGAAGTGTTGAAAGATTCAGGAATAACAGTGACTTCGGTGAACATGGTTCATTTATCCATTAAAGTGGGGGAAATTAAAGCTTCGTTGAGGCTATATATCGCTCCAGATTTGAATTGGGAGATATTATTGCGTGTAGTTCAACTTAAATATCACCCGAAGCAATTAAAGGTAAAGGGGGTGAATATACCACTTAGTGGCCACTTCAGTAGTAAGGTCGATGTCTACTCTATAGAAAAGGTTGAGTTTCCCATGCACTGCTATTTCATACCCCGTTAAATTGACCTCTACCAAACACCGAATAGGAACCAATTATTGAACCGCAATTCAAGAAAGAAAACCGATGGTAGAAGCTGAAACGCCCTCTGTCGGGAAAAGAGTGGAGAAGGATTGTAGAGTTACGATGAAAAATTAATGCAAAAGAGAAGTAATCAAAACAAGTTACCCATAAAATGCACAAATGCAGTTCAGGTAACAGTTCACTTGCCCACTCTACATACGTTTGCAGGTCGCATGGACTACGGTGACACTGTTGCGTTTCCACCAGGTTTTCAGGATGAGAAGAAACCCAAAACGAGCAATTGTTCGTTGCCAATAATTAATACTTCACACATGAATAGGAAGAATCTAGGGACACCCCAAATTAAAAAGTTTCCGAATTACATATGTTGACCTCTTTTCACTCTTGAAAGACAATGAGTGCCACATGTAGAGGTGGCTATAGTGAAGCATGGGGTTGCGCAATCCCAAACCGCAACTCTCCCGAACCGGCATTGCTTGACTCTAGTGACAAAGAGAAGTTTAGGACCATAGAAAACAACGCTGGAGTAAGCAGAGAAAGACTGGTTTTGTTTCGGCTTTTTTCTTCCAGACTAGTTGCACAACCAAGGCAAGCTAGTTAATCCATAGTTGCAGGAAGAACACATGGATTGATATTTTTCCCAAGTGAAAGTGATACAGTAACCCCGACGGAACTCGAACCCGGCAAGCCGAACCTGCAACCACTACATCAAGCACTTACACCGGTTACACATATACCCAAGAGATCGATAATTCTAAGATAAAAGTAAAGACGCACCTGAAATTGTTTATCGGACAACATTGTGTCCATACTCAGCCCTTTGTTGTTGGCGTAGAAAAAGTCCACAAGTAAGGTTAAGGCATCAAACATTCGTTGGTAAAATATTTGCTGTTTCTGTAAAAGAATGTAAAACCAAACTCATATGAAAAATTGCATCAAACATTCGTTGGTAAAATACAGCGTTCGTCTATTTATGATCGGTTAAAACTGTATCTAGCCGGCGTTGCCCGGGAGTAAAAGAAAAATGACTGACTTGTTTACAAAGAAATGGAAATTAATTGTTTTGTGAAAAAGGAATTAAACAAAAGTTCGTGTCAACATTTGAC
>OY744547.1:35160123-35232623 GCA_963556195.1 Sepiola atlantica
ACACGAGATAAACATCAGTGTAGATTAATAAAATACACGAAGAAGGCCGAAACATAGTTGATAAATAAATAGTCAATAGTCACAAGAAAAACAATTAAAATCTTTATCCTAAACTTCCATATAAAAATAATTGTTTTTTATTTTAACAAACTAACAAAATACCCTAACCTCCGGAAACTATTAGGATATTAATAAATAAAAACATGAGTCAGTCGTGGGACTGCATGACTCTGCCTGACAATGTAAGAATGAGCCAAACTCTTATCTGGGCAATACTCTCTATATCGTATGAAATATTCCCGACGTTTTGCCATGGAAACGTTGATAATTAAAATACTATCCGATCAGGCTGAAATTTTGAATGGTGGTTACTGTTATTAAAGAGCACCAAATCCATACATTAAATTTGGAAAAATCGGAAGTGGACATTCCGTCAAAATTTCGAATATTTCAGGTCACATGTCAAGATCAGGGTCACATGTCAAGATTAGGGTCACATGTCAAGATGAGGGTCACATGTCAAGATGCAGAACTTCATTTTCTACAATCTGGGTCAAGTAGCAAATCTCTACGATGAACAGAACCGAAGTTATCGCCGAGTGTGACGTTAACATGTTTTGTGACATTGACCATAACCTTTGACCTAGATATCCCGAAATTAAATCAGTTCTTAGTTAGACCATGACCAATATTTTGAACAAGTTTGGTTACGCTTGGTCAAGCGATGTCGACGCTAAACTGTGCAAAAGAAAACATAATAACAAACTCGATGGAAAACATGTCTGAAATAAAAACAAAAACTTTACTCTAAAAAAATAAAATGTGCACAGAAGACGGTAATATTTTTACTGGTTAGAATCTCTATGATAATAATAATAATAATAATAATAATAATAATAATAATAATAATAATAATAATAATAATAATAATAATAATAAATATGCGCTGTGTCTTTATTTATGTACAAGACTTGCTGTACCTCCCTGGCGTGCCCGGGAGTATTTCAATTTCACTTTTGTTTTAAATAAATATTAATTATTTGTAAGAAACAGTCTTGTCTTACAAAAAGATTAAAAAATTGAAGTATGGGTCATAGAAATCAAACGGCAGACATCGTTTCATTCTATCGAGAAGACTTTGTTTTATTTTTCCGTTTTTGTTTTCAATTTTATTTTCTCTTCGCCCGAGAAATCTTTTTAGAATTCTAACCGCCCCGTTAGGTGAATGTAAAACAAAGAAGATTAAGCATAACTGTTGTGGTGGCAACCACTCATTTGCATATACGAATAACGTTACACTATAAATGGCAAGCCTAGGTTGGCCTTAGTGTGTGTTACCTAAATGCCACCGGAAGTGACGCCGAAGAGCGTACATGTCCTCCCACCAAGACTCTCTGACTCGACACCTTCATTTGTACATACTGTAACTATACCTTTTCTTTAATACACTTATTATTGCATTCTCCTTGTTGTTTGCGTATTCATTGTATTCCTCACTAATTATTGTTCAACCTTGCAACCACAACAGTTGGCGACGAGATATGAAGCGTCAAATATAACAGTTTGACGAAGAACTATTAAAAAAAAAAGTACAATGCAAAGTGTTGACGAGCAAACGGATTTTACGCTAAAGAAAAGTTTCAACTTAAGTGAAAAAAAAAAAAAAAATCGAACGTGGCAAAAGCGACAATTTACGCCGTTTTCTGGGAATCCGACTTGCAAACGAATGTAAAAGTGAATTTTTGTTTTGTCGCTAAACGACAAATCTGTTTTGTATTACTAAAGGACCAACTTGCAAACGAAAAGCGGATTTTGTTCTGTCGCAAAACGACAGGTCAGACTCGTATTACGAAAAGCAAGGAAGTAACCTACGAAAAAAAAAAAAGTTCACCAGTGGATTCTAATTACTGCTATTTTGTTAGCAAAACAACAACTAAAGGAATTTTTTAATTAATAATTTGTTTGCCGGCGGTACTAAAAGAAAATACCATAGCTAGAAATTAAAGCTCAAGGAAAGGATTTTTTTTTTTAAGTTGTCACTGGATAACGGATAATACAGTAAAACGTCACGAGAAAAAAAAAAAAAAAAAAAAAATGGAAGACTTATCAAAAATGTTCATGCAATTTTTACAGGCACAAGCTGACCGCGAGGAAAGACAAAATCAGGCACAAGCTGACCGCGAGGAAAGACAAAATGAACGTTTTGCTAAAACACTGGAACTACTAAAGAGTAATCGAGAAAATGTCGACAGTGTTAATTTCTCCCATACAACTATCTTTAATAGTATGGACACATTTAATTATGTGCCGGAAGAAGGAAAGACTTTTGAAGCATACTATACAAGATACGAGGATGTCTTTCAACTGGACTGCAAAAATTGGCCAAATAACCAGAAAGTGAGCCTCTTACTCAGGAAATTGGGTACATCAGAACACAGCAAATTCATAGATTACATATTACCTAAAAAACTGCGGAATTAGAGTTCATGGAAGCTGTGAAATTACTAAAAGAATTATTTAATCCAAATATATCTCTTTTTCATAAAAGATGGCTGTGCATGAATCTAAGAAAGATGGACAACCAAGATTATTGGACATACGCATCAGTTGTCAATAAAAACTGCGATAATTTTAAGCTTGCGGAACTAACGGTAGAAGATTTTAAATGTCTAATCTTCGCACAAGGGTTAGTTTCCACGAAAAATGCAGAAATACGCAGACGAGTGTTGTCTAAGCTGGAATCTGAGCAAGATTTAACCCTCCAGAAACTAGCAGATGACTGTGAAAGGGCCATTACACTAAAAAAGGATTCAAAAAATATAGAAGAATCCGGAGTGGCATATGTAAGAAAAGTTAGAAAACCATACACACCAACCAAGAACTTTACAAAGAAAAGCAATCGAAATGGAACGGGATATTACAATCCTAATAACCATAAATATAGGACAGAATATAACAAGCCTCTTCCTAGATATTAACTGTAAGAGATGTGCAGAAAAGCATTGGGAATCAGATTGTCCTTATAAAAAGAAAAAATGCTACATTTGTAAGAAGGTGGGACACAAAAGCGATTGCTGCAGATATAAAGATTACACCAGAAAGAGAGTACAGCAAACAAAATCAAATACAAAATTAGACAAAGATCGGCGAAAATACGTAAAAGTGGAAATATTTAAAACACCAATAAAGTTACAACTCGACTCCGGCTCCGATATTTCTATTATAAACCTGAATACATGGAAAAAGTTGGGTAAAAAACCAACCATGATGAAAACGAGTAAATCAGCCCGGACGGTAACTGGTGGTGGTATAAAATTTGAAGGAGAAGTTGTCCTTCCGATAAAATTAAACGGATTACGAAGAAATTAAAAATATTCGTACTGAAAAATAGTGAAAATCTGTTTGGAATAGATTTAATTGAGAAATTTGGACTATGGGATAAGCCAATCAATACATTCTGTAAAAAAATAGAATGTTCTTCTCCAACAACAGTAAATATAAAAGACGATTTAAAAGAATTATTTCCTGAAGCATTCACGACTAACTTAGGTCGCTGTAATAAATTCAAGGCCTCGTTTGAACTTAAAGAAAACGCCAGCCCAATTTTTAGAAAAAAGCGAAACGTTCCGTTCGCTGGGTTGGAAAAGATTAATAAAGAATTAGATAGATTGGAACAGACAGGAATTCTATCAAAAATAGAACACAGCGAGTGGGCAGCCCCCACCGTATACGTAAAGAAAAAGAATGACGAAGTTAGAGTGTGCGCAGATTTTTCGACCGGGGTCAACTCCCTATTAAAAGATCACCATTACCCTCTACCAAGCCCAGAGGAAATATTCACGAAGTTAAATGGTGGTAATATCTTCTCTAAGATAGACTTGAGCGACGCATATTTGCAAATACCGGTCGAGGAAAATTGCTCAAGAATACTATGCATCAATACGCATAAGGGATTATTCAAATACAACCGATTGCCCTTTGGCATCAAAGTAGCGCCTGTCATTTTTCAGCAAGCGATGGACACCATGCTAAGTGGTATTGAGTGCGCATGTGCATACCTGGACGACATTGTTGTCAGGAGCAAATCCCTACAAGAACATAAGGAACATTTGAAACAAGTATTTACTCGAATACAAGAATTCGGCTTTAAAGTAAAAGAAAGTAAATGTGACTTTTGTATGAGCGAGATTAAGTATCTTGGACACATAATAAACAAACATGGACGACGTCCAGACCCAGACAGATCTGCGGCAATAAAAAATATGCCAGCACCTGGTAACGTAACAACCTTGCAGAGTTTCTTAGGACTCGCAAATTATTATCAATCTTTTATTGAAGGAATGCATAACTTGCGAGCCCCCTTAAATAATCTGCTTAAAAAGGATACACCTTGGAACTGGACGCAAGAATGTCAAACCGCTTTTGACAAAATAAAGAGCGCACTAACATCCGAATTATTCTTAACGCACTTTGACACAAAATTAAAAATAGTCGTCGCTAGTGACGCTAGTTCCTACGGCTTAGGAGCATGCATTCAACATATTATGCCGGATGGGTCTAGAAAACCAATAGCGCACGCTTCGAGAACGCTGATACCAGCCGAGAGGGCATATTCACAAATCGAAAAAGAAGCATTGAGCATAATCTTTTCCGTGACTAAATTTCACCGATATTTATATGGTAGACAATTCTTACTTGAAACCGACCATAAACCGTTAGTCACGATCTATGGATCAAAAAAAGGATTGCCGGTATACACCGCAAATAGATTGCTGCGCTGGGGTACAATCTTACTTAATTACGATTTCCAGCTACAACATCTAGCATCAAAAAAGATTTGCCATGCGGATGGACTGTCAAGACTGATACCACAGAAACACAATCTGGAAGAATCAGTCATTGCAGCAATTCGGACAAATGTTGAAGTAAAAAATATGGTAGCAAACATCATTAAGGAACTACCCGTAACTTTGTCGGACATTAAAAGGGAAGCCGAGAAAGACGAATACATAAAGGACATAAAAGAGAAAATTATAACGGACACAAAGGTGCAGGAAGTTTTCTCCATATGTAACGATGTGTTACTGTACAGTGAGAGAGTGGTAATACCCAAAACATTGCAGAATAGGATGTTAAGAGATTTCCATACGGGACATCCGGGGATAAATCGAATGAAGTCGTTAATGAGAAGCTACGTGTACTGGCGTAACATGGACACTGACATAGCAGCAACAATAAATAAATGTAAAGGATGCCAGTTAGCAGCAAAATCCCCACCTATAGTACACAAACCTTGGCCGAAAACCGACCAACCATGGTCGAGAATCCACATGGACTTCGCTGGTCCAGTAGGAGAAAACTATTATTTAATTGTAGTGGATAGTTACACAAAATGGCCGGAGGTAATGCGTTGCAGGAATCCAACAACGAACAACTCAATAGGGTTCCTACACGAGTTGTTTGCAAGATTCGGTGTACCAGACACACTGGTCACTGACAACGGAACGCAGTTCACATCCGCAGAGTTTAAGGAATTTCGCGACACGTTCCGAGTGAAGCACATCACGACTCCGCCGTATCATCCAAGGTCGAACGGCCTTGCGGAAAGGTTCGTGGACACGCTAAAACGAGCGTTAAGAAATCCATTGGAACACCAACAGAAAAAGCTTTGCAACAATTCTTGCAAGTCTATAGGATCACACCACATCCTAGTACACCATCAAACATATCACCAGCTGATCTAATGTTTGCCAGAAAGGTAAAATCAGCGTTTGATAAACTGTTGCCAAGACAGGCAATTATCCGAAACACTACACACACGAGAAGAAAGAAATATAACTCGGGAGATCGAGTATATTTTAAGTGCTACAAGAATAACACATCTTACTGGGAATGTGGAGTAGTGGATAAACGCATTGGTGATTGTACATATATGATTAAAGGTCCACAGAGTATACATAAAAGGCACCTAAATCAGATAAAAAAACGTCATATCCAAGATGATGATTATACGACAACAGTCGAAGAGGAGGAAACCATAGATATCATATACGAATCCTTTAATTTGGAACCGCCTCAATATACACCTGAACCCCGAAGATCAGGTAGGAAAAGAAAATTTAATGAACCATTGATGGTAAACCCAAAAAGAAAAAGATATTGAAATCTGTGTGACTTCAAATCTTGGGAGGGGGGTGTTGTGGTGGCAACCACTCATTTGCATATACGAATAACGTTACACTATGAATGGCAAGCCTAGGTTGGCCTTAGTGTGTGTTACATAAATGCCACCGGAAGTGACGCCGAAGAGCGTACATGTCCTCCCACCAAGACTCTCTGACTCGACACCTTCATTTGTACATACTGTAACTATACCTTTTCTTTAATACACTTATTATTGCATTCTCCTTGTTGTTTGCGTCTTCATTGTATTGCTCACTAATTATTGTTCAACCTTGCAACCACAACAATAACAATCGTCAGTTTAAAGACGTAAAATTATAGTTGAATTTCACAACATGTTATTTACCTCCAGGAGGTTAGACACAAGGTCAGGTGTTGTTAGCCAGCGCACTAGGATTAGCGCGCTCTGGTCTACAAAAATGCCTGAGCAGCCTTGTCAGCATTCCCCGGTAGGAGCGCCCCAGGCGATTAGCGATAAACTAACACGTTCTCAAAGAGAAGGTAAAGCCTGGGAGGGTGGATCCCCTAGAACTGTACAGGACAATACCTCGGACCGGCGGAATCAAGGCCCGAAGGCCAATTCGCACCATAACGAAACTTGACCATGTGCAAAAGGAATCTTTCCTGTTTTGTAAAGAATTTGACCCTTATTACAAAGCTAGTCTCACGTTTGACCGAAGTTTTATCATAGAGATTCTAACCAGTAAAAGTATTACCGTCTTCTGTACACATTTTATTTTTTAGAGTAAAGTTTTTGTTTTTATTTCAGACGTTTTCCATCGAGTTTGTTACTATGTTTTCTTTTGCAGCTTAAAAGCTTAAAAATGTGTGCGTAACATCGTATTTTAAAAACCTATGTCTCTGTATGTCTGACCCTCTCTCGTTATCTATCTGTCTATCTATCTATGTATTTATTTATTTTAAATTGAAAAAAATTTGCAAGTTAGAAATAAGACGAAATTAACCGTCGCATCATGTTTTAAGAGATTCATATTTGTTTCGCAGTAGATTTCGAAGTAAATATTTTTGTACGAAGATATCATCATCATCATCATCATCATCATCATCATCATCATCATCATCATCATCATCATCTTCTTCTTCTTCTTCTTCTTCTTCTTCTTCTTCTTCTTCTTCTGTTAGTATCTCGTTTTATTTTCGTTTAACCGTTTAAATAGACATTGCAGATTTCGCCGCCCTAGCACGTCACAGGGTGGAAACCAAGGAGGCAGATAACAAAGCAAATACATGGAACTTTCCAGAGAAATAAAAGGATATTGGAGCATGAAGAAAATTACTATAATAGCAATAATTACTGGAGCACTAGGAACAGCACCGTAAACCTTGGGGGAAAAAGACGAAGAAAAATTGGAAACAAGGAGAAGACTATGATCATACAAGGCATGGCAATGATGAAAACGGCCGACATCGTAAGAACAGTCCTAGAATGCGGAAATCAACCGATGTATTCAACGAATGCTAAGCAACCACTGGAAGTTTGAAATAGAAATTGAACAAAAAATAAAGAAAGTACATCACACGAGCCGAAGGGAACTGAAACTGGCAGAAATTCCATAAACTCCCACACACACATCTATACACACATCTATACACACATCTTTACACACATCTATACACACATCTACACACATCTATACACACATCTACACACACATCTATACACACATCTACACACACATATATACACACATCTACACACACATCTATACACACATCTATACACACATGTGATGGCAGAAGCCCTAGCGGGTACAACACAAAATAGTCGTGAAGGTCAAAGGGGAATGGAAAGATCAAGGAGGGAAAGCACCAACCAGACCTCCACTGAAAAGCTACACAGAGTACTGGAACCTTGGGGAGGCTTATTGTCACTCAAATTCCAGAGACGGCCTACGGTGTTTTCCAACGACAAATCAATGATAAACGGCTGTTGCGATAATCCAAAATTATTTGCAACAATTATTGAAAGAGTGTTACTTGTTTTAAAACTCATGCAATATAATCTGCAGTTCTAATGTTATTTGGAAAGGAAATCCCTTTCTCACAGCGCTGACCGAAATCACATGAGTGAAACTAAGGTCAGTGTTGAAATCAAGTAACACCGAATTCGAACTAAGAAGACAAAAAGCAAACAATAACAGCCCGACGCGTACCGAACGCACAAAAACGCATGTTCACACAACACATAAAAACTCTTCAAAATAAAAAAGAAATCATTTTCCACAACTTTCTGCCAGATTTACTCAAGTACCAAATATTATACGGGATTCTTCAACTTAACCGAAAGAATGAAATCAAATAAGTGGAAGATGTTTAAGTTTTTTAGCTTTCAGCATTATAGTATTAGATATCTGGTTTGGAGTACCGAACATAACACCTGACCAGAAGAAACATTACGCCGCTGATTTACACAGACACCCATCTGGCCGGAAGAATAAATATCCGGTGATTTGATACAGAAACACACGCAAAGCCCACATGCAGGCACAGCGGACAAAAATATGCCCGGCGCTAAATACAGAATAAAATGGTTGGAAGACACGTCTCTGAGGGTATGTGGCTACATTGAGGCGAAATCCAGGATGTGTGGGTGTCTAAAAAATATATTAACTGGCCCGAATTGAAATCGACAGAAAAGCAACTGGCTAGCGAATTCGAGAGATCAATTTCTGCCCTTCGTGCTCTCTCTATTCTCATTGACTCTAATCGTTCGTCGCAACCGAACAATAAGAATATACCATAATATTTTTTATACAAGAGTTTGTCATCATTTTTTTAAGCACATCAGCAATATACAGAAAGTCCAAATGTTGATCCATCTGACTACGATCTAATCCGATCAATGTATCACTTTATATTAAGTTGCCGATTTGAATCTTTAGATTAATTAAAAATAAGATGTTATGTTACCCATACCTTAGGAGGGGTGGGTTAATATCTTAGGAGGAGGAAGGATGGATCAGTATCTTTCCCAGTTGTAATACAATTCACATGAATTGGCAAGTTGCGATATTTTAAAACACTAGCTTCAATGTAGATTGGAATGTATTTAATGTTATTACAGTGCGTTTGAACTAGGATTTTTCCAATCTCATAGTCCGTGTTGATAGGCATTGCACCACTCGATCCCTTCCGTATAGAGTGAACAGCAGCAGTTCTTTTAAAATATTTTCATCATTTTTATTTTTTTACGAATCAGTCACCACTTATCAAGGCCAAAATTACTCGAGGGTAAGTGTTAGTGAGATCGATAGATTGGCAGTTGAATAATGATGAATACGATGAGAAGATTGAACATCTCTGCATACAACCCACTGAAAACAACAGCCGACCTAGAAAACAGCAATTCTTCTCCCTTTGTCCGAAACATCGCTTATGGAATGTGAGGACTAAATAATAAAATAAGGTAAAGCGAGAATTATGAGGTTGCTGAAAGTTAACATATGGTCCACTTTTATCAAACACATATTTGTCAGATGATTTCAATGCTAAACATCTTTATCATTGAGCAAAGGTGTCCCGATACGATATCACGATATCACTGGGATTTGTTGATTTGTCAGAGAATAAGCTTTATCGAATCTGTACGGAAGTAAATGATTCTTGACCTCGGCGCCTCTTGTTATTTACTGCATCTTGTCAACTGAAGTCGAGACGAAATTGGTAGTGAACACTCGATGTTCCACGTCAGTGATGATTATGGACTTTCTCGTCACTTCGATGACCGGCTACTCAGCATGAATCTGACAACATCCCCAGATAGATTTGATTAGAATGGATCTTGCATTGCAGAGTAAAGGACACTCTCCCATTCAGACTAGTTAGGTAATTACTGTACAGGTCCACGAGTTAGATACTTACATGATTGTTAGTGTTCTTATTTGAATTCTCTTCAAATAGATAAAGTACTATTTTCACACTTTTCACCATAGTTGTATGTTTTTGATTTATTTGAAATATCTCTATGCACGACCTCTGATCATTTATTTTGGTACGACTGTCAGAATTATCAGACAGTTTGCAACTATGACTTTGTTTTAATTAGATTGTGAGTTGTGGAGAACAGGACCCACTTTCTCCAACACGTAAGTGATGTCTGTATAAATGCACGATATATGCCATCTGACAGAGACCTATTTGTTCGCAAGTGTTATATCGGACTTTTCTTACTTTTAAACTAGTCGCCTCACCAAAACTTGATAGTCTAGTGTCGTGGTCGCGCAACAATTTTTGAGAGTTCGCAAACAATCGGGACATTATTACAATTTTCATGAAGAAGCATCAAAGTAAAATTCCAGCCATTCTTATGAAGACCTCATTTTTGTCTTTCTATAAACAATGAATACCAATCACTATGAACAAAACAACGGAAATTTGTATTTAATTTTCAAACAACATATTTATGAGAAAAGACATTTTCATGCGTCCCAGCAATCGAAACCCGGTACTGATCTCGACTTGAAATAAACAAATCTCTCCGTCTGGCAGTGACATAATTGGAGCCCAACATCCATAAACTGATTTCAAACAAACATAGACAAAATATCAAAACACTAAAAACGTGTAATACTTGAATGATCTTCTAATTTTCAATTTCTTTTATTTAAATAATTTCATTATAATTTTGTTACGTTTAATGGGTGCATTTTATATTAGTAAAATAGTTTTCTTATTATTAGTAGTTAAATGTATTTCGCTTTTGTTACGTTTGATGGGTGCATTTCATATTAATAAAATAGTTTTCTTATTATTAGTAGTTAAATGTATTTCGCTTTTGTTACGTTTGATGGGTGCATTTCATATTAATAAAATAGTTTTCTTATTATTAGTAGTTAAATGTATTTCGCTTTTGTTACGTTTGATGGGTGCATTTCATATTAATAAAATAGTTTTCTTATTATTAGTAGTTAAATGTATTTCGCTTTTGTTACGTTTGATGGGTGCATTTCATATTAATAAAATAGTTTTCTTATTATTAGTAGTTAAACGTATTTCGCTTTTGTTACGGTTGATGGGTGCATTTCATATTAATAAAATAGTTTTCTTATTATTAGTAGTTAAATGTATTTCGCTTTTGTTACGTTTGATGGGTGCATTTCATATTAATAAAATAGTTTTCTTATTATTAGTAGTTAAATGTATTTCGCTTTTGTTACGGTTGATGGGTGCATTTCATATTAATACAATAGTTTTCTTATTATTAGTAGTTAAATGTATTTCGCTTTTGTTACGGTTGATGGGTGCATTTCATATTAATGAAATTGTTTTCTTATTATTAGTAGTTAAATGTATTTCGCTTTTGTTACGGTTGATGGGTGCATTTCATATTAATAAAATAGTTTTCTTATTATTAGTAGTTAAATGTATTTCGCTTTTGTTACGGTTGATGGGTGCATTTCATATTAATAAAATAGTTTTCTTATTATTAGTAGTTAAATGTATTTCGTTTTTTATTACGTTTGATGGGTGCATTTCATATTAATAAAATAGTTTTCTTATTATTAGTAGTTAAATGTATTTCGCTTTTGTTACGGTTGATGGGTGCATTTCATATTAATGAAATAGTTTTCTTATTATTAGTAGTTAAATGTATTTCGCTTTTGTTACGGTTGATGGGTGCATTTCATATTAATGAAATTGTTTTCTTATTATTAGTAGTTAAATGTATTTCGTTTTTATTACGTTTGATGGGTGCATTTCATATTAATGAAATAGTTTTCTCATTATTGTTAGTTAAATGTATTTCGCTTTTGTTACGGTTGATGGGTGCATTTCATATTAATAAAATAGTTTTCTTATTATTAGTAGTTAAATGTATTTCGGTTTTATTACGTTTGATGGGTGCATTTCATATTAATGAAATTGTTTTCTTATTATTAGTAGTTAAATGTATTTCGCTTTTGTTACGGTTGATGGGTGCATTTCATATTAATGAAATAGTTTTCTTATTATTAGTAGTTAAATGTATTTCGCTTTTGTTACGGTTGATGGGTGCATTTCATATTAATGAAATTGTTTTCTTATTATTAGTAGTTAAATGTATTTCGTTTTTATTACGTTTGATGGGTGCATTTCATATTAATGAAATAGTTTTCTCATTATTATTAGTTAAATGTATTTCGCTTTTGTTACGGTTGATGGGTGCATTTCATATTAATAAAATAGTTTTCTTATTATTAGTAGTTAAATGTATTTCGTTTTTTATTACGTTTGATGGGTGCATTTCATATTAATAAAATAGTTTTCTTATTATTAGTAGTTAAATGTATTTCGTTTTTATTACGTTTGATGGGTGCATTTCATATTAATAAAATAGTTTTCTTATTATTAGTAGTTAAATGTATTTCGCTTTTGTTACGGTTGATGGGTGCATTTCATATTAATGAAATTGTTTTCTTATTATTAATAGTTAAATGTATTTCGTTTTTATTACGTTTGATGGGTGCATTTCATATAATGAAATAGTTTTCTTATTATTAGTAGTTAAATGTATTTCGCTTTTGTTACGGTTGATGGGTGCATTTCATATTAAAAAAATAGTTGTCTTATTATTAGTAGTTAAATGTATTTCGCTTTTGTTACCGTTGATGGGTGCATTTCATATTAATGAAATTGTTTTCTCATTATTAGTAGTTAAATGTATTTCGTTTTTATTACGTTTGATGGGTGCATTTCATATTAATAAAATAGTTTTCTTATTATTAGTAGTTAAATGTATTTCGTTTTTATTACGTTTGATGGGTGCATTTCATATTAATAAAATAGTTTTCTTATTATTAGTAGTTATATGTATTTCGCTTTTGTTACGGTTGATGGGTGCATTTCATATTAATAAAATTATTTTCTTATTATTAGTAGTGAAATGTATTTCGTTTTTATTACGTTTGATGGGTGCATTTCATATTAATGAAATAGTTTTTTTATTATTAGTAGTTAAATGTATTTCTCTTTTGTTACGTTTGATGGGTGCATTTCATATTAATAAAATAGTTTTTTTATTATTAGTAGTTAAATGTATTTCTCTTTTGTTACGTTTGATGGGTGCATTTCATATTAATGAAATTGTTTTCTTATTATTATTAGTTAAATGTATTTCGCTTTTGTTACGGTTGATGGGTGCATTTCATATTAATAAAATAGTTTTTTTATTATTAGTAGTTAAATGTATTTCTCTTTTGTTACGTTTGATGGGTGCATTTCATATTAATAAAATAGTTTTCTTATTATTAGTAGTTATATGTATTTCGCTTTTGTTACGGTTGATGGGTGCATTTCATATTAATAAAATAGTTTTCTTATTATTAGTAGTTATATGTATTTCGCTTTTGTTACGGTTGATGGGTGTATTTCATATTAATGAAATTGTTTTCTTATTATTAGTAGTTAAATGTATTTCGCTTTTGTTACGGTTGATGGGTGCATTTCATATTAATGAAATTATTTTCTTATTATTAGTAGTGAAATGTATTTCGTTTTTATTACGTTTGATGGGTGCATTTCATATTAATAAAATAGTTTTTTTATTATTAGTAGTTTAATGTATTTCGCTTTTGTTACGGTTGATGGGTGCATTTCATATAATGAAATAGTTTTCTTCTTATTATTATTTAAATGTATTTAGCCTTTCTTTATAAATTCATACAAGTGGTCCGCAAAATTTTAAATTAAATATTTAGAGGTATATAAAGTTCAGAAGGTTGGCGATTACTGGTACCCTACTATTTGAACCATCGGTGTGTAGAGTAGGGCTCGATTTATAATGTTCTGAAGGGTATTTGTGAAAATAATATTAAAGCTTCGATAGAACTTGAACACTGCATGCCAAGTTTACAGTCTACTTTAATAGGATTATATATCATAATGCATCACTATTTATAGCATGGGCCGACAGGATTCGACAATCTTTTTGCTTTTACTGACTCTGGTCACATATTAATGAATTTGGGGTTGGCAGATTAACGTCTCACTCTATCTTCAACATAAAAAAAACAGATTCACAATCTAATGAACATGAAACCGTTGCCACCTTCTCGCCCCCTCTCAATCACGATCACCAGTAAACAGAAAAGGTTCCCCTTTTCTGATTGACCGAGAGAAACAAGGAAGTGTATGGTAAGGCTATATCGGTGTCTAGTTCATGAAATCCATACACACTATTACAAAAAAGGTAACTGAAAGAAGCAAAGAATGAAATAGTAAACAAGATTTGAAAGAATATCAAATGATTTATGCGTTGTTAATTATTTTCAGCTACAAAATATTGGTTGTCACTCCATCCTGGAAAATTAATTGTCGCTCAAACACTTCGAAAAAGCAGTTATTTTGTAAAATGTTATTTAAACTGAGAACTATACATACACACACAAGGCATTTTCCGACAACGTTCGTTGAATACTCTAGTCAGTCGTTTTATATGTGCCTCCTTTCGCATAAATATAACTTCTTGACGTGGTAATGTCTTGTGGCCGTATTGTTATGGCGCTTACTTGCGGAGTCTACGTTGATTCTGCGACCGTCCGAGATGATCATTCCCTACACTGATGAGAGCGAAAGCTTGAAACGCTGGCGTATGTATTTAAAAATAATTTAATATTATTTACTTAAAATTAATATATAAATATATATATATATATATATATATATATATATATGCAACCATTGTTAAACATAACATGAGAAAATGCTGCCTAAATATACACACCCAATATATATACATATATATATATATATATATATATATATATATATATATATATATATATATATATATATATATATTATATATATATATTTAGTTAGGTATGTGTATATATTTATATATTTGATCCTGCTGTTGCCATCATGAGTCATATCATCAATACATGTTAATGAACTTGCCCCAGAAGCAACCATGCAAGCACAAGCAATGGCACTGTCTCCATCATGCTTCACAGATCAGCGTGTATTCTTTGGTTCATAAGCAGATCCTTTCTTTATTCATAATTTCGTCATTTTAACTGGTATAGTAGCCAATGAAAAGGGAGCCTTCGCGTAGCACTCGACGACGCTCGATCCGTTTATTTCTATTATAAATAAACATGGTCATAACTGGCTGATCTCTTTATATATCTTGATAATGCTTCGTGTTCAAATGTAGCATAAAACGTTTACCCTAAAGGTCCTTTTGGTGATTCTTACATCTAAAAACAAGCCCGTGGACGAGTGGTTATAGCACTTGTCTTTGGGCTGGACGACCCGGGCTCGATACTACTCACGGCATGCGAATATTCGGGTCTGAAAACTCCCTCTGTCCACCAAGCAGTAAATGGGTACCTGACTAAAACTCAGGGAAGGTTCAAGGCAGCGGAAGGAGATAGATGGGCTCCGCCTTCCATATGTTGTTCCCTAGACACGGTGATTCTTAACAAATGGGCAGTGTGCGATGTCGGCAACGACTCTCGTGCGCGTCCAGGCTATGCGACGTTTACCTTTACCTTTACATTTACATTTACCTTTACCTTTACCTTTACCTTTACATTTACCTTTACCTTTACATTTACCTTTACCTTTACCTTTACATTTACATTTACATTTACATTTACCTTTACATTTACCTTTACCTTTACATTTACATTTACCTTTACCTTTACATTTACCTTTACCTTTACCTTTACATTTACCTTTACCTTTACATTTACCTTTACCTTTACATTTACCTTTACCTTTACCTTTACATTTACATTTACATTTACATTTACCTTTACATTTACCTTTACCTTTACCTTTACCTTTACATTTACATTTACATTTACATTTACCTTTACATTTACCTTTACATTTACATTTACATTTACATTTACCTTTACATTTACCTTTACATTTACCTTTACATTTACCTTTACCTTTACATTTACATTTACATTTACATTTACCTTTACATTTACATTTACATTTACATTTACATTTACCTTTACATTTACCTTTACCTTTACATTTACATTTACCTTTACCTTTACATTTACCTTTACCTTTACATTTACCTTTACCTTTACCTTTACCTTTACATTTACCTTTACCTTTACATTTACATTTACCTTTACCTTTACCTTTACATTTACATTTACATTTACATTTACCTTTACATTTACCTTTACCTTTACATTTACCTTTACCTTTACCTTTACATTTACCTTTACCTTTACCTTTACATTTACATTTACATTTACCTTTACATTTACCTTTACCTTTACATTTACATTTACCTTTACCTTTACCTTTACCTTTACATTTACCTTTACCTTTACATTTACCTTTACCTTTACCTTTACATTTACCTTTACCTTTACATTTACATTTACATTTACATTTACCTTTACATTTACCTTTACCTTTACATTTACCTTTACCTTTACATTTACCTTTACCTTTACCTTTACATTTACCTTTACCTTTACATTTACATTTACATTTACATTTACCTTTACATTTACCTTTACCGTTACATCTAAAAACGAATGAAATTCATTTCGTTTCTTGGCATAGAATTTGTTCTAGGTTACTCAATGCCGAAACGCAATGCATATAGGAAAGATTACTTTAATACAAACTGCTATATAACCCATAACCTTGCAGGATTGGTTTATACTCCCCCCTCAAGAGGTATTACACATCAAGTGGATACAATAAATGTGACTGGACTTGAAATCGGATTAGCCGATTTCAAAGTCATGGCCAGTATGAATTTTACAACGTGTGACATGTCTAACATATTTGAACGTAAAAAGTGAGATGTGAAAGTCCACCTTTGAAGGTTGACAATCTTTGGTAAATATTCGTCTTGGTTTCATCAGCCCATAAAACTTTGTACCTGAACTGTTGTCGGTCATCTCTACATTTCCTTGAAACTTCCAATCTTACTTTACAATTCTTACTGCTGATGACTGGCTTGCATCTTATTCTATGCCCTTTATATTTCTGCTCTCCAAGTCCTCTTCGAAGTAAGAGAAAGTAAGAAGAGAGAACAAATGATAAGTGAATGATTTATTTACCTCCTCTCCAGGAGGTTAGGCACAAGGCCAGTTTTATCTTACTCCCACAAGATAAGATGTGACCCAAGGTCGGGTCGAGAAAGTGGGGCTTGAAAAGCCAGCGCCCGAGAAGGTGAGCACTCTGGCCATTAAAAATTGCTTGGGCAGCCCCGTCGGCATTCCCCGGTAGGGGAACCTCAGGCAGTAAGCAATAAACTTACTCATCCCCAAAGAGGGTAGGCAAAGCCTGGGAGAGTAGACCTCCTAGAACTACACGGGATAAACCTAGACACCGGCGGAATCAAGTCCCGGTCTATAGGGTGCAGTATCCATCGGAACAGATATTACATTTTCTTCCTAGCCAAAAGGCCAGGTAGTATTAATTGTATACGGCAACAAATATAGACACCTTTCCCGCCGGATTAAAATTAGGAAAATGTTAAAGATTAATTAAATGGTTAACTTCTACTTTATCCCTGTATATCTTTCATCAACTTATAGTTTAATACGACGATACACATGCTGGCCTGCTTCTTCATTACGACACACTTTGATAAACCCTCATCTACATTGTTACATACGCCGATAAACCCTCGTCTACATTGTTACATACGCCGATAAACACTCATCTACATTGTTACATACGCAGATAAACACTCATCTACATTGTTACATACGCAGATAAACACTCATCTACATTGTTACATACGCCGATAAACCCTCATCTACATAGTTACATACGCCGATAAACACTCATCTACATTGTTACATACGCCGATAAACACTCATCTACATTGTTACATACGCCGATAAACACTCATCTACATTGTTACATACGCCGATAAACACTCATCTACATTGTTACATACGCCGATAAACCCTCATCTACATAGTTACATACGCCGATAAACACTCATCTACATTGTTACATACGCCGATAAACACTCATCTACATTGTTACATACGCCGATAAACACTCATCTACATTGTTACATACGCCGATAAACACTCATCTACATTGTTACATACGCCAATAAACACTCATCTACGGGTTTCTTCATTGCGACACAATTTTGCTTAATGCCAAAGGAAAAATATTATCCATTTTCTTTTTATTTCTTCCAATTATTGTTTGGAGCTATGTGCATTATTTATTAATTCTTCAAATGGTTTTATACTCTCTCTTCAAAAGAAAAACTCATGTATTTACTTTTATTATTTTAATATGATTTAAAAAAATATTTGAAGCTTATTATTTCCAAAATCAACTTCTGAAGAGAAGAATATTTTCTTTGAAAGATCTGGGATTTAAAAGACATACATGGGCTCACTTCTGATTTTTTGTTGAATTTCATGGAACTATGAATATATATATATATATATATATATATATATATATATATATATATATATATATATATATATATATATATATATCTGTGTGTGTGTGTGTGTTTGTTTGTGTGTGTGTGTGTTTGGGTGTACTAAAGAAACTGCCGATACTTTAATAATCAAAACACTTCCTACTTTAGAGACTATTTTACATTTAATCCTTACCTCATCTGCTGGTACAACATCCGGGGCCCAGTTCATATGAAAGACATCTTTCTTGATATCTGGACGCATCTGTGGATTAAAATAAACATGTTTGGTATAGCGATTAAAGTTTAAAATATTTGAATTTAGTGCCGGGTTTAGGCATACGTTGAACGTACTGTAACCTAAGGGTTCGCACTCTGTAGGGGTTTAGGGGTTTAAAGAAGATCCCATAAAGGAATTAATATTTTAAGTATTATGAAACATTTATTAAAAAATTACTTTGACAACTGCTAACATTCTTAAATAACTGCCCAAAATGAGAATCAGCAAAGGGGATAACTCATATTTTTATTGAAATTAAATTTAGGCCAATATCATGTATTCACACACGCATGTGACCATGTACAAATATTCTATAACATAATCCAAGTAATGGGAGAAGATTAATTGACATGGCAATAAGATGCGAAGGCGTATAGATCAAAGGACACTATTACCTGGCCCAGAGCCAATACCTCTGACTTCATTGAACCATACGAACAGTTTTCAAAATGTTCAGAACGCAATGTAATTCAGCTCGTGTATAGAAACGGGATATGCACGAAAATGTTCTACGACATAAACCAACTAGTGGAAGGAGATGAATGAACATGGCAACAAGATAGAGCAAGTACGCATACATCAAATAATACTATTGACTGGATCAGAGCTAATATTCCTCACTTTATTGAATCAAATGAATGGCCATGAAAAGTACAGTGTAATAAATTTTATTGTTTGAACTTTACTGTTAAATCTACTTCTAATACAGAGGGGAAATGTCACCCCTAACACTCTGTTGACGTAAGCTCGTATATATTGAAGTTATTCAAAGGGTCAGTATGCAGCTGCCCACGGAAAGAACATTGGACCGTCGGGTTTTTCTTCTGTTTTAACAATCATTCTGTTATCATCGATCGCTAAGAAACTGCTTAGATGTTTAAACGCATCCCCTTAGCCATCATACGAGGCAACGCCATGTTTATTATGATATCACTCCGCAACGTTTAAGTCTTGACGAAGAAAACAACAACAACAACAAAAAAAAACTGTTCCCTCGTGTGGAGACTAATAAATAGAGACGTTATTGATTCCTTGCAATTATTCTAACACTTTTTTCTATTTACAACAAATACATATGTACATATAATTAAGCCAGACAAATTTCCGGTTTTCGGTGGGATACTATTTATAGTTGCTACTCTGATAATTAATATACGGCACAATCACGTTAAATCACCGAAGTTAAGCGACGTCGAGCCTGGCCAGTACTAAATGGGTGACCATTTGGGAACACAGGTGCTGTATGTGCTCTCTGCTTATCTCGGCATTGTTTCCAGTCGTCTTGAATTGCTTGCCATTGGAATCAAGCAGTGCCGACTCAGGAGAAGTGTTGTTAGGAATTGCGCAACCCTTGCTTCACAATCACATGCGCAGCCAGCCGCTTACAGGGGTGTCCATAGTCTCTCTAGACTGACCGGAGGGCATGACTTGACTCTGATAATTAAAATGTGTTTCTTTCCAATGCTATTTCAATCTGATCGTTTATAAGAGTGTATAAGAGAGAAACAACGTCTTTAAAAAATGTTTCCTTCAGTTAAAACCTGCTATTAATGGCAACTTCTTTCTGCCCGATAACGTAGATCACTCTCTTTCTTTAATTTCAACAGCAGCTAAAACTTTTTAGTTTGAAAAGTTAAACAACGAACAGAAACATTAATATTTATAGATGTCTCGAAATCTATCACATGAAACATATTAAAACTGATTACATTAAATTGATCGTATTATACTAGTATTACTGTATTTGCACTCTTATACAACTTTCTAAAGGCGAGCATAAAGCCTATAGATAAGTCTATAAAGGTGCAATGCTTTATTATCGCACATTGTATATACATGGTTATTCCAAAAACATGAGCTGGTTACATTACGAAATATTTTCATAAAGAAATGCAATGGAAACTTCCAGCCAAGTCACAAGAATTCTGCTCATAATCATCTATTATTATTTCCTGTCTTACAAGTGTTCCACATGGCGACCACCTGACACATGAGCAGCAGCCGTGCGAATAGAGAATTCCTCATATCAAGATATCAGCGTATCACGATCCACTGAGTTGATCGCTGTTGTTTATCGATAATTACAGCTATCGATGTTGGTGGACAGTAGTTGTATAAAATAAAAGCGATCTTTTACGTATCCCCACTAGAAAAAATCACACACGATGAGGTCTGAGGATCTCGTAGGCACAAAGAGCATTGAATTACAAAATTTGATCAGCTTCCTCTTGTCGATATTGGCAACTGATTGAAATAAGCATAGTCTGCAACGTTTCAAATGTAGATCTCTTCTTAGCCCACGCTAGATAGTCGATTGAGGGATCGCTCGCAAGCTGCGATTAACTCAATTTGTGGGGCTTCCGTGTACTCCTCTAAACGCAGGACGGATTCTCGAAACTTGTTTCTCCGAAACACGTGGTCGTCCTGGACATTTTCCTTTGCACAGACACCACCACCAAATATTCGTCGGGGTGAGCGGATAAATGTCGATTTACCTTTCACAATAATAAGCGAATTTATTTCCGCGAACTTTATAACGCATGCAACCTTTTAATGGGGACTCGTCATTCCGACAGTAAACAAACAACTGAACATCGCCAGAAGAATTACGTGACAACGCCCCACCCCGTGAGACGCATTACAACTGAGACTATTTATCTTTCAAATTGTCATGGAATTATTTCACGGTGATACTTGAAAACTCAAGCAATCTCTCATAAAATCGGTTCATCCTATTTGAATAATCCTGTAGATATTTTCCCTGAAAGCTGAATAACAGAAATGCGAGAAGAAATGTGCACTTACTCGGTCTGCTACATGATCCAGGACTTTTTTGATTTTATTCGTCATGATTATATCAGCCTTGTGCGTCAGAGAAAATAGGTTAACCTTTTCCAGTGTCGCCCTTTTGTGTGGATCTGCTCGTTCCAAGTCTTCTTCCAGCATTGAGAAGCGCATCGTCTCTGCTAATGGCTTCAGTGTTACCCGGACGTGTTCTATGTTATTAATAGTGATACAGAGCTAAAAGAAAAGAAGAAAAAGAGATACACACGATTATTAACAATGTACATCTATATGTACATCTCGAGGGGTGGCAGGGGAGGGAATGTAATCTCGCGTGGTTGTGACGTCACGGTGCGAGAGCGGAAATGAAGATTCTTTCCTCCTCTTCCAGCTCCGACTTTGAAACCGGCAGACGTGGGAAATATTAGCTGCAGGCGAGTCGCCACCCCCATCTAGGTAGGATAGGATTGGTTACATAACAAGAAAAAAATGGACAATTACTACCACAGTGTTATGTGATGTCTTTGATTCAGAATAATAATAAAAAATAACTTGTTTTTATTTTGTTACAACCCAAACAATAAGCCGTCTCAATGGCCGACTTCCATGAAGAAATAAACAAAATGCAACCCATGTAAATCTTTTGAGGAGAAACACACACGCGTACACACATTATTTTTTCCATCTCATACACACATGCATGTTGTTTAAGTTTTTTAGCAACGTCCCATTGATACATTTTACGTTGCAACATGTCTTTGAAGTTTAGTTGATCTTATTGTTTAGTTTAGTCACGTAACATAGAAAGTATATAACGTTAAAAGATACACGTAGTTAATACAAGGTCCTGATAGATAGAGGCGCTCATTCTCCTGTAAATATGATCTAACCAGATCTTTTAGCTAAAGAGAAAATGGATATTGTGGTGGACGTGATGAGCCAGAACCTGGATCTATTGCTAGAAATAGTCTTTACTTATCGCTGCTATAAAATACCACGTTTTTGTCTAGCGTGTAGACCCTAGATGTGAGAAAGAACAAGTACAGGCTGGAACGAGAGTATTTATACGTATAGACCTCGTATGACTAGCGTACTTTACCATCCATAAAGACAGAATAATATTTAGCACTCAAAGAGCTAAGATAATTGAGCAATAGCGATCAGTATTGAAAACAGTGTTGTTGGAGAAAAGTATACCATGTTATTAAGTTCCAGTGACGATCACGTAATTATCATCGACAGAGACTATCTTTCGGCCCTTTTTAATTTTTTTTATTCCTTCCGATATCCATAGTTAAATAAAATAAAACGTCATTGATGTTGTTGCCTGTTCGAAACCGCAGAGAATGTTGTTATTACGCATTCACTCTTGGTTGGACAAAAGGGCTCAGTTCGAAATTCCATATAGGTTATAGAGTTCAAAATAAAGATTCCCGAGCTCAAAAAGATGCACTCGAAGAAAGTCGGAGGTTATATCAGCCGAAATGTTGTGAAAATGTAAGATGTGAATTGTAGTCCGAATCATCCAAAAATTCTAATTAAATATTGTTTATAATTTTTTAGTTTCTATAAAAATAACATATAAAATTGATGAGAAAAGCTATCCTTCCCAAAACACAAACAAAATAATTCTTTACTAAATTCAGTCGTAATCATTCGTAACTTTAGAAAAAAAACAAGCAGCAGCTCATGCGATGTTTTCGACTTTGGAGATCAATGTTAAAGGAAAAGTTCGAGGCAAGGTTAAGTCAAGCGTGGCCAGAAATAGAGATGCGATGTCCGTATTTAAAAAAGTCGGCAATTTACCCTCCGTTATTTACTCGGATGCCTGCTACAATTATTGCCAAGAAGCGTATCAATTATTTGCATTGTATCGCCAACAAATAGACCCAACGAATGAAAAGAAAGCAAAAGTCTCTCACATTAGAGAATATAGTGTACTTGCCACCACAAAATATAACCACTGATACGATTCGATACAAAAAAAGTTGTATCCTGGCTCCTGGCTTGGATAAGGTTATAGACGACGGTCACACCTTTGGAAATGTACAAAGAACTACGCTAACAATTAATATCTATCTTCTATCTATAGAAATAAGTAGACTTGATTTCCCCCTCCCAAATTAATTAGAGTAGACAATAAAATAATGCATCAAACACATCGAAAATCACCACTACATACACACTCTTACCTCGACCGTGTTCCTAGCAACTTACACATACTTTAAATATAAAACATTAATTTCTATTATTTATCCGAGACAACACACTCTCCTAACAGCATACTCCAAAGAGAGGGTAGCACTCTATTTCCTGTCTATGAATTAATAAATCTTACCCTCCTCAAACACCGCTTTGCAATTATTTCACAAGGAAATGCGCTCTACTTGAACCGGTTCAGATTTTGTAAAACAGCCAATCAGAGATACGCTTACATAGAACTTACTCATCAAATCGTTCGCCAAAACACAATGTTAGATTTTACACTAAAATAAAACTTTTACAACCTATTCCCTACACAATCAACTGATAAGTATTCTTTTTCTTTTCGCACTATACTTAGATTGTTAAACATCCACTTATTTACGTTACTTCTTATTCTTATCCAATAATTAAACACCAACATTTGTTTTTCCCCTTTTTTTCCGAGGACTTCTACCAACAACGAAAATTACTAAACTTGCCTCCAAAATTTACGCATTGTTGCGTTAACATTTTTATTAGAAATATCTTTTTTAGAAACAATAATTTAGTAATTAACGTTTTTGTAAGCTTAACTGAACTGAATAATTTACTTCACTTTTTATCACTCAGAAGGAAAAAAGCTAAATAGGTGAGATATTCCAACGCGTTGGAATATCTCACCTATTTAGCTTTTTTCCCTATACTAAAATTGAACCAAACTTTTTTTGTTTGCATAAAAAATTTAAAAAAAGACTGATATAAATTCAAGTGATGTAAAATTGGTACTTTTATAAAATCATTCCCATTTCCAATCGTGTGGTTTTTGGGTGTTATTATGCGTTTTTCGGGTAACCCCTTCATAAATCATCCCCAACCCTAAAAGGAGATGCTACTTTTTAAGCGCTTACGTGTAAACAGTAAACACCCTGAAAAACTTAGCGGAAAGGGGAAAATAATAAAAGCAAAAGACAAATATAGGGAATCAGCTTCGCGCATAAATTTTACATAAAATGATCACCCATTTCCGACCCATTCTAGCATTTGAGGTCAGTTAACCAAAATGATTAGTTTTATTTTTTCTTCTATGGGAGATATATCTAGTGCGATTAGGGGTGGTCGGTGGGCGATTATGTATGGTTTTACAACACTGACACTTGAATTGTAAACACATTTAGTTAATACCCTAAAAAGTTAGAATGGTCCGGAAATGAGGGGACCATTTTACGTTAAATTTATATACGAAATTGATGCCACACTCTAAATTCAAAAATTATAGTTTTTTGTTTTTGTTTTTCCACAAAATGTTAGGATGTTGACACGTAATAGCCCAAAAGAAGTAGAATCTCATTTTTTCGGTGGTGGTGGTGGGGTGGTTTATCTGAAGGTGTTCATCTACAAATTTACCGTTTTTCGAGTACTCTGATAACGATTTTGGCATTGCAAAACACTCTATTATGCCTACCAGTATCACGAACCCTGAGTCCGAGTGACCCCCCCCCTCAACAATCTAGCTTGAATCTAACTTTAACTATTATTATGGTTCATCTGTGCTGTTTAACCCAAGAAAAAAACATTTTTCGGACGCACCCCTATTATCGCAATGGCTGAATATTCCGTTTTTAATAATATTATTTAACAATCTCTACGTGATTTAGATTATTATTTTTATTTCGTATTAGTAATCGAATATTTATTGACATAGAAAATGCAACAGCGCGTAAAATAACACGAAATTTAATAAATTCTATTGAAAATAATTGAATTGCAAAATGAAATCCACAAAACAAAAAAGTGCTTTTACAGAATTTGAACCGGACCTAACCACGTCCACCGTGACATAACCGACTTTTGCCGATACACAACTGAGGTTAGACTTACAGCCGACTTTTGACGAAATAAAACTTAAGTTAGGGTTATAGTGACTTTTGGCCTAAAAAAGCGCTTCTACAGAATTTGAACCGGACCTAACCACGGCCACCGTGAGATAATCGACTTTTGCCGAAATAAACCTTAGGTTATGCCTAGTTTACGGTTCGGGTAATACAAACAAAAATCGGTTCAAAGTAGTTAGCAGTAGAAAGCACATAACTTACAGCACCGACGTTAAAACTCGACCATACGAATATAGTAGACATCTTTAGGAAACAAGAGACAGTTTCTATTTTTGTTCCAATACCAAGTATCCCTTTTCGTCGGTACACGCATTTTCAACTATTAAAAAAAATTGATATGCGTGTGCGCGTAATAGGCCGTGTGGCATTGGTGTGTATATTGGTTTGCCATTGTTGTGTCAGTGTGTGTATATGTTAAAACTTGTGTGAGTAAGTGAGTAGTCATTAGTTTATGCGCCCGTTGTCAGTATGTGCAGTATGTGTGAGTTAAGGAAATATTGTGTGTATACGGCCTTTGTCAGTGTGAACATGTTCGCGCGTGTGTGCAAGTTCAGAATTCATAGTGTGGTAGTTGAAGATTCTTTTCCCCTCCTCTGGCCGAATGCCAGGAAGGGGGAGGGGCATAATGCCGTGCCGCATTCTGATCTTCTTTCGGGCTTAACCGGGCTTGCTTTGTCCTGTTCGGTTTTTGGTTATCTTTATTTGGATTTTACAATTCCACACTGGCTCTTTAACTCTATCGTTTCAAACGAGTGGAAATCATTTTCATTGGTGGAAAATGTTGAATTTAGCACCCTTATATTAAATTCTACTTTTTTGGACGGTGAAAAGAAAAAATGTCTAAACAAACGGAGACAGCAAGAGAGTAGCTTAATAAAGCTGGTAACTTTTTACGTTCGTTAGTATCGCCAGTCTCACCACAAAGCCACCGAATAATTGCACGTCGGACCACACGCGATAGCACGTAATTCATAACTTCTGTACTCAGAGCAAATCTTTGACGGTGGTATACCAAATGAAACACCGGCTCTCTCGAGACACCGACAAATTCAAATTTAGCCGAAGAGCAAGGTTGATAAAAAAGACTTCTTTCGCGACCTTCTCCATAGGTCTAGCAACTTTTAATCGTTAATTAGGTAATGAATTGACAAAAACTAAGTAACGAACTCTCCACTAGTGAGGAAGGAAAGCTTATAAAAACCTGACTGTCTTCTTTATAAGTATAAATACTTTGAAGCAAGCAGCTTTCGCCTTCGGTGTTGAGATAACATTTTCAATCACCAGTAGCCACACCCCGGTAACCACCCGCCCTATCTTATTTTCTACAGTTTCTATTGAAACTATTATCACTATTAAAGTTGATGTTTTTGTTACGTTTCAGCCGATGGCGCTTATCTGTTTAGTCAGGTGTGTTCTCTATTGACGGTGATGTTTTCCCTGTATACATCTATTGTTTTGGTTGATTATTTGTTCGCATTGATGTTCAAGTACATAAAAACATCACCGTAAGAAAGGTCAGATCGGACATGAACCGAAACGTATTATGAATATAACAATCAAGCTTAATTAGGGCAATAGTTCGACCAGTAGCGAGCATAGGTCTGGTGATGCCCTAGTGATGCTCGGGACAACTCCTTGATTGTATGCCCCAAAGACAGAAGTACAAGTTCTAGTACCGATAAAAGTTATGAGAAAAGAAGACAGTTTGAATACAATTGGATGACCTACCCCCAATTTGGATGCTCGCGGCCATCGTTCTGTAGTCCTTCCCCTATGCACGCCACTGAGTCCGACGAGAAACAATTTAAATAATGACGTCACTCATTTCAGAAAATTAAGACAAAAGCAGAACAAGCAGGTCTACATAACGCGCGTATCTAAACTAGTTATGCCAGTGCCACTTCTATAGACCAAAATAATGAGGAAGAACTGAGGCCAACTTCCCAAATTAGCCAATATGTGAAGAGTTTCTAAAAACCATGCGTCGCTGCCTTCTGCTACTTGTACTTACTTGTACATGACAACTGTTTCACCGAGTGGCGCGATATTATCTGCGCAGTCCAAGTCCTTGAGGACAAAGTTACGACCAACAGTGACACTGGGAAATCTTTTAAAGCATTCGAGGTATCCCAGTCAATGACGTAGCTTTCACAAGAAACATGTTAATGTCAAAAAAACCTTCTTTGCTTTTAGCCGATGACAAGAAAAGTCTGGATTAGCTGTAAAAAATCTAGCTAGTGAAAAGTCTCTTCCGATGACAGTTTGCTTACTAATTCTTCCCGCTTTTGAGTAGCGAGAGACGTAGGTAGCATAGGGCTACTTGTGGGACGCACTCCCCCCTGAGTACAAGGAAATTATAATTAAATGTCCTTAAAAAATACAGACGCAACCAACAGCGGACTGGTTTGTTTAGTCATGCGACATATAAGGATTTGAAGTTAAACAATTGCGATTTAGAACTGAAGAAATTCATGTTACATAACGAAAAACGTGATTTGAATGGAAACGTTTGAGTGACACCTAGGAGTCAGAGGTGACCTCAATAAATGGAAGTTGACGAAATCATGTGACTTCTGGACGGAGATAATTCTGTTTATCTTGGCGACACTTCAAGCAGAGAAGAGGTGAGATAGTGTGCCCCCCCCCTTGGAGGCGGGGGGCAAACAATGCTAGATGTAGCGAGACGAGCTATATGTCTATCTATTCACGTGCACGTAAGCGACCCATCCTTCTGCTATTTTTCTGTGACTCTTCTTCTTTTGATCACTAAACTTTATAAATTACCATCAGCATCCGAGTGATTTTGTCAACAGAACCTGGGCTGCCGACACCAACAAGTGAAAACGTAACATTTATACCTTTTCGAAATCTCTGCTTCCTTTGAATATGGGGTAAATGTGTGATGAAACATAGAAGAAATAAGCGCACGTGATCTCGTATGATTACCTGTTCAGAAACATCAAACTGTCTGTCCTCGTCATAGAAGCCGGTTGAATACAATTTATCGTGGATGAGGTCGGCATACATGACGCCATTGTCGCAAATGTTCTGTAATTGATAAACAATGAATAACGTTATATTAATCAAAACATCAAAAGACAGTTCAAACGAAATAAGATAAATTATATTGATCAAGAATTATATTAATTAACAAGCTGACCCGACCTGGCGTCGCCCACGATTATTTTAATATAGTCAATGACAACCTTCCCAGGAGTCGTTGACAAATCTATTTGTGTATAAGAATAATTACATAATTATTATAATAAGTCCTACAAAAAGAAACTGCATTGACGAAAGCCATTTTAACCGAAAATACTGCGAAGAAAAACCTAAAATATGAAACGGCATATTCAATGAAAAGAAAAACCTAAAATATGAAATGGCATATTCAATGAAAAGAAAAAAAAAGCGAAACAAAAGTAAACGGTGAGAAAATCCCGGACTACGTTGTCTCGATACAACGGAGTTGCACAATCAGAATTTGTTTATTTTAAACCTGTATATTTATTGGAGTTATTGTGTTTTTTTTAAATAAGAACAAACAACATTTTGTAATAGTAAAGATGCAACTCCAGTTACTTATTTTACTCTTTTAGTGGTGCTATGGATAATGAAACAATAAAGGAAAGAAACACACATGCACCTTCCTTACAATAGCAGTAACCTTAATTCTGGGTGGCAATGTAAAAAAATAAAACAGAGAAAATAGACAGAAACGATGTAGGTGTAATTTTGGATGGGTTTTCAAAATTGGACCTAAATAGCATTTAAGCTGACAAATCCAAATTTGATTCTGACTAGCCAATTTCAATTTGTTATTGTTGTACCATGTTATAATAATAACGTACTTGGCTACAGTTTATTTTAAAAATACTTTATATGATCTAGCAGTTTTCTCATATATAGAAATTCTTAAATAGTCACCTAAAAAGAAAATCAAATTATTCTTTTGGTGAGTTATCGTTCTTTAGCTAAATGTTTACTAACGGTTACGTTTTCCCATTCTTTTCTTTGTAGACAAAAGCAAAGGTTCATTTGTAATCTAAACACTGATGGATTATTGACTTCTTACTTACATCTTGCTTCGTTTATTAAATAAAATACGGGTTAATTTTTAGCTTCAATACTGAACATGATAAAATTTTTAGCTTCGATACTGAACATGATAAATTTTTTAGCTTCGATACTGAATATGATAAAATTTTTAGCTTCGATACTGAACATGATAACATTTTTAGCTTCGATACTGAACATGATAAAATTTTTAGCTTCGATACTGAACATGATAAAATTTTTAGCTTCGATACTGAACATGATAAAATTTTTAGCTTCGATACTGAACATGATAAAATTTTTAGCTTCGATACTGAACATGATAAAATTTTTAGCTTCGATACTGAACATGATAAAATTTTTAGCTTCGATACTGAACATGATAAAATTTTTAGCTTCGATACTGAACATGATAAAATTTTTAGCTTCGATACTGAACATGATAAAATTTTTAGCTTCGATACTGAACATGATAAAATTTTTAGCTTCGATACTGAACATGATAAAATTTTTAGCTTCGATACTGAACATGATAAAATTTTTAGCTTCGATACTGAACATGATAAAATTTTTAGCTTCGATACTGAACATGATAAAACTTTTAGCTTCGATACTGAACATGATAAAATTTTTAGCTTCGATACTGAACATGATAAAATTTTTAGCTTCGATACTGAACATGATAAAATTTTTAGCTTCGATACTGAACATGATAAAATTTTTAGCTTCGATACTGAACATGATAAAATTTTTAGCTTCGATACTGAACATGATGAAATTTTTAGCTTCGATACTGAACATGATAAAACTTTTAGCTTCGATACTGAACATGATAAAATTTTTAGCTTCGATACTGAACATGATAAAATTTTTAGCTTCGATACTGAACATGATAAAATTTTTAGCTTCGATACTGAACATGATAAAATTTTTAGCTTCGATACTGAACATGATAAAATTTTTAGCTTCGATACTGAACATGATAAAATTTTTAGCTTCGATACTGAACATGATAAAACTTTTAGCTTCGATACTGAACATGATAAAATTTTTAGCTTCGATACTGAACATGATAAAATTTTTAGCTTCGATACTGAACATGATAAAATTTTTAGCTTCGATACTGAACATGATAAAATGTTTAGCTTCGATACTGAACATGATAAAATTTTTAGCTTCGATACTGAACATGATGAAATTTTTAGCTTCGATACTGAACATGATAAAACTTTTAGCTTCGATACTGAACATGATAAATTTTTTAGCTTCGATACTGAACATGATAAAATTTTTAGCTTCGATACTGAACATGATAAAATTTTTAGCTTCGATACTGAACATGATAAAATTTTTAGCTTCGATACTGAACATGATAAAATATGCGTGGTTATAGAACGTCGAAATATTTACAAAATAAATTTGAACGTAATGGATCCCGGGCAACGCCGGGTCTGTACAGTTACTTTATTATATTATATAACAAATTATATACGTTTGATTATAAAAAATCAACAACGCGCATTCGCTTGTATTGATAAAATAATATATCAGTGTCCAAATGATTAAGAGAAAGCTCAATCTTTTTGAAATTAAATCTTTAAGAACTATCATTGGAATAATTCTGCAAGATAATCGAAGAAATGCAGATATCGGAAAGAAGATTAATATTAACAGATCCATCAACGACGTTATTCGAAAAATAAGACATTAACGTTTCCCGGCTACCAGACTCCCGCTATGAAAAGAAATCGTATAAAGGAAATTTCATTGAAGAAAGATCAAGATTACGACCACAACAGAGATGGGTCCGACCAGGTAAGGATTGATACTGGTATGTCTCTCCTGACAGTTGAAAGACCCTAACCCCAGACCGTTATAAAGGTGGAATGTTGTTCTCCAGCATGTGGCGAAACTCTCTGCAGTATGTATAAAAGTCACGCCAAGTGAGTCAAATAACCTGTAAATGAAAAGAGTCGACATGTAAGTCCACTGTTCGTTTAAACTACTGTATAGTTCACTTAAAAATTACTTGGACGGTCATTGTGATCTGCGTTGACTAGATACGCTGCTGGTATATTGAACCTACATGTGCTTTAGATTAACCGTACAGCACAGCGTTAGTTACTTATATTTCTTATACCGTTCTCCTTCGACCCAGAACTATACCCTGCTTAACTTTGTCTCTGAAAGCATAGATACAGTCCTCTCACTTGACTCAACATATATTTGTGGATTTTAATGCACATCACGATAACTGGCTTGGATTCTGCAGTACTCCCTCTTACAGAGTGTCACTTTCCCGACCTGCCTCCCTGTGGACCAGCAAACCTCACTTTTCGACCTGTTCTTGACCCGAGGCTTGTGTGATAAATGCCCATAGCTCGCTCGGGAACGCTGATCACCTTGTGACAATGATTGATATCACCCTAAAACCTCGTCCCAAAGCTGCTGAACCCCTGTAAGAATGCTCAAAACAACGAAGTATTACAAGCATGCTGATTTTGATTCAATCAGAGATCACACCAGAGACGCCTAATAGAGTGAAACGTTTTCTTTCCCTGCTGCTCAGTGCGAAAATGGGGTAACCGAATGAGTCAAATCAGGCATTGAAGCACATGTCTACATGCCAAAAATTTTACAGCAATCCCAACACTCCACAATCGTTCACCTCGAAATGTGCAGCTGCTATTGCTCAGAGGCAGCAAGCATTCCGACAATTCGGCCGCCATAAGTCAACTACGAATAGACAGAAATTTATAGAGTCAAGAAATAATTGTAAACTGTGATAGATGAAGCAAAGAGAAGGTATACAGAGATGACCAGAAAACTCATTCAGTCACAGAAACTAGGTACTCGTGATTTCTGGAAAATCTGCAATAGTGTGGAGAACAATGGACAATCAACAATTCCCCCGCTATCCAACCACGATGATGTTGTTTGCACGGCAACTCTCAAGGCTGAACTATTTGCCTAGCGTTTTGCCTTAAATCCACTTTGGACTCCGCAAACCACTCCCTCCAAAATGTCCTATTGCGGTCTGAAGCCACACTTGATGACCTGGTCATCACCCTATCTCATGTCCTGAACATCATAAAAAAGCTTGACACATCCAAAGCATTTGAGCCTGATCTTATACCAGTAATAGTAATAAAGAAATGCTTTGCTGAACTGGCCCCTGTTCTCTCCGAACTCTACAACAAATGCCTTGCTGAATATTGCGCCCCTGATTACCGGAAAAATTGCATCTGTGATACTAGTTTTCAAGACATCTAGAGATAGAACTGACCCTCATAATTATCGCTACATCAGTCTACTCTCGCTCTTCGCTAACATCCTTGAATTTTTAATCAATCTAGCAATAGTCCGCCATCTCTTTGATGCTTAATTTCTTTCTGACCATCAGCATGCATCTAGACAAGAATTATCTACTGCGGATATACTAACGGTCATCTCCGAACGCATATTCCATACACTGGACAAGACAAGTGAAGCTAGGGCGGTAGCGCTTGATATATGCCAAGCCTGTAACAAGATCTGGCATAAAGGTATTCTCATAAAAATTAATTCATATGGTATTACTGGACGAATATTTAAAATAATTAGATCCTTTCTAACCAAAAGAAAGATCCAGGTCGTCCTCGATGACCGTTCACCTAAACAGCATAACATAAATGCAGGTGTATGTCATGAATCGATCATTCGACTTTTATGGTTCCTGATTTTCATAAACGACTTTCCTGATGACATTGTGTCTGAGATGGCTATATTTGCTGACAACACCAGACTCTACTCGTCATGTGGGCAAAACGGACGCGCATATATCTGAGGCTGAATCCTAAGAAAGTGACCTCTGTAGTGGAATGGGGTCATAAATGGATCGTAACATTTAATGCTGCTAAGATAAAACTCCTTTCCTTCAACAACTACAAGAAACCTCTTCAACCACCGATTGTCATGGCTAATAACATCCTATCTGAGAGTCCAACGTTCAAACTCCTCGGCCTAACATTCACAGGTAACATGAATGGGAACAAATGCGTAGAAGACATTGCAAAGCATGCTGCAAAGAAAGTGGGCTACCTTTACCGTGCGAGAAAACTCCTCACACCTGACAGTATCCTTTGTCTCTACAAAGTCACCATCTGCCAAGACATGGAGTATTGTTGTCACATTTGGGCTGGTTAACCATCCAGTAGTCTCTTTATTTTGGACAAAGTAAAAAAAAGAGTCGCTAATCTGATAAGTCTCTCACTATTCACCAAGCTCTAGTACCTGTCTCATCGCCGCAATGTTGCGTCCTTGTGATTTTTTTACAAGTACTTCATTGGAATGTGCTCCGATGAACTTGCTGCTCTGGTGCTCTCTTAACGTAAATACACTCGACCAACCCGACAATCGGCTAAACCTCACTCACTGTGAAGGTCCCCAGATGCCGGATAGCCTTCTACTCTAATAGCTCCTTTCCTCGTGCTGCCGGCCTTTGGAACACCATCCCTGCTCCCTGTTTCCCAGACTGTACCGACATGCAGAAATTTAGAACTAATGTGAATAATAATCTCGCTGCACAGCTCCTAATTTAGGATGATCCCCAAAACTTTCACTCTAATTTTCAGTAGCCCCATACGTCTACAGTGACAACTTGCCTTGTTTGGGGTGAACTAGGTTAAAAAAAAATCTGGATTTTTATAGCGATAAGAACTTTAGAATAAAAATGAACATCTATATCTACAGGATATAGACTATATAGGCATAGTCTATAATTAGGGATGGAGTCTGTGTCATGGGTGAGAAAATGTAATTTAGTTCACACATGACCAAAGGTTGCGCATGAATGCATTAGACATATACACTTACTATAAAACTTTAGAGAATTAAAACAAGGACAGAACTTAGATGGCCTGATGAAGAATATTTTTTGTTGTGTCCCCTTTCTTTGCAGATTATATATGGTTCGCTTTCATTTTACAAATTCCGTCGAACCGGGAAACATACGCTTGAGCTTAAATCGAATCGCAATTTCGCATTGTACCGAAAAAATTTTTTTTCAAAGAAATTCAAAAGAGCAAAAAGCTAATTCGAATTTTGTTTCGGTTTTTGTCTAGTTTCCGCTTAGAGTTTCTGGATAAGAAGAGATTGAAGATTAGTTTTCTTGTTTTATTCTTCTACTTTTGGTTTTTGTAGATGACGTATCGAACGGCGAGTTGATGGTTCTTCAACAATAAAGTTCGTGTTCTGAATGAAGGGCAACCAACCTGAGTTAAATTGGCAGTGAATGAATAGGCATCACATGGTTCCGGCCATTCAAGATTTGTCCAAAAATCAACCATCTGAAACAAAAAGAAGTTGGTTTTAATATAATTCCATTTAAAAAATGAAAACAAAAGAACAATAACTTAGCAGTTCGTCTATCACACACACGCGGTCACACATCACACACACATGGTCACACATCACACACACGCGGTCACACATCACACACACGCGGTCACATATGGTGTACAAAACGGAGACGATGCATTTTCAAGATTCGTTTTCGCTAAATGTATACTCACAAATATTAAAAAGGTTATATATACCACAATAGGTTTACTCGGCTAATTATGACAATAATTGGCAACACAATGGAGCTTCGAATGGATTGAGGAAGACGATTCACGTGCAAACTGCGAATTTTTCAGATTGATGGCGCCATATGGTTTTTAATTCTTCAATTCTAATTATTTCAAATTTTAATGCGACGCTTCGTAATTTTTTATATTTCAACTTTTAATAATAACTTTAAAATGCTTGTGTTTAATTTATACATTAGGAAAAAAGGCAATATATGTCATGAACTATTTGTTTGCTAACGTATGTACAAATCTTAGATAGTTAGGTTGCAGTGCAAAAATGTATATGCGAAGTGGTTACACACACACACACACGCACACACATTATATATATATATATATATATATATATATATATATATATATATATATATATATATATATATATATATATATATCGTGCGACCGGTTTGAATAATTCTCTCTCTCTCTCTCTCTCTCTCTCTCTCTCTCTCTCTCTCTATATATATATATATATATATATATATATATATATATATATATATATATATATATAATATAGAAAGGATGAACGTATACATCTGTGGATAATTAAATATTTATTATTAAATAATTATTTGTAGCCTCCATTTCTGCCATGCCCTATAGAGTGAGAAGTAATAATACAGCCGTCAAATCATAGCTATAAATGAATGCTCCTCCTTGTTGAACACTGTTAAGACGGCTGACTATCGTTGCCTGCTCGGCATAATAGGATTTATTTCTCACCACTTCATATAGTTATTCGGAATGGCCTCATCGTTTAGGGCATCTGGATTTGTATGTACTAATCAAAATAAAACATCTGTTCTTCAATAAAAAAAACCCAGAGCAAACGCGATCGCCCGGGACTTGGTTCTTTCCTTACTTATCAACTGTTCATGTTGTGGAAATGAATAAAATCATATATATTTTACGCCATCGTATTCATACATTCATCCCAAGTCCGCTCAAGATCCCACATTATGGCAGTTAAGTTGCGAGATTAGTGTATTAATAGTTCGATTTAAAACAATCGAAATTAAAAAAAAATCGGACCAAGGTTTCAGACTGAAACACATATCGACGTATTGAAAAAAAACAAACCCACAAAAAAACAAAAGCCGCGAAGGACAGAACATACCTTAAAACATAAATTTAAAATAATAAACAAAGTATAAACTGATTTGATTTAGCGTAAAAGTTATCGTTATCAACTTTAGATAATTAATTTATTAAGTGAAAAATTAATGTAACGCAAGTATCAGCGTTCTAAGAAAAATAATAGGGAAAACTCCAACAAATATTAAGCATAGAAAAGCAGATTTACTAAAAAAAAGATACAAGGTGAACAGAGTAGTTTAGCAATCGATAAGTTGATATAGCAAGTCGCGGTGGATCTGGTTAATTATCGTCTTTTATTTAAAAAGAAACAGACGATCTAATTCTCCTCATTTAGTTACTATATGACAAAAATTTAATACGTTAATTAAAACGGAAAAATAACAAACAAAACAATTCAAAACTCCTTAGAGTAGAGGCCAACAAAGAATTGTTTCAAATAGCTTAGAAATGTACTTACGTGATTAAAAAGGCTGCAAACATCGACGGCCGAGGAACTGTATTTAGCGTTCGAGATGTTACTATAAACCTATAAGATAATTGATTATATAACATAGTCAAACCTCGATTAACGAACATCTTCCGTTAAGAAAAACATCGGTTTACAAACAACACAAAAATGCACCGGTGTACGAACGAAACATCGGTTTACAAACAACACAAAAATGCACCGGTGTACGAACGAAACATCGGTTTACAAACAACACAAAAATGCACCGGTGTACGAACGAAACATCGGTTTACAAACAACACAAAAATGCACCGGTGTACGAACGAAACATCGGTTTACAACCAACACAAAAATGCACCGGTGTACGAACGAAACAACGGTTTACAAACAACACAAAAATGCACCGGTGTACGAACGAAACATCGGTTTACAAACAACACAAAAATGCACCGGTGTACGAACGAAACATCGGATTACAAACAACACAAAAATGCACCGGTGTACGAACGAAACATCGGTTTACAAACAACACAAAAATGCACCGGTGTACGAACGAAACATCGGTTTACAACCAACACAAAAATGCACCGGTGTACGAACGAAACATCGGTTTACAACCAACACAAAAATGCACCGGTGTACGAACGAAATTTCGATTAATGAACAAACTAAACAGCAGTGGAGCGTCAGTCATGTTGAGAGATTAGCAAAGTTACCCCCTCATCTTACGACCTCTTAACACACACAACTCTTAACTTAAACAAATATTTACGTTAAAATGGCTATCGAAGTATACGGTGGTTTTTATTAAATAGAAAACATAAAACAGATGACATATTTCGATTTAAATTAATCATAATACGATTACAAATCGATTCTAATCAAAATGTAGTTTATGGCAACTAGTTATATACAGAGTAACATGTAGCAGTCATACACTTTAACATTTATTTCTTCTTGCGGAAAGCAGCCCCTGCAAGGTGGTTTGGTCTTACGAAGACGAAACACCCTCCAAGGCGTATTAATTTCGACCCAACTATTGAATGACTACTCCCAGACCTTTTGGGATTTTCAGGTCAGACAGAAAGCTTTCTGGCACCAACGAAGAACGGCGTCCTCTCTCCCGCCTTTGGCAACTTGACAGCTAAGTGAGGCTATCTTCACTTGAAGCTATACCGTTCTAAGAAAATACTTTTGGTAGCCGAACATTCTTCCTTCCTTCATTGTGGCACAGTCTTAACTTTCGCCAACCTACACCCAACGGTGTAGGTCACTTAAATACATGCATATCGTTGTTGTTTTTAAAAGGGCTTTGTTTTCCTTTTCGTTTGACGACTATTTTGTTACAAACTATTATAGGAGTTGGTCTTAAAGTCTTAGCTTCTATACATGTATCATAATAGTGTACATGTCAATATGAGCCAAAATCGAGGTCTCAGTAGGTTTTACTGTTTCATTGTTCTGTTTTACTACATATCAACCCTTTTTCGGTTATTTTAGGGGTTTTTCTCCAAATATTTCGTCATGATCTCAAGCGTCATCGCAGCATTGCAATCGATCAAAACGTTACGATCTTTTCTACAGATTCGTATATCGATCGATCGCAGCGGAAACGAGTGGAGCGATTGGTTCCTCAATCGTCCAGGTCTATCAATGACACGTCACGTGAGTTGATTTGTGTCTATGAGCGCCTCTCCACCGAGGAAAACTTCGAACCTGCTCTCGACCAGCACATCCGATGAAACTTCCCGATGTTCCGGATATATCTACAAAAGCTTTTCTTTTCAGTTTGGCAGGTGAAAAAGATTATTTAGAGTAGGACGGCAACAATATTTACATTAATTTTTAACGTTTATAAAATTGAACTTTCAAATTTAAATAATTATATTTGTCAAATGTTCAATTATGTATTTATTGAATAAATTTGGTTTGCTTGTTGTGTTTCTTCAATTAAATAGTCTGTAAACTATAGGTTGGAATATGACAGGTACTGAGAGTGGACCTGGGAGCAATTGCGATTAAGGAGTGATTACCCCCTCCCCCCCAAAAAAAACAAAACAAGGACCAGGTCGCAAATAAGCGACGTGGAGCAAAAACATACTACAGTGTGTTTTTACTCAACGATTCTGGTGGTGCTCCGGTTCTTAGCATTGCTGATTGTTTCCCCATTGATTGCGCCCGAAATGGACCATAGAGTATTAAGTATTCATCGTTGTCAGACATTTACATTAGACTCCCACAAAATGAAGAATCTTGGTCTCCCGGCAAGAAATGCTCCTATCTTAAAAGTAGAGTATGAACTAAACATATGTTATTGTTTTGTATAATGTACGTTGCTTGTCTTTCATAATTGTCAACTGTAATAAATGTGTTAATTGTCCTTCGTTCTAATGATGGATATGCTTGAAATATATGTTTAATACATGAACTGTGAATTAAAAAAAAACGTATATTTTAACAACGCTTTTTATTGCTTTTAATCTCAAATATTTAAAGATTCTGCAGCAGCTCTATTAAAGCACAAAATTAAATTTTCAATAGAAAATATGTAATCAACAAGTCGAATAGCTGAATCGGTTGTTAAGAATTCGAACATTTTCAGATATTTTAATATATTTTACTTTATTTTATTTACGGTTGTTATTTTAAATTAAGGTGGACATAATTGCTAGACGAAACCCGATTTATCTCTGTTGGTTCAAAAACAATTGTTTTGTCATCCATTTTTAAGGAAACAATACGTAAATACACAACAACATTGAATATAGGAAAAACACCACCGTAGATAAACAATGAAGACCGGAGTTGAAAGCAAAGAAAACCCCCAAAACTATGCAATCATGTTATTCCTCTTCCCCTACCCGAAAATAAACACACACATCATTTACTTCAGCAATAAATATTAAAAAAAGAAAAAAAAGAGAAAGGTTGATTTCAGAACATGATCTTGGACAGGAATTAAATAATAAATCTAACAAAAGGGAGTTTTTTATTACAAAGATTCATTTTTCTTTTCTCAAAATATTAATTACACACGTTCGTCTTTGGAAACATGGAACTTTTAATATAATGATATGAAACTGAAAAGTCCGTGAAAAACTCGTGATAAAACTGTCCACTTAAAAGCCCTTTCTGTAATGTGAGATATCATAAAAATGCAGTCACCGAACCCTAGGTGACATCTTTAACTCACAAGTATCGCCATTCATTATGCCGGTAGGATACAAGCGCTGTTTAATTACTTCCTTTCAACCGCAGGAAGATGTAACACAAGGTCGGAAAGTGGGAGAAAAACACCCAGCGCTCTCGAAGACGTACTTTGATTCTACAAAAAAATAGCCATTAACAGACTCATTGTAATTCCCCGGTAGGGGTTCCTAAGTCGATCGGCAATAAATCATCCCCTCCCTACGAGCGAATAGCTAATACCTGGGAGAGTGCACTCTACTGTGTTCCGGGTTGAGTTCCGGATCGAACCTCGGCGAGTATGACGCTGTGAAGGACACCTAACCGCTGTGACTCGGCACTGTCCCGTGATATCGTCTCTAAATTGCAACGAAGCGATAGTGCGACTCGGCAATCATAAAAGGGAACACTGAAATTCTTTACATTGAATCATAGTCAATCTAGCCGTTCTAGTGTGTCGTTTATTTCTTCAGAAAATGTGTTCTACTTGTATTTCATTTCATACGATTGACGAGATCCCATTTCATATATTCATGATTTTACGTTTCACAATAAGCTTAAATTTGAAACTATTTAAACAGATTGATGGAGTCAATATTGGAAATTTAAATAATTTACCACAAGAAATGTATCATGTTGCGTTAAGAAGGTTGAACGCGAAACCCTAAAATATATGTTGGAGCATTCGAGATTCTAATGAAACAATTATTTTCAAATGAAAAGGACATTCGCCAACGTTTCCATGAATAACAATAGAACTGATTACGTAATAGACAATTCCGCATCTGAAGAACTTCATCCAATTTTAACAGGTGAAATAACCAACGGCATAAAGCAAACATAAGTAAACAAACCCACGAATCGACAATTTTTATTCCGAACATTTGAGAATGCGCAGTAAAACTTTTATCAAGACAATACACCATCTTTTCAATGCAATTGTACACACTGAACATATTCCTTATAAGCTTAAAGAGACAATACACCATATTTAAAAATCATTTATATATATATTTATACTAATGGGCCACCGCTTATCAAAGCCCGAGGGACACTCGAGGATAAAGGTTAAAGATATTGTCGGTTGGACGTTGAGTGTCACCAGGCAAATATTAAAACAACCGTGGAATGAGCAGAAGATTTCTTAAGAGAAACTGATTATCAAAGAGGACGGTTTAACACGCATTTGTTTACATTAGACTTGAAGACGACCATGTTGTAATCGGCTGGAAAGCAGCTTCGTGGTATTTTGTACCACAGACGGGAAGCTCTAAGAAATAAAATGTGTTCATGGAAGTTGCGCTTGATCTTTGGTACGGCGAGAGAGAAAGGTAGGTTTTTGCTGTGAATGTTTTACATGGGGGGGGGGGAGGACAAAAGATTGGAACTCAGTCGAACATTTACCATAAGCATATCGATACAGTATAGATAGGCTAGCAACATCGCTTCTGTGCGAAAGAGGCTGCAGATCACCCCCACTATATTGCAAAGTCGGTTTTATACCCTGTCAAGGCAAGAAAGAGTGCTCCAAGCGGAACCTGACCAGATATGATAGCAGTACTTCATTTTAGGTAGAGGACTGCTTCAGGAGCGATAGAATGATCCAATATTTTTTCCAGCGACCGTAGCAACAGATTTGATGTAAGTCTTCCATTTAAAGTTTGGGGTAAGAGTCAGTCCTAGGAACTTATCAAGGAAGGGGGCTTCCTTAAAGAGAGAGAGAGAGAGAGAGAGAGAGAGAGAGAGAGAGAGAGAGAGAGAGAGAGAGAGAGACTTATTTCAACTGGGGAGAAATGAGTGCCCGAGTGTTTGTGCTGAAAAGAGAGAAGCTTGATTTTGGAGTAATTAAAAGTGACAAGCCATTTTTTCCCACGTGCCCCAAATCGAAAGAGAAGAAGTCAGAAATATCCTGACCATCAGTGCTCATCGAGGTGCTGCCATAGATACTTGTGTCATCTGTGTAGATATAAACGAATGATCTCAGGATACGGTTTGGAAGACCATTTATGGAGATAAGAAAGAGGATAGGACCTAGAATGGATCCCTGAGGTACGCCAGCGTTGATAGTTTTTAGCTTCGAACTTCTGTCCGTCAACAACGACTTTAATGGACCTACCAGAGAGAAACAATTTGATAGTTGTGAGGACATCTTCAGATATTCTACTGCGAGCAAGTTTCTAAAACAAACCTTTGTGCCCGAACCTATCGAAGCCCTTTGATATATCAAGAGCAATCGCACTAGAGATGAAACCCTGCTCGATAGATTCACTGATCCTGTGCGATATTACAGTCAACACGTCAGCGGTAGATCTTATATATATATATATATATATATATATATATATATATATATATATATATATATATATATATATATATATATATATATCATTTGTTGGACTTGCATTCAAATGTATAGTTATAGGGGTAAAAATGCATTTTATGCCGTTAAACTGCGTTAAAAGTATTAAGATAGCCCCTATATACTCATCATTATGTTATTCAAACCCCGTTATATTCTAAAATACGATAAAAAAGCGATGTTGAATAAATGCATCTGAGATAATTTCTAATTTTGTAAAATTTCCTGACTCTTTCCTAAAATTCCGTGTTGAGAATAAACATTTGAGAACCCGGTGTTGATTAGCACTTCACCTAGCATACATTTAGTGTATCTATCTATCTATATAGATACGCAACGACTGTTAGAAACGATGGTAACTTACCATATCAACCTCAACAGCCTTGGTCACTCTCGCAGTGGCCTTGACTTGAGCGATGACTAACCATTTCTGTACAGCAAAACGAAACCATTCATAGTACCTCGTAATACCGAGTGAGTCCTGCTCCCTGTAACAAAAAAAGATTTCAAATGTTATTTCATACATATAACGAAGAGAGCTCCTAGAGAAGGCACACTTGTGCTAGACGAGTGTAAATTCAAATGAAAAATAAAGCAACATGGAATTGACCTTTAAAACATGATACAAACATTTCTGGTAGCATTTCGATCTATGGCTGTAATTTAATTATGTGTTGAAAATAAACACAAACATCCGTAGATACAAACGGCATTATTTTCATTTGACCTTTTTATGATTTTTTAAAAGAATTTCTTACTACATGTATCTACCTGGCGTTGCCCGAGAGTCTTTACTTAATTTCTGTTTCGCTTTTTTTTACCAACTTAGTTTTAATAGTATTTTAAAACTTTAATTTAATTATTACGGAATCGTTTGGTCATTAAAACTAATTGTGTTAAGGGTAACATTGTTTTAATTTCTATTTATAAAATTATTGGATGTAAATGACTTCCAAAATTTTAAATCTTTTAATTAAATGAGGATTTGCTGAGAATTTTAAATAACAAAATGACTTTCTATCTGACAGTTTAAATACTTCTAATTTTTTTCAACTATTAAGAAAATATTAAAATGGCTGACTTGTTTACGAAGAAACCGAAATGCATTCTTGTTCATTTAATTTTGTAATTAAATTATTTTCTTAAATAGGATTTTTCAAATTTCTTTTTATTATAAATTATTGATTTTAAATTCTTTTAATAAATCATCGATTGATAGTAAATACAAAAATAATGATGTGTAACCCTAACCCTAAGTCACATAGAAACAAGAAGCTCACATACACAGAAACAAGAAGCTCACATACACAGAAACAAGAAGCTCACATACACACACTCAGAAGAAGTGAGCACACGATTTTATTAATATAGAGCTTTAATTCACAATTTGATTTATTTATTCGTCATTCATGCTTTTTTTTATAGAAATTACAGCGATTGTGCAGCATAGTTAACGAGAAAATAGGGTGAAAAACAAAAGCAAATTAACAACAAATAACTTTTACCATACGCAATAAAATTTAATCTATTGATTTGTAGTTTTTGAACATTAAACATTTTTTTTTCAGATTTTATATCGCAGCCCAAAAGGCTTGTAAATACAACATGAACGGCCACGTGAGGTCGAATGTTTCGGTATAGTGCAAATTATTTTTTTAATGAAGAAGAACTTAAGACAGTTGCAGTAAGCTAAAAATATACAGATCGGTCGAAAATAAAATATTTGATCTATTGGTGACAGTTATTAGTTGTATTTTCGTCTAATCTTCGATTTTTCCGTTGTCAAACATACGATGTCGAATACATATCGAGATTACAACTTCAGCATGATCCTCAAACCAACCTATGCAGCCAGTCACATACTTGATAAGTTCCGATACATTTATTCTTAAAGACAAGACGTTGTGTTGAATATCGGCTTATTATGTAGATTAAAAATATCGCTCGAACTCAGCATGGCGTCATTAAGTCTATATTCGTTGGTCGAAGTTCAAGCTAAGACGGAGCCGATAGAACACGGATTTAGAGCTTCTATATGTCTGGTTTCGAAGAGAAAAAAGCCCGATTAGAATTTAAGAAGAGGGAAAATTTAGAATTAGCTTCGTTTCTCTTCCAAACCGGATATATAGGATGACTAAATTCGTGTTCTATCGGTTCCGTTTAAGATCAACAAATTTTCACGTAATGAAACAAATAGACTATTTCAGTTTACTGAGTTCAAGAGATATTCAACAAAAGTCATGCTCGTCTTAAGCGATAAGAGCATCGGAAAATATCAAATATTAACAAGCCACGCGTGCGTGGTCCCTCTCTGTATGTGACTCGATGTGGCGAGTGTAAAATGCAATAAATTTGGGCAATTTGGGGCATTTTTGACCCCCCGTTTGACCCCTTGGGGGCGCAAACCAGAATATTTCTGAAGTCAAGGATGCTCATTTTATACCAAGAACAATTGCCTCTACATTTTGGCCAAGTCTTAGAAAAATTGAATGGATGGATCAAACGTTATGGGAGAAAATGGTCATTTTTGCCCTTTTGGGGCCTTTTGACCCCCTGGCGGCGCAAACCAGATTTTTTCCAAGGTCAGCGATACTTATTTTCTATTAGGAACAATTGCCTCCACATTTTGGCCAAGTTTCAGAGAAATTGAATGAATGAAAAGTTATGGGGCAAAAAATGTCATTTTTGGCCATTTCGGAGCCTTTTGACCCCCTGGGGGGTTAACCAGATTTTTTTTCAAAAATCGGAGAATGTCACTTTCTAACTTGACCAAAGTTACAACTTCATGCAAAATTTCAGAGAAATTCAATGGATGGTTGCGGAGAAAAATCTGGACGGACGGACAGACATGCCTCAAAACATAAGTCCCCCGATTTTATAAACCATGTTTGTCGTAAAGAACAAAACTATACCGAAAATCAAATACTGATGAATACGATTATGAAGACTTGCAAGAAGTAAGAGCAAACTAATCAAAATAGACTTTAAAGCAATAATCACTTTTGCGTTTCACAACGAGGCCCGAAAACATATTGCCACGTGACCGTAAGATGTCGGAATTAAAATCCTCGTCTAAGAACAACATTACAACAAAAGTAACACAAACGGAGGTTTATAACTTAGCGTGAAGATTCAGTCTGAAATTAACGAATACAAATCTATTAGAGCGACTATTAATCATTTTTGTTCAATTGTTACTCGTTTCGACAAGATAACAATTTCTTAAGTTTCTCGCCGATAAATCTTTCAGAAGCACAAGAGTCTATTAGAATATTATTATAATATTTCCGAGCGTGACTGAAGTAGCAGCATGAAAAGGCCCCACACGTAAGTTTGTAGTGTCTACGGAAATACAAGAAGCCGAATGAATCACAGTATTAGTTGTCGTATTTGATGTTCTACACATTTCTGATTATGACCCTGTGTATCACAGCGATATTGGGGCACGGGGTGATGGGTAATGTTTCTCAGTCACCACGGCTCCAATATTTACATTCGTGTATCCGTGATACACAAACACTAAATCGATGGACGGAGAGAAAAAAGATGAAAAACACGATAACATTTTCTATAATAAACAACACAGATGTTAATACAACAAGTATATATTAATAATGCCCCAATACAATTAAATACACATGATGTCGCAGTGTACGTTACAAACGAAAGAGGCGCAAAGAACAAAGGAATATTAAATTGATAACACATGGCATGCGCGAATCGCGGGCTCAGAGACTTCCCTCACGGACTGACGGAGAAAAGGGTAGCCTTTTTTTCCCCGAGCAACTATCACGTGACATTCCAGGAAACGTAAAAAATCACGTGATTCACACGCTCTCTTAAGCGTTGAAACCATTATCTCCCCAAAGTAGAAAATTGGTCTCATGCCTTCAGAAATAATTTGCGTTATATAGGAGATAGAGTCTCAAAGGTTTAGTGGGTTCTCCATTCCAGAACTTGGTTTCTCTCTCGCATCGTCTTCCTGATGGTTCTTGCTGAAAGTGTTCATGAAAGCAACTTTATGTATATTATTAAAATCCTATGTTTTTTTATTTTACGTCTTTACTTTATTTATATTTCAAATGTTCATGTTTTTTTTTTATTCAGCAAAAAAACAAAGACAACAGTGCAAAGTGACTATTAATATAAAGTTTACGTGGGAGAATCTCTTTAGCCGACACCTTTGTGAAGCGAGTTATATTCTGCATCGCGATTCGATGGCTTATCTTCTTCCCTCTTTCAAAGATATTGGCTGACATTATCGCTTTGAAAACAAGAAACGCGGAATTGAGTCGATTTAGTTGCAGAAAACGGTCTTACAGAACCAGAAGACAAACAGGAAGAACACACAATCGTTAATCCAACCTAAATTTAACTCAAAGACAAATTCACGATGTTATCGGCCTAGAAGAAGAAAATCATCAGTAATGGGAAGGGCGTAAGTAGGCATAATATAGACGAGCGAAATACTGATATAGACACGTCCACTTATATTCTTAAAAGGTGTCTATTCAATCTGCGATGCTATTTCAAAATTAAGCGTGACAAATCGAGGAAAATTTTAGTGCAAACGCACGCGTGACAGACTGACGACAATGCTATTTGAAACTTAAGAATCAAAGAATAATGGAAAATGCTATTTCAAACTTAAACGTGACAGACCGACGAAAAATGCTTGTATAAAATTAAGCATGACAGACCGACGAAAATACTATTCGAAACTGCAATGTGAAAGAACAACTAAAACCGATTGACAAAAATACCATCTCAAATTTTAGCGTGACAGATAAACAAAAATGATATTGCAAACTTATTAGATCCCTTCGTTAAGTTGTGCGCTTAACATGGTTGGTAGACAGGTTATTAGTCTGTAGTTGCTTGGGATTGTTTTTTTATCGTTGCTTTGGATTTATTATTATTTTTCTCACACAAGCCAATCTTACCAATGTCACTGATTGGCAAAACATGCAGCGTTCACTGAAGTCCGAATGATACCATGTCTCTCTGGATTTCTAATACTAACCGTTTGTTTATCATTGAGATATAGCTGATAACGGCCGATAGCTTGCACTGGAATTTGAGTGACAATAAGCCTCTCAAGGATTTAAGTGTTTACTGCGCCCGTTCCACTAGAGATGTGGATGGTGCTCTCCTTCCTCGGCCTTTCCACCCGTTTAGATTCTTCACGAGCATTTTGTATGGTACCAACCAATGGGGAAAACTGCTATCGTCAGATTACGGGATTTTCGTACATATCCCCACTGTTAATTTCAGTTCCCTTGGATGTGTGTAATCTTCTTTCTATAATTCTAGTTGTGTATACGAAGCGTTATTTTATTGCAACTTATATTGTGGTTGGTCGGTGTCATCTGGCTATATAGGGTGGCTTCCGCATTCGATGACTTTTCTTAATATTTCAACTGTTTGCATCAGTGTCGTGTATTTTGTCGATCCTCTCTTTGCTTTCTAGTGCGCGTCTTTTTTTCCTATATTTATCCGAACTGTTCCCAGTACTCTTACAATTATTGGCATTACAATAGTTTTTATCACGTTCCATATTCTCTTCAGCTGTCTGGCAAGTTCGATATATTTCTTCTGTCTCCTTATTCTTCTTCCTGTAATTTGATGGGATGGCGAAATCTACAGTTTTTGCGGCTGTTTTTCTTTCTTGTTAACTATTACTATGTCTGGCTCGTTTTCATAGATGAATTTGTCCGGTTGTTGTTGTTGTTGTTGCTACTGCTGCTGCTGATGATGATGTTATTATTATTATCATTATTTCATAGTAGTCTAATCTTTTGGATGTTTTTAGTTGGATTTTTCTTTTTAATCATTAAATCAATTCCCTTAACTTTAGATATTCAAGCTTAACATTTAAAATTGTAGAATTTGAAAGGAAATTGTCTCGTCAATCTATTTAAGCCATTTATGGTGTTTTTTTTGTTATGGTTCAAAGCGTTCTAATTACAACGGGAATCATCTTGATTTTTTACATTTCAAGAGTCTAATTCCCATTTTAGATCTTGATATTTATTTATTTATTCGTGTTGTTTATCCTGCACTCTGGTATCAAAGGGGCAGCTATATCAATGGTAAGCAAGTTCTCTTGTTTTTGTTCAGAAAGATAAATTCGGTGTTTGAATGTTCAAGAACCTTATCAGTCGGTATGTGAATGCCACAAAGAAGTTTGACATTGTCGTTCTCCTGTACCACTTGTGGCTTATGCTCATACCACTTTGTCGTGTCTCCATTTTTTATACTGATGTTGTGCTAACATTGGGCATTCAGATACAATATGCGCTAAAGTTTCTTCCATTTCATTAACAATCGACATATCGGTAATTCTGCAGTTTTGTCAATGAAATGTTTGATGGACCTAGTGTGGGTGGCTTGTTCCTGGGCTGCCATTAAGGTACTCTCAGTAGCTCTTTTGAGATCACCCCTAACCAACCAATTCAAGCTGTCATTACCTCTAAATGCAGTATTCTTAAAAAATACACTGTGTAGTTTCTTTTCAAATAATTTTAACCTTCTCTATTGTAAGCTTTTATTCTTTTTCATCCTAGTTCTTAGTATTCCCTCTCTTTTCACTACACGAAGAAGAATCTCATTACTTTCAGAAATATATTTATATAGACAACCTTCTTCTATATTACCAACATATTCAACACTAAGCAGACCTCGACAACCGTCCTTTCTAGGTAGATACAATTAATCTGCATCTAATTTCTGTGCAAAAACTCCATAAATTGTAAGCATTTTCCGTGTTTTAGTATCCAAACATTTTACTATTTCGGTATACCGGTAGTATATCGAATTATAGCTACTGTTCTGGCATTGATAGCATAGATTGTATTTCGACTGTGGAGGTGTGATTTAAGAATACTCCTTACTCTTCTGTTGTACTCAGCTGTGACCTGGTTTTTCATTCCCTTGTGTTTGTTTAATCTTATCCACCTCCAGAATTCCCAAGTATCTGTAGCCCCTCTTACTGATTACATTCTTTATCACATCTGTTGTTGGGAGTTCAAGACCATTTGAATGGACAAGTTTACCCCTTTTTATAACAAGAATGACACAGTTAGTGATGCCAAATTCTATTCGTATGTTGTCACTAAATAATTTAACCGTGGTCATTAGGGTATCAAGTTGGGTTTCATCCTTTCCAAAAACCTGAAGGTCATCCATGAATAGTAAGTGGTTGACTGTAGGAAGTTCTTTCCCAAGTCCATATCCTGCCATCACATTACGTAAGAGAAGTGTAATTGGGATCAAATTAATGACAAAAAGCAAAGGGAAAGACTATCACCCTGGAAAACTCCTCTTCCGATTTTCACTTTACCCAGTGCAACACCCCCTGAAGTTAAATTGGTTTCCCAATTCATCATGCTATTCTTTAAAGCTTTTTGAATGTTGAGGGCTATTCCGAAAATCTCCAGGCATTTGTGTATCCATGCATGAGGAACCATGTCAAATGCCTTCTTATAATCCACCCACCCCATGGCAAGGTTAGTAGTTCTTCGTTTTCAGTTTCTAAAAATCATTTTATCGATCAGAAGCTGATCTTTGGTGCCATGTGATCTTTTTCGGCAGCCTTTTTGTTCCTCAGGCAGCAAATTATTTTGGTCCAAATGACCATAAATACTTTCAGACATTATGCTAGTGAAAAGTTTCCACATAACCGAGAGGCAAGTGATCGGTCTAAAGTATGTCACTGCACCCCCTTTTGTTTTATCTTTTATGATCAAGATATTATTATTATTATTATTATTATTATTATTATTATTATTATTATTATTATTATTATTATTATTATTATTGTTATTATTACTATTATTATTATCGTTATTATTGTTATTATTACTATTATTATCATTATTATTATTATCATTATTATTGTTATTATTATTTATTCACTAAAGGTTTTCACACAAGTCATTATCAGTGATTTCTCACTGACAATAACCAGTAACAACAAGTCTCCCCAGATTACCAATATTCTCTACCTCTTTTTGATAACCATTGCAAACCATTTCCCGTTATCGTAACAGCTGTTTATCATCGATTTCTCGCTAGCACAAACCACTGGGCTTCTCTGGAATTTGAGTGCCAAAAAGCCTCCCTAAAGTCCTAGTACTCTCTGCATCTTTCCAGTGGAGGTCTGATCAATGTTTTCCCTCATCAGTCCCTTCATCCTTCTTGACTTGTCATGATCTTTTTTTGTAGTATCTACCACTATATATATATATATATATATATATATATATATATATATATATATATATATATATATATATGTGTGTGTGTTTTTTTTGTGTGTGTATGTGTTTGGGGGACAGTTTATGGAATTTCTGACACTTTCAGTTTCTTTGGGGACGTATGATGTTCTTACTGTTTTCGTTTTATTTCCATTTCCATTTCAATTTACGTTTAGCTGGCTACCATTTGTAGTTTGTGTGGGTTGGTTTCTGCATTCAAGGGGCTTTCTTCAAGATTTCTTCTGTTTTTATCATTATCGTCCGTTGTATGGTTTCAATTTTCCCTTTTATTCAAATTTCTCCTAGTTTTTCCAGGTTTTCCGGGATTTTTTTCAGTGCTTCCAGGGTTTTCGGGATTTTTTATTATTATTATTATTATTATTATTATTATTATTATTATTATTATTATTATTATTTATAATAATAATATTTGTATATCTATTTTCATCCGAAAATTCAGACTAATTTATAAATACAAGACGGACGCTGATTATCGTTCCCCCATCACCCAAAATACCACGCAACATTGTTATTAGCAAAACAATGTTGACTAAAAAATAAATCTTTGAAGCGAAGATCAGAAGACAAGTAAAAATGTTCAGTTAAATTTTCACAATTCTTCTTTATTCATGTGAATAATCGCAAGTTCTCATGGAGAACATATTTTTTCCTCGCCCGATGAATTATTACAAAGAATGACCAAAGAAATAGCACGTTGTTCCAGACTAGTGAACTTGGAATTCTCATGCAATTTCTCAGATTATGATCTTTTTTACTTCGAGGCATCAATGATGGCAGCTCATGAAAATTGATAAATCATGACCTGTATAAAACAGCTAAAGGGTTTTTTTCAATAGAGAAATTATTACTTAACAGTTCTCATAATAATGTTTTTAATACTAATAAGTCATCTCTTATTAAGAACCAAACACGACGATGACCAATACTATGAGAGGATTGGAAACAATGGGTGAAAAGGGTCAGATTTGATTACTTTAGAGGACGACTCAACATGTATTTTAAGACAGCTATGTCGTAGTTGACAGGGAAGCACTACCATCGTATCATGTTCCACAGATAGGAAGTTCTGGGAAATATGCCATTTGGTTCTAGATATATAGAGGAAGAAAGCAAAGTTTTTTGTAGTGGGGGTAACTAGACGGCTGTTTGCCGAAAAGTACCATGGATTGTTGCTAAGTAGAGCAGCTAGCATGAAAATAACGATAATAATGAGAAAGACTAATAACTGATGATCCTCTATAAACAGGAGAAGAGAACAACTCTCATAAGGTAGTGAAGTCGTCGGGTTTGCACTCTCTCAAGGCAAGAAAAACTGCTCCGAATGGCACCTCCCCTGATATGGCAGCAACACTTTATCTTAGGACGTATCTGGCTCTTATACAGCTAGAGGATTGCGTCAGGAATGAGTTACTTCATGGAACGGTAGAATGAGTCATCAAATTACCAGCAACCGTAGCAACATTTTATATATTACTCAACAGTTCTTATAATAACATGCACCGCATATAGTTTGATATCGTTATATCTTAAAACGTAGCACATTAATATTGAAATTATTTTTTTGTCAAAAGTTCGGTCATCGTGTTGAATTTATTTTATTCTGAAAACAAAAATGAATATCGACAAAAATCATGAAAATCTGATCTTTTTTTATATATATACATGTATATCTTGTACTTTTATACCTGTCAACTCAGGTTTCATGTACGGCCCAGCTTTTTTCCGGTTACTGAATAACTTTAACGTCTCACTAGGTTTCCACTACATAAACCTCTTTGACATTCTGATAACAAATATGTCATATAAGAACAACAAGCTTCAGGTTTTTGTTTGGAGTTTCTCCTTTCCTTTGATTAGTTGCCCCTTCCATAACTCTAGAGTCCAGTCTACCTTACCATTTCTCCTCATATAGTTTTAGTGAAAGTGACAAAATAGCTCGTAATCTGCAATCTTATCGCCTAACATTCATAACATGTATGCATGTACGTAGACTTTCAGTTATATTGCCTCGGTACCAGATTTTATAAAAGGAGAGCGTGCTGTGCGTGTCGTATACACACATAACATAGTCATGTACATGTACAGATATCCCTACAATGCCATGGCAATAAACAAATGACAACGTGTGCAGGATTGACAGGCTGGAAGCACACGGCCATTATTTTATCACTACTTACCCAGAAATCTGGGAAGGGTTTAGCAAACGTGACCTAACTAAATACGCGTTAAATATTAAGTTGGTCAGCAACCTGCGGTTGGTAGCTATTCATACTAGCAGAACAAAAACAAAATATTACAGTGAAACGATGGAAATATTTCAGTTATAAACTACATAAATATTGTTTTGAAACCAATTTATAGATGCTGAGTTCAAAGTAATTCTTGCCATATAAACATATCTCTTATCAGATTAACATTTTATTTATAAACATATACTATGTTACATGCTTGGGTATATTCTGACTTTGTGAAAATTCACCAAACTGTATATAGGGTCAATGTTTATTTTATCTCTATATTAACAGAATTGTGTGACCGCTTCTTGTATTTGTTTATCGCCTTTACGGGATTTACATATTATTTTTTATTTACTATTACCCAAATATTTATTGAAATAAAATGCAATAACATAAGATAAAACTTAATTCAAATATTTCATTTAATAAAATAATTCGCAAAATAAAATAGACCGTAATGCATTTTGGTTTCTTTGAAAACAAATTAGCTCTTGGTAATATTTCTGTCAATAGTTGAATAAAAAGAATAGATTAGTTCGTGACCCTTCGAAATTGTAAATCATTTTAACTATTGAATAGATAGTCATTTCTGACTTAAATATTCTAAACAAATTAGCCCTTTGTAATATTTCTGTCAATAGTTGAATAAAAAGAATAGATTAGTCCGTGACCCTTCGAAATTGTAAATCATTTTAACTATTGAATGTTCTAACCAAATCTTCAAGTATTAAAAGAGTGAAAGTTTGAGAAGCTATTCATATCCAATAATTTAATAGAGATTAAAACAATATTACGATGAGAAAATTATACTTTTATAACAATTTGGTTCAATTAATAATTTAATGACCAAATGATACTGTAATAATTACGTTTAGTTTTAAAAATCCTATTTAAATAATAATTTTGTGAAACTAACCAAACGGCATAGTTAAAAGAACGACCCCCCCCCAAAAAAAAACTGAAGGTAAAATCGCCTCCTGCAACGCCGTGTAGATATAGCTCATTGTAAATGTTTATGTGAACTGCAACATATCTCTACAGTGACAAGACAACGTCGAGAATGCTCCAACAATGTTAATTCATTCCGTTACATCTGCGAGGAATTTGCATTTTTTAAATATTGTATGAGATAAACGCATTGTGTTTTGAAATGGAAAAAAAGGACAAGCATAAAATACAGGGTGCGTAATGTATCTGAAAACATACGTTTTTTTTTACTATAACAAGAATATAATATTTTCTATATTTCGGAATTATCAATGGAAGTCCCTATACTTACACAGCAAATGAACAAACTTATCATGACTATAAAGACTGAATTTAGAAATAGAACCATTTTAAAAAGTAGCTTGGTATTTCGTTTACAAAGTTAGCAAAAAATTAAAAGATTGAAAAGGTACCAACATTATCTGAACGTAAGAGATATTCTAGACACACTGAAAGCATTAGAATACATAGATTTATTCGACAAGTATAGCACACCGTTGGTAGTAATCCTAGAAGATCTACGAGGTCGATTGCAAAAGAACACTCTGAAATGTTGTCCAAAAAGACATCAGATACATTTGGTTACTAAGTATTGTGTGGTGATCCTTAACAATCTCTAAAAGTTTCCATAGTTATATTAATGTCTACTATGAACAAGAACCACCTGATCCTAGCATGTAGGCGATTCATACCTTATATAAAATCCGTTATCGAAGCTGAAGGAGACGTAATGAATAAAATTACAAAACAATGAATTTATTCTTATCTTCAGAAAAATAAATTATTATCTGTTTCTTAAGAATCACTTTTATGAATGCATAAATCTTTCCTCAAATAAGTTACGCGCGCTTCCTTTATAAAAACACAATCATATAAAACCCTATGAATGCTTATGCTCAAATAAAAAAGCGAAACATTAGTCTACAGCATGTTTTTTTGCGTGATTTTGTCTCTTATATTTTGTGGTTTGTTCTCTTTGTCAGTTTATTACCTTCGCCGATGTGGAGGTTATGTTTTAGGTCGAGTTTGTTTGTTTGATCGTTTGTGTACAGTCTATCACCTACATCGCTTGACCAATAGTCACCAAATTTGGTCAAAATAATCCAACTTAGAACTAATTTAATTTTGAGATATCTAGGTGAATGGTCAAGCTCACGGAACAGGTGAAAGTCACACTTTTGATGATAACTTCGGTTCTATTCATCGTAAAGACTCGCTACTTAGCCCATATTGTAGCCAATGAAGTCGCGAATCTTTTCTTTCATTGGCCATAGCATTGTGTCTTTACCGTAACAAGATCGGTCAAAAGCCGAAACTTTGACGGAGTTTAAACATCTAATTTTTCCCAATTTGATGTATGCATCTGATGTTCTTCGATAACAGTAACCACAATGCAAAATTGTTGCCTGATCAGATAAATTGTTTTTAAGTTATCAACGTTTCCATGGCAAAACTGCGCAAATACCTCATAAAATATGGAGAGGTAAGGTTCAAATAAGATTTTAGTTCGTCCTTAAGTTGTTTGGTGGAGGTATGCACGACTGACTTATATTCTTGTTTTTTATACATTCGGTCGGATTTTATCCTTATATTCTATCTCGTACCTTGTATTAGCAAGGTATGTATTATAGTAAAAATACGGGGAAGAAATCAAAACTCGATCTAATAGAGCAGAACACTCTCGAAGTTATAATTGATGAAACCAACATTAGTCAAGAATACATATTTGTAAGGTTTCCCAGTATAATCAAATAATATAAAGAATATTAACTCACTTTTCTGGAATAAATCTTTTAAATTTGCAAAATTCCTGCAATTCCAAGTATAGTTCAAAAAGTGAAGTTCCAATTTCTGCAGTGGGGTTCTCAGAAAACATTGAGCGCACCTCTGCCAATTCCATGGTGCCCATCTTCAAATCATCGCCAAGCTGTCAACATAGGATGAGACGTGAATTAAAAAACTGAGAAAGGAATAATTGTGGTTATAGGGCTTGTTAGAGAAGTTGAAAGAAAAACGAAAGAAAAGAAAATAACACATTTAGAGTACGACCAACAGAGTCAGATTCACACTGAAATTCAAATGTCAGTGTGAAGCTGACTATTATCATCTGATAATATATAAATTCAAATGTCAGTGTGAAGCTGACTATGTTGGTCGTACTCTTCAGCGCTTGGAAGTCAGAGTTGCCCAGCATATCCCTGTATGTTTTCGCAGATCACGTGTCATAAAGAGGAGTATATCGACGGACATATCCGGGTCACTACAAAGAACATCCGGGCGTTTACAGAGCACATCCGGGCGCTCACAAGTCCACGAATAATCCATTGGACAGCACTTATATGATAATAAAAAGTGCGGTGAGGCGTACTCCGATGTATGTTTTCGCATTGTACACAAGGCCCGTTCCAAACACCATCTCAAAGTGTTGGAGGCAGTGAGTGTAACAATGCGAAAGCCATCGCTCTGTAGGCAAAAAGAGTATTCTCACAAATTGGACTTATTTTAGAGACTTCTAAAAAAAATACTTTGCCTATTATGTCCATATATTCCTTTTCGATTTATAATGGCGATATTCAATCTCCCTGTTTTTTTTCCACGTTACTCTTTTCCCCGTTTTTAAGCGATATTCGCCGACGTTTCCCTTGAAAATGTGTCGGTTAAAAGGTACCTTGGGATTTAGTCTGTTAATTTTAGTCGATCTTTTTTATTCTTTTTAAAAGTTTTTAATCGAATGTCTCCCGACAGTTAAATATATTACTATAAATTTCCTCTTTTTTCTTTTTTCTTGTGATATTGCCCTCGACTCGCTATGACTCCGTTCATCCTATTTAAAACCTTGATATATATATATATATATATATATATATATATATATATATATATATATATATATATATCGTACAAATTGGGATGTAAAATATTGCAAGTAGTACTGAGAAGAGTTAACCCAGTCCAGCGAAATAATGTGATTATCTGGCTATATACGCATGAAAGAAAAGAAACGGGTTGTATCCGATATATATATATATATATATATATATATATATATATATATATATATATATATATATATATATATATATATATATATATATATATATATATATATATGTGTATGTATATGTATGGGTGTTGGTATGTGGGTACATATATATATATTTATATACATATGTTTGTGTATGTATGTAGAGATATGTTTGCATTGACATGTATTTATATAGGTGTTGTTTTATATAAGTCTGTTTAAGAATGAACGGATTGGCTGACTGCTAGAATATTTGGTTTGGTATTAGGAAAAAAATTTAAGGGCAATCTTAAGTAGGTAATAAATAAAAAATAAAATAAAATAAATAACGAGTCGAAAAACCTGATAAACTAAATAAAAATAGAAACGAAAAGAAGGTGTGAAAGGCTAAGGTGTAATTAGATATGAGGTTTAACCGTTGAATTATGAGCCCATCCCACCCCAACCAAGGAAATATACTGAATAAGAAAAATCGCATTTTCTTATTTGAGTTTCTCTAAAGGTCTGAGAAAGTTTACTGGCTATGGAGGGGAGAATTGAAACATGTATGCACATATGTCGGATACTTGAGGCGGCCCCAATTGTAAATGTTAACAGATCCGTTCTCGTTTATTCTTGCATCCTTCCAGCCTTCCCCTTTGGAGAGCTAGATTTCCTCCTCGCATCAAACTGACTTCATCTTTAACATTGCTGCAGTAGGAAGCGGGCAAATCATTATATATATATATATATATATATATATATATATATATATATATAATAATGATTTGCCCGCTTCCTATATATATATATAAATATTATTTCGTTCCAGTAAACATTCACTTTTACTATTACATACATATCAAAAAATTAAAATCCGGACAGAATTCATGGGATGAGCTTACAGCTGAAATTAATATTTAAAGATGAAATGATCGCGGTCACATGTTTCCCTACTCACTCGAAGAAAAGTATCAGCAGAAAATATCTTCAACTTTGCCCCACAAAAACATAGCAACAAAACCCCATCGAGGTATGCAACACTAGTATAACTGGGGTGCTTAAAATACACTTGGTTGCTACATTTTCTTTGTTTGTTATTGCTATGTCTTTTGTATGAGTTAATGACTATCGTCATTTGTTCGTGTTATTTTGGGCTCGTGAGAAGTAAAAAAGAAATTACACACTTCATAGGACGAAAATAACTATACTACGGAGAGTCTTTATAACAAGAACATGATATTTTGCTTCTTTCTTTCCCTTTGTTTCCTGTATAAAGAAGTTCTGAGCCAATAATGTCAACTCACCTCGTCCTTGAGTGCAGAGATGACGTTACCTGCCAACTTTGGATAGAAAAGAAGAAATAGAATCATTATTAACATTACTTGAAAATACAATTATTAATAACAAAAAAGCAAACACAGTTCAACAAATACACAAGAAACTTCAATATTTTTTTTATTTATTACAATAAAAAAAAACTTGTCGACAAAACAGAGTTGGTAAAAAACATATTGGATGGCATCTTTTATAATTGTTGTTAAATTTTGTTGAAAATCACGCACGTGCACAAACACGCGCGCATAAACACATACATACAAAGACAAAACTACAAATATATGCAAACACACACACAAACACACACAAATACACACAAACGCACTCACATACAAACGTGCAAGTAGGAACAAATAAATACGAACACACGTAAATACAAAACCACAAATATAAACACATATAAGTGTTGTATATAATCGTTATCGTCTCGTGACTCCACCACAGAGTTCACTCTTCCGATAGGGCCGTTCTTCAAACGACGATGAGGGTGGTGATTATGAAGGAGAAGTGGATAATTAGATGAAAGAGGCGGAGAGAAGGAAACATAGTCTGACAAAAAAGAAGGAACACTGAAAAACGCAAGCTCATGTTATCAATGATTAAAAAACCCACAAAAATATGTCCCTTCATTTAAATATTTAAAACGTGCTACGTCATCGCATCAAAAATGTTCAAATTAAAATATAGTATAATTCACGCAGCTCCAGTTAGTAATAATAATTACCGCTTAGTAAAACGTATCCGAAAGGATTTGAACCTAGTTTGCCGATTTAAAATTTTTCGTCAGTAGCCATTAGGTATCCCAACCCTCAAGGTTAGAAAATCCAGTCTGGACAGTAAATTGAGAACATTTGAGAATATTATTTCAAGAACGAGTTGCAAAATTCACTCAAATAAAGACCTCATTTAAGAAACAAACGCTTAGGCATTCAAATTAAATATTTAAATTCACAGCAATAATTTATTGTAATAGTCTTTGGAACCCGCAAATAGAATCTAATTTATTTCCAATTTTATGCAGATTTAAATAGTTTCAAAATTAATCGGCGAAAAGGACATTTTAAAAAATCTTGGAAAGTGGAAATAATTTTGGAAAAGTCGATTTGTGAAAGCAAGAAAATGCGATCCTTCTTTGGCGATGAAAATGCTATTCCAAGCGTGACAGTCTACGAAAATGCTATTTCAAACTTAAGTGTGACAGACCGATAACAATGTCATTTTAAACCTACGCGTGACTGACTAACGAATATCCTTTTTGTAACCTAAGTGTGACAGAGCAACACACATGCATTTAAAACTTGCGTGACAGAGCGACGAAACTGCAATTTCAAACTTAAGTTTGACAGATTAACGAAAATACTATTTCAAAATAATGCGTGACTGACTTATTCAACTCCTATTCATCACTTAAGCGTGACAGATAAACACCAATGCCATTTAAAACTTGTGTGACAGACCGACGAAAATTACTATTTCAAGTTACGCGTAACAGACTGACGAAAATGATATTTCAAATTGAATCGTTATAGATGAACGAACATACTATTTCAAAGCTAAATGCGATAGACAAGCGATAATGCTATTTTAAACATACGCGTGACCGACCACCACGAATGCGATTTACAAACTTAAACGTGACATTTTGACGAAAATATTATTTCAAATTTAAACGTGACAATTTGACGAAAATATTATTTCAAATTTAAACGTGACATTTTGACGAAAATATTATTTCAAATTTAAACGTGACATTTTGACGAAAATAATATTTCAAATTTAAACGTGACAATTTGACGAAAATATTATTTCAAATTTAAACGTGACATTTTGACGAAAATATTATTTCAAATTTAAACGTGACAAATCAAGGAAAATACTGTACAAACTTAAGCATGACAAGCCGATGAAAATGCTATTTTAAACTTAAGCATGACAGGCCGATGAAAATGCTATTTTAAACTTATGTGTAGCTGACTGACAAAAATGCTATTTCCAACTTAAGCGTGACAGACGACCGATGGACGGAGCTTTTCATCGGGATGTGCGGACGCATTTAAACTCAATCATTTTTCCTAATCTCTCAATTCATTGTTCGAATGCTGTCGAACAAATTTTATTCACCTCTTTTTATTATTCAGTAATTAAATCGATTTATAATTCGGAAATTAATTGAAAATATGAATTTTTATGAGAAAGTTGTGGAGATGTTGATTATCCGCACGGATAGACCAAGTTCAGGCGTTGTGTAACCCTTTTTTCCCGATGGATGTGGTGGAATATTGTCCGGGCCTCTTTCTTTCTTTTCTCGTGAGGGTGATGGTGGGGTGCAGAAGGCGGCCATGTTCATGATGAAACCGGTAAAGAAATGATTTTGCGCCTGATTGCTTACACAGGATCTTATTAGCCTCTTTCTAGATTGGTTTTCGAAGAATACCCGATAAAAGATACACCGATGCACACCAAGGTACACTTTGATCAATATACGTTTGCTGTACATTACCTAATGAGCGCGGGTTAGGGTATACGATTGGTGTAATGGATACAAGGGTAGACTATGAAATCGACTATGCTAAGTTGAATAATATTAATTCAACTTAGCATGGATCTTTCACATTTAGTTACGCACTAGTTTATTGTGAACATTTTTGTTCGCACCGAAAAAGGCATATTGTCACTGAAGGCCAACGTTTGTGTGGAGTTGGATAGCAAGATATTTGTTCACATTACATTTAAATGTCTTGCATGTTCCCACGGTGGGGGAAACAGTGAGCAGGGGTTATTCCAAAGCCAAGCTGTCATATAAGAACAAAAAAGCTTCCGGCATCTAAGAACTTCTAGGTGTGGGATTTATTTACGTTGATGGGGTAAGAATGCAGTAAGTTCATCCGAGCACAATTGGGTGGAAGTACTTGTAAAACAAGCACGGTGATGCGACAGGGCTGGAGCTTGGCAAACAGTGCGGGAATAATGCTGTTGGGAAAGATATGGACATTAAATCCCCTCTCGCTCTAAATAAAATAGCACCTTGCTTTCAATAATTTATATGCAATGACGTTTACATCAGCTATTGTATTTCCGGTGTGCCGTAAAGCAGACAACCAAAGTCAATCCTAACCCTAACCCTACGTTATATTATATCACCCATTTTTCGTTTTTAAGGTCAAGGGTGAATATATTCTTGAAGATCATTTACTCGGGGGGTATATTAGCGAAGAAGGAAGCGGCAACGAATTAAATCATTTAACTTAAAGAATTGGATCTACAATTCATTAACTAAGAGTTGCGTGGACATGCACTTGGGGGGGGGGCAGTATAAATACTCCCAACTCTCCAGGTCTTATTTCACATTGCATGTATCTTCACGCAGGTCAAAGCTGCAACCCAAAAACAAAATCTTTTTCAAATCACATGATTTAACTGACCAATCAGATACTAGTTTTGAGTAAGAGCTTACACCAAAGGCCACTACCATCAGTCATACATAATAACCTTATGCACCAGGCAAAATGTCGCAATATATTACCGAAATTAGTTCGATATCATAATGTCCATCTTTACTATATCAAACGTGAAGATGTTCTTGAAGATCCTTTTCTCGGGAAGCTAGTATATATTCATGAAGAAGGAGACAACTTCGACGTTAACTATATTTTATTTACTTAAATAATGGATCCCCATCTCCGTAATTCTTAATTACTTCAGAGAGGGGCTACGTGCTTTAGCTCCATATTCACTAGGATCTTACATTACGCATATCTTACTTAGCATCTTGGCAGCAATTGACATAATTCCAAATCTCTCTTACGTCACGTGTTTAACAAATCAAAAAACAATTTACCATATGAGGCTTTAGCTGACTCTGTAAATCGTACCGTATTACCCATTGTACATGAGAATTATTTATAAACTTATCTTCAAAATGATATTACCCCAGAGCAATATATAGAAATATGCACACTAATAATCACCGGGAAAGGTATGCACCATTTTATCTTCCCCAAATTTTTTTGAGCAAAATGGAAAGAGAGAGAGAGAGAGAGAGAGAGAGAGAGAGAGAGAGAGAGAGAGAGAGAGAGAGAGAGAGGATTAGACGAAGGATGAGAAATATGCCGTGTGATTATAGATCGTTAGTAAAATAGTAGGAAAGACTGCACTCTCTAGATTTGGTAGACAAACAATGTTGGGGACAGTCGAATCTGAATTTAAAATTATCTTCCGCAAGCAAATGACCTGATTGTTGGTACATAAAAGCCAAGACTGAAATTCGTTTGGACTCTCTCGAGCCTGAAATTGGATGAAATAGACCAAACTAGAAATGTAAATCCAAACGCCACATCTTCAAATTACTATTAGCAAGCGCGGCTATAATATTATGGCGGATAAACCACTCAGTGTTATTATTAAGAGGATACTGTTGCAATCGACCAGTGTAGTATCCATCGACCAAATCCGAATTGGTTATAAAACAAGCTAATCACTATTGTTTCACCTCTTGTCGCAGTCGTGTTAATACAGCAAGCTTTTTGTTTACATTTTATCATTTTCACAAATCAAAAATAAACTTTTGGTATTTAATTGATATTTCCCCTACTCTTCTTACAGTGTGTAATGTTTACTTCTGAATATTGAGAATTAAATGTACCCAACCGACTTTGTCCGAGACGTAGAAAGGTTTTGAGAAAAATGACAAGTAGTAAAAGAAAAGAAAGCGTAGTTCTCGTGTATGTTGTTATTTATAAGTTTGTATTTATAGTAAACTTTTTTACATTATCAAAAGTTATTTTGTTTGTTTACAAGTAACTCGTCTAATTAATTTACAATTCTTTTTTTATTGTGAACCTATTTTTTGTCTAAAAATGGCCCCATTTTCTATCTTTATCTCTCCTTCTCAATATCCACCCTTCCCTCTCTACCCATTCTTTCCTACCTCTATCTTTCTTAACCCCCTCTTTCTACTTCTTTCTATATCACGCTCCCCCTTTCCTTATCTCTCTGAACCTCGTTAGTTGTTAGAGTTATTAAAAAAAAGAAATATTTGTAAAATAATTAAGAGTTAACTCCCCTATATTTAAAAGATGTTTGATTTATTTCAAAAGCAGAAGACGGATTACTAGACTTTTATTTGGTTTAAATTATTACTTACACCAAAGAAAATTGTAATTAGCGATTTAGTTTTAAATAAGTAAAATGACGTTTGGTCAATCATAAAAAGCTTCTATAGATACAAGCTTACGCCAATTAACAGACAAAGGTACACAGAACACGTTTTTAAGTATTGATAACTAAAAAGCGTACGTAGTCATGTATTTTCAATAATAATAATAATAATAATAATAATAATAATAATAATAATAATAATAATAATAATAATAATAATAATAATAATAATAATAATAAAAATTGTATTTCGTTTCGGAATTTTTAAAATGAGAATTGATAATTTGTATTATTTGGCTTATTCGGACTACTGTTCACATCGTGAGTGTTATTCTGACAACTTGCTTGCTTTCGTTCCGTCAGCCATGATCAGATAGAAATTCATAATTGTATTCGTAGTATCGCCACCACTAAGTACTGATTAGTACTTAGCACTTATATCCATTACGTCACAGGTCCTTGCGGACAATTCTAGTATGTATTCTAAGAGCCTTAAACCTATTCTTGTCTTAGATGTGTACTCTTACTACTTATAACTATATATTGCTACGCACGCACGCACGCACGCACGCACTTACCCCCATATATATATATATATATATATATATATATATATATATATATATATATATATATATATATATATATATATATATATATATAAAAAAAGAATTGTATCTTACGAGGATTTCTTTCCAGAGAAAAGACCGGTTAATAGTTCTTATTATTTCTCTCTATATATCTTTCTTTCTTTCTCTCTCTCCCCCTCTCTCACTTTTTCTCGGTCTCTCGCATTCTGTAGGAAGTTCGTAGCTTTGTTATTGGTTAATCAACCTAGAAGCGAATAGGGTTTTTGTATCGTGAAGTTTCTCTTACTGAAGGATTATATATATATATATATATATATATATATATATATATATATATATATATAGAGAGAGAGAGAGAGAGAGAGAGAGAGAGAGATAGAAGAAAAAAGAGTGATAAATATGCGACGATTGTCCAAATTTATTTCAAATTTCAATTGTTCAATGCAAGGTGTATTCAGTAATAAACTAGTGTTTATTATTCTTTCCTTAAGCCAAGGCTTTTCAAAGATCGAAATCATATATATATATATATATATATATATATATATATATATATATATATATATATATATATATATATGCCCGAATATAGTATATAGTCGATGAAATAGATTGGAACTCTCTTTTCATTATGTGAATAACACGGATTGGAAAATACTGTACTTCATTGGTCAGGCAGAATCAAATATCGATTTGGCAGATGCAATTCTATTTAGGTCTAATGGCTGGAATTCCATAAGAGGACTTTATATGTTACACTATTTAAGATATCATTATTGTTACTAACTAATGTTTTATTATACTGGAGAGTTGGTGCACGTCTGTAACCAAATCTACGTCACATTTTTCAAATATATTACGTCAACTTGTTTAAATTCGGAATACTAAGTACTTTCAAATTAATAGTGTTGTTAATAACAAATAGAGATTTGATGTCTGTCAGCCTGTAATCGGAATACGTCACGTTTCTCAGATTATTTTATTCTCAAAGTTTTGATTTTAATTCTGAATATTAAGAGTTATTTAATATTATTTATGTCAGTGCTAACTATTGTCGTATTATAATTGAGAATTACGTCACGTTTCTCAGATTATTTTATTCTCAAAGTTTTGATTTTAATACGGATTATTAAGAGTTATTTAATATTATTTCAGTTAGTGCTAACTATTGTCGTATTATAATTGAGAATTACGTCACATTTCTCAGATATTTCTAAAAATCGTTTTATTATTGTGGAACCATGCATTATTTAAGCCTCTTTATTTTTGTTGGAACGAGGTAAGAAAACAATTACGAGACGGACAAAGCAATATTATCCATCTGGGTTTTCATAGGATACAACCGAAAACAAACAAACAAAAACAAAACCGGAATTAAATTCATCTACAGAAATCCTCTCAGGATATTCTCCTAGGGATGCGTTCGGTCGCCGATTGTCAACAATGTCTAGAATATTAAACCCAAAGCTGTGTCTCATGAATAAAAGAAGAGATTAAAAATGAGATCGAAATATTAACTAATTTGCTAGGGGTGTAATCGATAAGCACACAGAGGTGACGCTTTGCATCATCATCATCATCATCATCATCATCATCATCATCATCATCATCATCATCATCATCATCATCATCATCATCATCATCATCATCATCATCATCATCATCATCATCATCATCATCATCATCATCATCATCGGTGAGGAAGGATTGGACATTAAAGCATGATGATGATGATGATGACGATGATGATCATCATCATCATCCTTTAATGACCAATCCTTCCTCACCGATGATAGAGAAAGTGGCAACGTGGTAGTGTCAGAGTTATGCCGCCTGCACCCCCCCAGTTCTGGAAGAGCTACAAATAGTATTATGGATGCAACTCGATTAACAGGACTATTAAAAATCCAGGAGAAGTCACCATCAGTATATGTTGTCCTCTGGTCGTCACAGGCTCTGCGTATTGTAAGCAAAGCTGTTTCAGTCGTGTAACCACAAAAAAGTGCGTCAGCGTATATGTAACCGCCATTTTTTGTTTGTTCTAGGCAAAACTTTATCCGACTTCGTATGCAAACGCTGAGACTTTCTGCCCTGAGTATCGGGGATAAACACCTGCCATATTGCAGTGATGAATAGCTACGACCAACGATTCACCCCCTCCTCCTTCTTCCGCTCTTCCTTGTTTTTCCTCACTTCTTCTTTTTCTACTACTACTACTACTACTACTACTACTACTACTACTACTACTACTACTACTACTACTACTACTACTACTACTACTACAACAGCAGCAGCAGCAGCAGCACTACTCTTAAGTCAATCCCTTTCTCATCCTTGTAGGGGCGGTGGGAATATGTCATTGCCGTCCTGAAATCCGGTTCCTGGCTGGGCCACCCATGGCTGACAGGTTTAACATCAAGCTGTATTAGAGCCGCAACTCGGCTAAAATGGCTTTGGTAAAACTCCAGGAGGAGTAGGCATCAGGGTCTGTCGTCTTCTGACCGCTTCTACCTCTGCGTGTCGCGAGCAAAGACGTGTCAGACGCAGAACCACAAATTAATAGAGTGGCAACGTTGCTTTTGTAGCATTCTTTTCTGTGTGCTGGGCCAAACCTCCCCCTTCTTCACATGAAACCGCCGAGTCTTACTGTTTTCTGTGTCAGGGGTAAAAACTTGCAATCATGCAGGTTAACGAATAGCTACGACTAACGAGGAGAACTTCATGCAGACCAGAAAATCCTGAGGCACGATCTTTGTGAGCTCGATGCAAAAGTCCGACTTGCTTAACAAGCAAACAAACTGATCATTCTGCGTGCCATGTACGATATCTGTTGGTTTAGCTGCATCATTTTCACTAAGGATGTTGGCAACCTTCACGTTGTTCCTCCCCTGGTTACTCGATTCTACAAGGACTAGGGAAACCAATGCAAACGAAGCCGAATCAAACAGGTGAATATGTGGCCACATGATGATTCAAACGAATTACGCTTTGTCATCAGCAGTAGCAGCATTATTTGTTAGCATAATCCTGGAGAACGTTTTCAATCTTGTTTTGATTTACCTTTCCGTAACTGAAATATTTCTCTTAACAGTACAAAAAAATACACCATACAAGTATAAAAAGCCGTCGATCGCAGAAGAAAAAAATGAACGTTATGGTAGTCTGGGGTCCGTTTGATAGACAACAGTGGGGACCCGGTCGGCATCCTGCGTATTTTGACCTTTCTTATTTCAGGTAAGAGAATACAACTGACCAAATATAGAAAAATAAATATGATCAGCACAAACCTAAGACAACGATGAGAAAGAAATGGACCACAAATGAAATTAGACTAGTAATGGAATGCTATTACAAAAGCAATCCCACACAAAGAGGCTCTTTACACATGCTATCGATTTTTTGAACACTATGTATATTATTAATGACTTCAACAAAAAACGTCTTCAAGTTAAGGCCGGTTAAAAAGGACAAATATGTTGGTTTGTGAATCACGTCATAATCCTGATCTGTTTTCTAGTGTTTCTGAGTTGCGCACCCACGCTTTAAGTTATTCGGAATGCTTTCTTGTGGTATGGGTAGATCTCGCGTGGCTATGACATTCTGGAGAGAGATGAGACAAACTTTCATCCTCTTTTCCGGCTTCTTATTTTCCAAACATTTTATGATTCAAACACAATTTCGGAACAACATAATTTTTACACACGTTTCCAGAGGAGTCGAAAATAAGCACAGGTAATCAAGTGTGCTTACTACAACATCACCTCTTCATCAGAAACTTAAATAAAAAAGACACATCTAAAGCAATCCGGTTTCTTCGGTCTATCTGTACATGAGTATACTTAAATTTGAAATAAACCCTTATCAAATAGAAAAGAATTGGTATGCTGTCTTCCCAAGTCATCCAGCATGTCCCTAGGTTGTGGACTGGGCACCTCCCTTATTAATAAAGGACAACTTTGAATAACAACAAAGCCGTTGACAATGAGGAACTGATAAAAATATGAATAAAAACAGAACTAAATACAGGTAAGCCAGCACCAAGGATAAAAAGGCCCCTCAACCCTTTATACACCACGCGGGAAGAGGTAAGCAATGGTGTAAATCTTCCTGCCTCTGGAAGTGGCACTTCAGCCAAAGGCCAACCAGGGTCAGTCATCAGTGGAGCAAGACATCAAATGAAATCGTGGCCGAGAAGATAAAAGAATATACCCTCCCTGAACAGAATAAAAGACACCGGTTGCCCGCGTACGATCGCTTGTTTCCCGGACGAGCATATATATAACAGAAAATGAGAACACCCTCATAAAAAAATGTAGCCCTAACGGAATCAAAAATAGATTTACTTCTCATCAAGGAATAAGAGACCAGACAGAGACAAGAGTCTAGATGGGAGAGGGAAGAAAAGTGGACGCTGTTATGGACTATGGAATATACTCAAGCAAAACATGCCAAACAAAAAAGAGGCCAGAGACCTGAAGGGAAATATTCTTCTACTTCTGTCGAGGCAAGAGAAATGTTCCATCCCGAAAAATAACAGCATGAACGTCTTCGATGAGGCTGAGCTAGATTACATGAAATCAGGAATAGCAGCCCTTATAATAACCAATAAAAATCCACTGGAAAGCCCCATCAGAATTCTTACAATTCCCATCATCGATCAGCACATCACACCACAAGTACAGCCAGAACCACATCACCATTCATGCGTGGATCCAGCCGAACATTTTGGGTCCATGACAGACCATCATCATCCCCTTTATCAAGTCACTCCCGACAAGTCTCCCACCACCATCCGCTGTCTATTTACAAACACATGATATCCCCTCACTGAACCATAGTTCTTCCTCACTACTATCACCAAGACCACTGCCAACACCTGAACCAATATCATTACCTCAGTAATTGCCGGAGCAAAATGATGAACAATTGACCTTGAAGGAAGAACTTTATAACACCATTGAGATGATTAGGCTGAAGGAAAACCCCTCAACTCCCCCAAATCCAAGCCTCAAGAACTACCAAGATAGTAATAAAAAGTACAAACATCTCTCTCCAAAGACTTGTTCCTTCCATCCAACATATTCCTCACGAAACTGAATCAGGTTACATATGCTGCAGGACTGTACATTATCAGGAAAACAATTCCTCAATTCCAAAAGCAATGGGAGTCCAAAACACAAAATACACCACCACCTTGAAAACTGAAATTTCCAAAGCAACTAAATCTTTGCAAAATGAATTGTCTCAGATCAAAGAATTCCTTGCTACAGTACATGGGCGACTTAAGAACATCATCTGCAGGCTCAGTTTAAAGTATAAGACAAATATAGAGGAGATTAAAAACATAGCGGAGGAACTTAAAGGCAAGATTCCAGCACTTGCCAAAAGAATCCAAACAAAGGACAACAAGAACGGGGCGAAAGTCGAAAACAAACAGTTTAAAAAGAATGCAAGACTGTTTCACAGAAATCTCATAAGAGAGAAAATCACGGTGGAAAAAACACCCAAATAGCAGGAGCTAGAAGACTACTGGAGGTTTCTGTTTGAGAATGAGGAACCATGCAATCAACAGGTCCAGTGGATCCTGGATATAGCTCAAAGTAATAAAAACAAGCCAGAAGTGCCAGAGCCAGAGATAATGCCTGGAATGATAAAACGAAAGTTGGACTGATTGCAGAATCACAAAAAAACTGGCATAGAAAACTTACCGAATTCATGACTGAAGAAACTAACAGCACTTCATAGTCATTATAGTAACTGCTTCACCAGACCTTTGAGGGGTGAGGAGGCCAAACCAGCATGGCTAGTAAAAAGTGATACAAACCTCATACTCAAAAAGAGTGAGATACAACGCTCCAGTAAATACAGACCCATCTATTGTCTTATTACGACCTACAAGCTTTTCACTGGCTTGGTTGTAGACAACATCTATGCACAACTCTCTTCTGGAGCGTACCTGAAAAAAGAACAAGCAGGATTCAGGAGAAAGTGTTTAAGCACCAAGGACCAGTTGTTGATCCAGAAGACCATCCTTGAGGACTATAGGAAGAGGCAGAGAAACCTAAGTATGGCTTGAATCGATTACCAAAAGGCATATGATAGTGTGCCTCACACATAGCTTCTGCAGTGCCTTGAATTATATTAGATCTATCCGGTCATCAAGAAAACCGTGGCTGTACATATAAAGATGTGGCAAACAACTATGGCATTAAGCCACACAAATGGAACAATAAAAATCCCTGATGTCTAGATCCGAAGAGGAATATTTCAAGTTGATAGCTTATCTCCTTTACTTTTCTCCTAGCGATAGATCCGCTAAGTAAACTACTGAATAAAGGTCGGAGTGCCTACAACCTGAGTCAGGTTCGCCAACAAGACCCAAAACAAAAGAGTCAACCACCTGCTCTTCATGAATGTTCTCCAGCTGTATGCCAGTTCAGACGCTGCCCTAGTCGATATTTGCAGGTTGTAATACCTTTTCCAAAGTTATTGAAATGAAGTGTGGCTGGAAAAATGTGCCAATAGCTCCGTCAGAAGAAGATCCAAAACGGAAAACATACAGTTTTATGAAGATGCTGACATCAAAACCTAGAAGAACAGGAACAATACAAATACCTTGTCATATAAGAAAATGATTCAATTCAACCTGCCAAGATGAGAGAAAAAATTGGCAGAGAATATGTACGCCGTGTTAAAAAAGTTTGTAAAACACAGTTCACAAATAAAAACAAAACAGCTACCATTAACCAACTAGCCATGCCAGTGATAACATACAGCTTTGTCATTATTGACTAGCCACAAAAAGATATTAACAGGCTAGACAATAAAACTAGGAAAATGTTTACACTATACAGAGTAATGTACATTAATCAGTTTCTACAAAGGCTGTATCTGCCCAGAAAACAGAAGGTATGGGTTTCCCAGAAATTGACCATTAACATCAAGCCACTATTGCGAGCACCGACCAATATCTGATGAGCTCCCAGAACGTAAAACTTTATGATAGTACATCAACATCAAGAAACAAGAGCCAGTAAAACAACTCTAATCACAAAACTGGCAAAACATTTTGGACAAAACTGTCTTACAAATGAGACAGACACACCAAACAAGCCTGCCACGGAAATAACCCAAAAAGCCGTCAAAATACACCAAGACCTTCCATTGCAGAAAACTGGAAAAAATTTCTGAATGAACTATTCCAGAAATATATGGATAAGGAAGGCTCTGCAGACTGGCTGAAAAGAGGATCGCTCTACTATGAGGATGATAATGGCTGACGAATGCTTTAAAGAAGATGAGTGGTCTCAGCAACGACTAAAACTCCAGGTTCTGCCACACAGAAGTAGAGAGTGTGAGTCACTTGACATCCAGCTGTAAGGTTCTACTGGGGACGGCTACTATACAATACGACAAAATGGAGTGTATAAATATCTCCACTATGACTATGCAATTCCTACAGCTAGGCACGTAGATAACGAAGCTGTTAAACCTGACATAGTGGTATAGGACAAGAGAGAGAAAGTAGCAATCCTAGTTGAAGTCAGTGTCCCTAATGATGGTGGATTAAACAAAGCTGCGATTGAGAAGATAACGAAATACTAAGGTCTTATGTACGACATGAAAAGAAACTGGAATCTTAGGAAGATCTCTATCATCTTAAGAATAATTGGAGTAACCGAAGAATTTCAAAAACTACTTGGCGAATATACCCGGTTAACCAAGTGCAAAGGAGATACAAACAATTGCACTTAAAGGGATGGTTAGAATCGTAAAAAAGATATTTCGGTTGGAGTATCTGAAAAAGCGGGTGAATGTCTGGCATCTGGTGGGATACCCCATCCCCAGCAAAAACAAAAAGATAAGAAAATTGAAAAAAAAAAGAGAAAAGAAACAAATTGCACATGGATGATCTGAGATTTCAAATCATTACACATAAAAAGTCAAACATAGAAGAAACGTCCAACAAAATATTTAAACCCAGTTAAAATAATAATGTTGTCCAAATCACTTTAAAATTTTTATAGTATGAAAAAATATGAAGTTATGGTAACATTATTATTTGAATTTTTAAACTGGGTTTGACTGTGTGATGAAGGTTGTGTTGAATTGAGCAGCCTGGATTACCTGTGATTATTTCCGACTTCTTTAGAAATGTGTGTAAAAGTTATTTTGTTCCGAAACTGTTATTAAATCATATAATGATATCATCTTGAATTTAATGCTGAAAATGAAAACTTTGAGGAAAAGTTCAAAACAAGTTAAAAATAAGTGTCGATTTTGTTCTAGTGAGACATACACATAACATATATTACATGTATTTATAAAAGAAGATGGTTTACATTGTTTTATCGAGAAATAAAATGTTCACTTACCATTTTTTCTAAGTGCAGATAAGCAAGGGGTACGTATTCAACACCAACAATACTGAA
>OY744547.1:35242623-35310123 GCA_963556195.1 Sepiola atlantica
GTCTATCTGCCCTGGGCCTCCGATCTGACGAGGATTTCGTAACAAATGGTCTTCGCAGACCTCCCTCAAAATATTCTTCAAATTAGTCTGCGTGTTCGGCGATCCAAGGTCGCATTCCTTTCGAATATTCTTTGCTGTAGCCATTTCCTGGGACCACAGGTATATCAGTTTCAGAATTTTTCCGAAGTCTATTTTTGAAGGGAAAAATGAACTGGCTTTGATCAATTTCTTCTGGCTTTAATCAATTTTAATATTGGTTAGAACATTTGTTGTCCGGTTATAAAAATTTGTCGTCCGGTTAGAAAATTTGTGGTCTGACAGCTGATTGGTTAATCGCCAATGTATCTCTCGGGTGTTTACGTAACATGCCTGAACGCTGCCGATGCGAAGTCTGATATATATACCCTAAAATATATTTTAGCCTGTATTTTGTGTCATTAAAGCATATAGAAAAAAGCCTAGCGGAAGCAAACGATGATTCACTCAGATTTAGTATTATATATATATATATATATATATATATATATATATATATATATATATATATATATATATAATGGGTGATGGTTGAAAATAACACCTCATTGTTTTCATTTACAAAACAAAGGTAAACACGAGACGACTCAGTACTACAGCGGACGGGCCGCTATAATCCAACAGATTATATATAAATAATCAAATGACAACATAAATTAATAACCAATCTCTAATAAAGATTTTTTTTTACAAGAATAAATGAATTAAAATACACAATTACTCAAATTTAACAGAACACAAGATCCCAAATACAAAACAAGACACTCGTTGTGTTTATTTACAAACGGAAAGTAAACACGAAATGACTAAAAACTATTTCCGGTTTAAATTTTTATTTTATTTTACTCTAATTATTTATTGAAATATTTAATTATACAAAAAATAAAAAAGTATCAAAAGCAACGACATCGTTTTATACTTCAACCACCATCCACTCATCATTATCAAAATAGATCTCTAGAAGCATACGTAGAGTATCAAACTAATCTATTACCTCCCCCCTCTCTTTCTCTCTCCCCCTCTTTCTCTTTCTCTCCCCTTCTCTCTCCTCTCTCTCTCTCTCTCTCTCTCTCTCTCTCTCTCTCTCTCTATATATATATATATATATATATATATAGAGAGAGAGAGAGAGAGAGAGAGTTACATCAGTAATTTAATTTTTCATATATCAATTATCATAATTTCTGATGACATAAAAAACACCCACCGTTTACTTTTTTATAGTGTTGTATTTCTTTTATAGTGTGATGTATTTCTTTTATAGTGTGATGTATTTCTGTTATAGTGTGATGTATTTCTGTTATAGTATGATGTATTTCTGTTATAGTATGATGTATTTCTGTTATAGTGTGTTGTATTTCTTTTATAGTATGATGTATTTCTTTTATAGTATGATGTATTTCTGTTATAGTGTGATGTATTTCTTTTATAGTGTGATGTATTTCTGTTATAGTGTGTTGTATTTCTTTTATAGTATGATGTATTTCTTTTATAGTATGATGTATTTCTTTCATAGTATGATGTATTTCTGTTATAGTGTTATGTATTTCTTTCCGAATTTATTTAAAAAGTGTAGTGAGTTTGAGATAGATTTTCTGACTTTCTGTTTGCGTTCTCGCTTCCACTTGAAATGATTTCATCCGCGAGATAGAAAATAGTACGTATTTTACTCACTAACTTTTGCATGATGGGATAGAAGTACATATGTTTATTTATATACAAATGGATACGAATTGGTCGTTATTATAAAGTGGAGGAAATTTCCCATAATCTTAACCTTGCTTTAGCTCTGTTGGGCACGGTTCGAAACCGGTCAGCTAGCCCTTTCATTTTTTAATTAACCATGTTTTAAAAATAAATACGGTCTTTTTGTAGCCATAATAACATTTTGTGCCATATATATATATATATCTATATATATATATATATATATATATATATATCAGAAGAAAGACAAAAAACTAATTTTGGAAATGTTACTATTTAAAAATGGGTTTCTTCTAAATCTGAGCCATATTGCTTCCAGGTAATGAATGCAAACTCTTGTGTAGGGCGTATGAATCGGAGCAGAAAATGAAGGTTGATTTGAAATTCTGGTGGGAAAGTGGGCGGCCTCGGATTCGGTAATTGACAAAGACGCAGCGGCAACATTTGATTTACGAATATAGCACGATGATAACGCACATCAAGTAAGGATGAAGAGATATTTAGAAATGATGCTGAAGATGAGTCTGCATGTGTGTGTGTGCGTGTTTTAGTGCTATGATGTGTCAGTGTAGTTTCTTGTCTCGGTCAGCTGTAAGGAAATATTTATATGAATTACTAGAAACATTTATACCACTTTGATTGAATTAAAAAATTGATATATCTGGTAAAACATTCTTTTTGCATAACTAAAAATAATAACTTTTATGCAGTTAGTTCTGATTTTGTTGTTTTGTGCCGTATCTCTGTTCACGTGTCCTTTCCGTAGCCATGCCCATGTGTTTTCGTGTGATATTTCCTTGGCCCGTCTTATAAATTGTCCAGGTAGCCGCTTTCCATTTTTTCTTGCCTCTTGTTTTCCGTTTAGCTGCTCTCCACATAACAGCCTAACAGAATACTCAAGATGTATAAGAGAACCGGACACACCAAAGTTAACGACTAAAGAAAGAACCACATAAATAAGGGAACTATGCTACGCAATTACAGAAACATAACTTGCCTATTAACCATGTGGAAAAATTTTAACGACACAAGTGAGTGAAGAGATCTACCGCTCCTTTAATAACTTTGGTCTACTCCCCGAGGAACAGAAAAGATGCCGGAAAGCGCAAAAGTGATTAAAAGACCCGCTATACATCGACAAAAAGATTCGAAGGAATTAAACTAATAAGAAAAAGAACACAGCAATGCCATAGATCGACAACAAAAAAGTTTACGACACAATTCCCAACATAGATAATCGACTGTTTAAAGATCTACTAAATATCTAACGAAATTATCAACTTTATGGGGGAAAATGGAAACATGGAGACTGAAACTGACCGCTGGATGATAATATCCGAGAGATAAAAATACTAGAAGGAATCTCCCAGGGGACTCTCTATCTCAACTACTCTTTGTCATAGACATAATGTTATCCCCCAACATACCCAGGACATGCTGTGCAGTACACATATTTCAGAGGAGAATAAAAAAATAAGCCACATCATGTATATGGATGACCTAAAACTATTTTCAAAATACAGAAACAAGCTGGAAAGACTAGGACACGACTAGGATCCATAATCAGTATATTGGAATGCAAAATTCAGAAAAACATTTGGAAACATTTACAAACATGAGTAGGATCCTTAATCAGAATATCATAATGCAAAATGCAGAAATGAGCTGGAAAGACTTAAAAACATGACTAGAATCCATAATTATGGATATAGGAATGCAACATGCAGAAAGGAGATTGAAACACTTACAAACACGACTAGGGTCCATAATCAGAATATAATAATGAAAAATGCAGAAAGGAGCTGGAAACACTTACAAACATGACTGATGAAGAAAAAAACATGTGCATCATATTTAGAAGATGCGAAGACTTATATAGAATTGATTGCGAAAATTGGGCAGACTTTAAAAAGGTTCGCCTGTTACTCCGGAAATTAGGCACCACTGAACATACTAAGTTCGTGGATTTCATTTTGCCCCGAAAAATAAGCGATTTGACTTTTGCATAAGCAGTAAAACTGTTAACGGGGTTGTTCAGTCCCAAGACTACGTTATTTCACAAACGCTGGAAGTGTTTAAACCTGGTAAAAAAAGACAAGGAAGATTATTCTACGTTCGAATCAGTAGTAAATAAGCATTGCGATGATTTTAAATTATCCGAACTTAGTGCTGATATTTTTAAATGTTTAATCTTCGTTCAGGGAAAGACGCTGAAATAAGGCATAGAGTTCTAAATAAATTAGAAAATAAACCAAGCCTAACACTACAGAAATTAGCCGAGGACTGCCAGAGATTTGTAAGTGTAAAGCAGGATTCGAAAGACATCGAACAGTCGGGCATTGCACATATACGAAAAGTACGCTAAAAAACAAAATTCAACTCTCATCCAAAAATAAGTCAAAACAAAACCTGACTTTCACGCCACCAAGACAAGTCAACCTGGTAAGAAACAGAATAAATGGCTGCCGAGCCCTTGTTCGTGCTGTGGTAGCCTGCATTGGTATATGAACTGTCCATTTCGTTTTAAGACCTACCCGACTTGTAAAAAAGTCGGGCACAAAAGTTCGCACTGTAGAACTAATAGAAGAAATAAAACGCGAGGACAAGCCACAAGTACAAATTATGCTTCGAGTATTTATTGAGAATGGACGAGTTTAAATATTCGTTATAGGTACGGCACCATAACAGGATCCTTAATCAGGATATAAGAATGCAAAATGTAGAAATGAGCTGGAAAGACTTACAAACATAACTAGGATCCTTAATCAGGATATAAGAATACAGTTCGAAATGGAAAAAATGTGAACTATTTAATATGAAGAAGATATAAAAGCAGCAGAATGAATAGAATTGCCTCATCGAAATGTGATGAGTGAACGCGAAACGTATACATACGTAAGCACTCTGGATGCGGATACTATAACGTCAATAGAGATGAAAGAGATGAACCATAAAGCTCCGGGAACATACTTATATAGCAGAAACTTTATTAAAGGAATACATACTTGAGTAGTATCTATAATAAGATGCTGCGGACCCTTCATACACTGAACGGAATAAAATCTCATGTACATCGATCAAAGCACTTAAAAACTAATAAACGATGCAATTAAAAGACTAAAATACATTGGCAAAATACAGAGAGGTTGATTACTTCCGCCAAAGGCATTGCCAATGTGTACAATATATAGAACAGCGAAATGGGAAATAAATGGCAAGAAAAATGAGAAGAGATGCGACTACATGGACTATTTATAACATCGTACAAAGAAATAACGCACAAAAATACATGGACGTTGCTACTGAAAGAACATACATGAACTGAGAAACGACACAAAACAACGAAGTCAGAAAGAACTATATAAAAGCTAAAAAGCAAGAAAACAGTAAATGTAAACTGTGTTGACAAAGAGACGAAACGGTATACCACACTAAATGAATGCATTTGAGAGAAAACCAACTACCGTTATCAGAGACAAATCAGTGGCAAACGTTTTTTTACAAGAACGCAAATATATTTGGAGATTACTCGAAGTCTGGGGAGACTTTTTATCCAGACTCCAAGGAATACAACCTATTGTGAGCGATCACTGATAATGACTCGTATGAGAATTCCTACTGAGTAAATAAATAACTAGGTAAATAAATAAATAAATAAATAAATAAATAAATAATAATAATAATAATAATAATAATAATAATAAGAATAATAATAATAATAATAATAATAATAATAATAATAATAATAATAATAATACTGGAAATCTGGGGAGACTTGTTGTCACTCAGACTCCATAGAACACCACCGGTTGTTGTCGGGGAGCAATCACTGACGATGACGTGTGTGATAACTCCTAGTTTAAATTAAAAAAAAACCCAACATATTTCACTCCAAACAAGGCACGCCGCCACTGTAGACGTAAGGGGTTACTGAGTATTAAGGTGTAGGTTTTGGGTGTCATCCTAAGTTGGGAGCTCTGTAGCGAAATGTCTGTTTACATTAGTTTTAAACTTCTGCATGTCGGTACAGTCGGGAGAAAAGAGAGCAGAGAGAGAGAGAGAGAGAGTTCCAGAGGCCGGTAGTACGAAGAAAGAAGCTATTGGAGTAGAAGGCTCTCCGGCATCTGGGGACCTCCACTGTGAATGGATGGAATTTTGCTGATTGTCGAGTTTGTCTAAGAAGGAGAGACTAGCGGATGATGCACCAGCCCAGATATGGCAACAATACTCCATGCATGGGCGGATGGTGGTTTTGTAGAGATATAGGATAATATCAGGTGTGAAAAGTTACTAGCACGGTAGAGGAAGTCCACCTTCTTTGCTGCAGCCCTGGCAATGTCTTCAATGTATTTGTTCCAATTCATGTTACCTGTGAAAGTTAGACCGAGGAGTTTGAATGTTGAACTCTCAGGTAGGGTGTTATTTGCCATGGTAATCGGTGGTTGAAGAGGTTTCTTGTAGTTGTTGAAGGAAAAGAGATTTGTCTCTGCGGCATTAAAAGTTACCAATTGTTTATGACCCTAATCCACTACAGCCTGGAGGTCATGGTCTAAGGATTCAGTCATTGCCTCGGATATGATCGCGTCCGTTTTGCCCATATGACGAGAGTAAAGCGTGGTATCGTCAGCAAATATACATATCTCAGACTCAATGTTATAAGGGAGGTCGTTTATGAAGATCAGGAACAATAAAGGTCCAAGAATAGATCCTTGGGGTACACCAGCATTTATGTCATGTTGCTTAGATGAACGGCCATCGAGGACAACATGGATCTTTCTTTTGGTTAGGAAGTGTGGTGTAATCTAAATTACCTCCCTTTTGCACTCTTTCATAGCGAAAGAGCTCTCCTATGTTAGCAGATCACAAAGAGACTTTGAGGTGATATAGATACAAATATTGTTAGCTTAACAGTAAGATACATTATTTGCGTTCAGAGATAGCCGTTAGGATGTCCGCAGTAGATCGTGATTGTCTAAATCAATACTGGCGGTTAGAAAGAAGTTTAGAATTAATTAAGTGCCGGACTATCGCTAGATTGATTAAGGATTCAAAGATTTTAGCAAAGATCGGGAGTATGCTGATTAGGCGGTAGTTCTGAGGATCAGTTCTGTCCCCAGAATTCTTGAAGATTGATACCACAGAGGCAATTTTCCAGCTATCAGAGAAGCAATATTTAGCTAGGCATTTGTTGTAGAGTTTGAAGAGGACAGGAGTCAGTTCAGCAGAGCATTTATTTATTACTAGTGAGTAATAATAATAATAATTGGAAAGTTGTGAGAGTACTGGTATCTTGAAAAAGACAAACAGTCATTTCGAGCGAGAAATCAATGGTGAATGATTTGCAAAGGTTATCGAAAGAGTTGGAGAGGGCTGGACATCTGAGGAGACTTGTTTATAATCAGACTCCAAGAGAACACCACCTGTTATTGGTAGTGAACAATAATGACTTGTGTGAAAACGCTTAGTGAAGAAATACTACTACTACTACTACTACTACTACTACTACTACTACTACTACTACTACTTCTACTACTACTACTACTTCTACTACTCTTTTTGCTTGTATTTGGAAGTATGGCGGAAAATTGCCTGGAAGAAAATTTGAATAAAATGGTTAACACATAATCTCCTTTGTTCAAAAACCATGATTGGGATATTTCATCTTCGAATTCTGCTCTCTTTTAGCTGGTTCACACAGTTGGAGTGTATGACCGACTTATGCGAGATCCGTTTCGAATAAAAGAAGAACCCACCCGTACACGGACCATTGTCATAATATGTCTGTTCTAATCTCATGTAGATATTTGGTACACACATCCAAATATCCGTACATAATGTATTATAACTGCAATTGGTGGTTGAGTATCACCAATAGTCATCGTAGAAGATGAAACATTACATTGTGTCAAACTAAGCAGGTTCTAATATGGATGTCTTGGGTGAAGTCATAATCTGATTTTCGCATGAGTATTGATTTACTCCTCTCCAGGAGTTAGGCATAAGGCCAGTTTTTATCTTACTCCCGCAAGTAAGATGTGACCCAAGGTCGGGTCGGGAAAGTGGGGGTTGAAAAGCCAGCGCCGAAAAGGTGAGCACTCTGGCCATTAAAAATTGCCCGGGCAGCCCCGTCGGCATTCCCCGGTAGGGGCGCCTCGGGCAGTAAGCAATAAACTTACTCCTCCCCAAAGAGGGGAGGCGAAGCCTGGGAGGGTGGACCTCCTAGAACTGCACAGGACAAACCCACAGACAGGCGGAATCAAGCCCCGAAGGACAAGACGACACCGGTCTATAGGATGGTGCAGTATCCATCGGAACAGATACTACACTTTGATCTTAGCCAAAATTTATTTAGATGGATGCATCCTGGGAAACATTAACTCCTAGAATTAAAATTACATTCCCAGAATGCATACTACCTTAGGCATAAAAGCCCACTGTGGAAGGGGGAGGTGGGGGTCGGGTGTCATTGTGACATTTAAAAACAACAGTTTGACATTTTTTATTTCAAATCAAAGACAAAACAAAGACATTTTTTATTTGACGAAAAGCAAAAACAATGCACAATGACAAAAAACCTAATCTACCCTAAGCTAGACATTTGCACTAAAAAAATCGCAGTCACTCTATGGCTTAACCCTACTTAAAATATCCCCAAAATGAAACATGAAAACATGAAATAACGTGGGAGTGGGATACACATTACAAACACCCCAAAAGAAAGAAAAATAAAGAACCAAATAAAATGATAAGGGGTGGTTAGTAGGACCCTCCCTACCCTCTTGCTAAGTTTGGACCGCCCACTGTTTTCCGGCTCGAGGCCGAAAACAAGCAGGACGACCCCTAATTGAGAGTGGGAATAAAGTGAGGCGTTCTGAAAATAAATTAATCGGGATCTGGGTACGGGAATGGATGGCGTCTTCCAAGATAATATTGCCAAGAGTTTCATCAGCCGGGAACAAAATAAATATGTGGAGTGGGCATCTTTGGAAGCTCTCTAGTGCCGGCAAAAACAAAATCGGGACAGGACATCATTTATTCCTACTAGCTTATGATTTGACTAGGCTAATAAAACACATTTTGTTTTATACTGGGCTGGGTTCCGTAGGACCCAGTACCGTCTGCGCCATGCTAAGGCGGGAAAACGTATTCAAACCTGGACCCTCGTCGGGTGCACAAACTAGTGTTGCGCACCCATCTTCTATTGAACTCCATGCGATGTAGTCGTTTCCAATCGCATCTGATTTTTACTTCAAGCTGATGCTTAAAGTAAACAACCAGATCACGATCCGAAACAGACCCAACCCCATGAACCTCATCTAGACGTGCAACCCACGTCACTAACCTCGCTGTGGCTAGGATCGCCAGAAAACCATTCTTTTCTCCCTAGACCATGGCGGTGCTACGTTGTTGATGACGTATGCTACATCAAGTACTATCGGCCGCTCGGCGTCGACGCGAGCCGTTACCTCTCTGACATACTCCCAGAGACGACGAACTTTGCTGCAAGTGAAGAAGGCGTGCTCGGCCGTTTCTTCCTCATTGTCCTCACAGCGCGGGCATAAGGGAACGTCCCTTATGCCATCCCTGCGCAATCTGCCATAGAGGGGCAGTGCATTTCGAACCAGTCGCTAGGTCAGAGAATACTCAGAATTGTTGAGATAACTTTGGCCTGGCGCCCAACTCCACTGGGAGCGAGCCTCCTCACTCGACAATCTAAGCCGCCTCTCAAGCGGATCTGAAGCGGACCCCTCCACTAAATCCAGATATAGTCTCTTCCTAGACCGGGCAAGGTTACTGGACCCCGGTAACGCCTTAAGCGCGGCTCGGCATTCGGCGACGAACATGGACTCCCCTCTCGGTCTACCCATGGAGCGTCCTCCGTCAAAGTACGACTCAGGAAAGCCAGTCTCTCGGCATATCTATGACTTGCCAAGTCAGGCAGCCCCATGCCTCCATCGCACGGACGTTGCGTACAGACCTGTCTGCGGACGTATGCTTTCCGCCCCTTCCACAGAAGTGAAAAGAGCAAGCGCGTGAAAGCAAGAAGGCGGTCCGCAGGCAGAGGGAATACAGACAGCCGGTAAAGGATGAGAGGAAAGACGTAAGTGGCGCACGCCTGCGCTCTCCCCTTCAAGGAAAGTTTCCTTCGAATCCAAGCCCTCACAGACGATTCAACTTTTGCCTGTACTTCCGACCAATTCTTTTCCAACTGGAGACCCGGTCCGAACCAAACGCCAAGGATCCGAACCGGGCCATCGGTTCAAGCTGAAATCACCTGGGAGTGCGGTCTCTCCACTCCAGGCAGCCAACCGCAGGCCGTTGGACTTGCTGCGGTTGACAATGGCCCCTGTTACTTCTTCGTACCGAGCGAGCGCCTTAGTCACCGCTTCTATGTCTTCACGGCTGGACACAAAAACGGTGACATCATCGGCATACGCGGAAACCCTGACTCGCGCATAGTGAGGAGGGATAGCGATTCCGCGCAGGACTGGTGTAGCCGCCCCGTCCCTTAATTTGCGAAGGAAGGGCTCCAACGCCAGGACATAAAGCAGGGGTGACAGCGGACAACCCTGACGCACCGAACGAGAAACCACGAACGACTCCGAAAGCCTACCGTTTACCTGCACCGCTACCGTCGGCAGACGATACAGAATAGAGACCCACTTGCGGAAGTCCGGATTAAAACCGGCAGCCTCTAGAACAGATTCCAAGAAACCATGGTCGACCCTATCGAAAGCCTTGGACTGATCTAAATTGATCAGCGTGGCTTCAGTGTCGTCTTCTATATCCTCTAGGATCGTGCGAACCAGATACAAATTGTTTTGAATTGACCTCCCCTTCACAGCATAGTTCTGCTCAGGCTCGATCAAGTCAGCGATAACAATCTGCAAACGATTCGCAAGAACACGGGCCAAAATCTTTAACTCTGTGTTTAGCAGAGTTATGGGCCTATAACTATCGAAATCCCCCACTCCACGTTGGACCCCCTTCTTCAACAATGTGACCACTCCTTTGGTAACCTGCCCAGGGATCGAGCCCTGAGCAAATCAGTGGTTAAACACATACTTCAGAAGAGGATCAAACATGGGCGACAGCCTCAAGTAAACTTCGTATGGCAGACCATCGAGTCCTGAAGATTTGTTCAAGCCGACCTGCTTCAACGCAGTAATGATCTCACCCTCTGTAACGTCCCATAACAGCTAGCTGCTCGGGCCGCCTCTAGGCGGGGCGAGTCAGTCAAATAGCTGTCAAACTCCTGGCCGCGGAGTCTGGGTAGTTGGGTGAAGCGATCCTCCAAATGCTCGCGGAACCCCTCGCAAATCTCACGAGTCGATACCAGGGTATGTCCTTCCAGGTTATTCACCTTTCGAATGTACCCATCCGAGCCACGACGTAAAGCAGCCTTACGCTCAACAGCGTCAACGTTCACAGCTTCGTTAGAGACTTTCTTTAACCTAGCGCGAACTACTTGACCTTCATATCGTTCGCTAGTCAAGCGATTGAGGTCCCCCTTAATTAAAGCTATCTCTAGGGGATACCCCCAGCCACCACCCGGGTCATCTTATCCTCTACACGTTTTTGCGTCCTAGCCCTATCTCGAGCGAGGCGCTGGCTGTAACGGACACAAAAGCGTCTAACATGAGCCTTAGTGCTAACCCACCAACTACTCCCGATAACCACCCCCACTAAACCCCGCTGAAGTAGTAACGTTAGCTTGTCCCGGAAGTCGGGTATCTCCAGTAAGGAGGTATTCAACTTCCAGTACCCAGCTAACCTAGGCCTATCACTTAAACTCAAACGGGCCATAACCAATTTATGGTCCGAATGACCTAACCAAGTGAACGTGGGACAAGATATAAAATCTATGTCGCCTCTTCTAACTAACATTCTGTCCAAGTAAGTACTCGGACAGAAGGCCGCGCTAGTATGCTACGCCCACATCTCCCGCCCTGTGTAATCAACGCGAAACCTGTCGACAAGATCGCATGAGGCCATCAGGTCAGACAGACTGCTTTCACACCACCCCGACCCTCTATTTCCCCCAACCTTATCTATCTTGGGGTTAAGGACGGCGTTCCAATCCCCCATTAAAACTACTGCCTTCGGACCCCCGAGAAACGTTTCCAACCGTCGATAAAAGGAGACCCTCTCACCAGCAATGTTGGGCGCATAAACCGTAATGATCCGAAACTTACTGCTTTCAACGGCAACATCGACTACGACCAGCCGACCTACCGCATCCGTATGGACAACGCTCACTGTCGCAGACAGAGCGCGTCTCACTAGCAAAGAGACACCACAACTACGGACATTGCCATATGCTGAGATGACGTCGTAGTCGTCAGTCAGCACATCACAATCCCCATACGAAACGAAGTGGGTCTCCTCGATCGCAGCTATATCTACCTTAAGGGCCACGAGATCCCTCAGCACGCGAACAGCCTTGCTTCGAGATCTCATGCCCCTCACATTCAATGTGGCCAGGTTTAAAGCCATTATCCTTTATTAGATGTCGCAAATGGGCCTAAAGTCCTCGGGAGTGAGGACACCAAAGGCCTGACCAAGACTGCCGGTCAGCAGTTCGGACGAAATCCGTCCGTTTCGAGCCAGACCTCCCACGTCCAGGGGAAAGGTTAGCTTCAAGGCCCGAAAAAATGAGAGATGAACATAAATGGGGACGCTCCCCGGACATTTTGAAGCCAGTTTTTTAACGCCGGGTGCTCCTCATCTATAAGATTAAATTCCGGAAATGTCACCTGCCCCTCCTCTACCATCCTCCAAAGGGCCTTTGCTCTACTGCCCTTGTCCTGCCTTAGGAAAGTGGTAATTTTGGGTGCATCCTGAAAGTTCAGGGGATTTTGAACTTGTTTCCCATCAACATGGGTAAACGCCTCCAGTTGCTTCCAATATCTCCTCTGTCTCCCGTTCAAGTCCGACTGAACCTGGGAGGCATCGGCTATACAAATTTTTTCCCTGGGCAAGAAAGGGAGTTTTTTTGTTCTTTCCCGTCTGATGACCGGCTGAGTAGAAGTTGTGGGTTTCACTTCCTCGTTGACTTCTACCTGCTTCTCTGGGGCTGCTTCTGCCACAGGTTTCTCCGCAATTTTCTCCTTTTCTGGAGATGCTCCCTCACAAGGGTTGTTAGAAAGGGGAGGGGTACTCTCCTCAACCAATACTGTGGGTGTTGGAGGTTGGGGAGTTGAAGGTTGGGCATTTCTAGTGTCAGGATCTACTGAGCCTTCTTCCATCTTTTCTTTCTCTTCCTCGTTTAGGGCCTCTTTTTTCTTTTTCGCTTTCGGGTCCTTTTTAGGCTCCTCGACACTTTCCACTGCCATTCTCTCCTCCTCTATTTGGTCTTCCTCCGATTCTGAAGAGTGCTCCGAAAGTTTTCTCTTGACTGCCGGTGTTGGTGTCATTTCGGGTTGGGCTAGGTTATGACTAACTTTGGCCCTATCACTCGTTTTAGAAACCACTTTGTTCCAACCCGAGGGAGCCTCCTTAGTTGTTTCCTCAGATGTTGGCGTGGGGTTTTCATCCGTTGTTACTTCCGTTGAAGTCGGCACTTTAGTTGTGGCTAAAACTTCTACTTCAGTTGTCACTTTGATTTTTGCTGGCACTGTTTTGGATGTTGAAGGCCCAGACGCCGAGGATTTCGCTGCGATCCTTTTGGGGCAATATTTCGCCATATGCCCCGGCGTCAGGCATTGCCAGCAATGTGGTTTCCTCCCCTCGACGATTAGCGACATTGTCCACGCTTCACATCGGAGTTGCGCTGGTATCGCAAGGAAACTGGCGTAATTCAGCCTCATTTTAAAGATATATTCCCCCGTGAGAATATTTCGGGGGCCACGGACCGGAAGAACCGCCTCTACATCTCCATATTGAGACATAATGGCACCCAGATGATCTGCGCCGATGCAAAATGAGACGCCAAGTATCTTAACAGTCTTCTCTCCAGGTACTCAGTTTTGATCCTCAGCCCTTTCCACAAGATATCATTTCTTGATACTTTCTCTGCCTGTTCCGGACTAGGGAGCAGAATATCCCACGCTGCATATGATTTTTCAGGATATATGTGGCTGGTATATTTAAGTCCCCCAGCATCTGATACATTCGATCTTTAGGGACCTCAGTGAGCCCCTTTAATTTGATGTCTGTGGTCACCAGAGTCACTATTCTAGCTCTGACACTCTCCAGGGTACCAGGGATGAGCTTGATTTTATTTCCCTCCGTAAGGTCTTTATATTTGTCCCTGAAGAGTTCTTTATAATGCTCTGGGGTCTTCTGGTTCTGGGGCCCCCATTTTGTTATTTTTCTTTGGACCTGAGGAGCATTTATGGTTGAGGTCTTCTGCCCTGCTGGGATCTGGGAACTAAAGTTACTCAGAGCAGGCCACGCATCCGGTGGTGCTTTTAAGGTCCCCTTTCTTGCTTTTCCTGTTACTTGACTTTCTTCTTCTAAAGACGAATCCCCTGAGGAGCACCCAAGAAACAACCCTGGCCTATATAATTTTTGGGCTATCTCTAAGTCTAGGGACTAGCTTTTTTAAGAGCCTGCGCCTTATTGCCCCTACGATTGCGTCTCTCGAAATCAAAAGGGATATTTCTCGGGAGCCTAGTGCCGACGGGATGGTTAAAATCCCCGAAACTAAGCTCACATGAGCTACTGGCGGCTGCGGCAACCCTTGCAACTGCACGAACTTGGGCGCACTCGGGTGTGCTACCCCCGACATGGGCATATCCCATATAGATACTGGAATGCACTCGGGTGTGCTCTCCCCCAACTCAACCAGAGTGCCGCTCGGCGCGGCCCTCTCCGACATACGCTGGGCGCACTCGGGTGTGCTCCCCGCCAAGTCTGGATTGCCGCTCGGTGCGGCAGTCCTCGCCACAACTGAATTATCGCTCGGTGCGACAGTCCCCTCCACAACTGGATTGTCGCTCGGTGCGACAGTCCCCTCCACCACTTGGGCGCACTCGGGTGTGCTCCCCGCCAAGACTGGATTGCCGCTCAGTGCGGCAGTCCTCGCCACAACTGGATTATCGCTCGGTGCGACAGTCCCCTCCGCAACTGGATTGTCGCTCGGTGCGACAGTCCCCTTCACAACTTGGGCGCACTCGGGTGTGCAACCCCCCTCCGTCTCAACTGGGGTTCACTTGGGTGTGCAACCCCCCTTCACTGCCACCATCAGGTCATACTCGGGAGTACGACTGACGTGGTCCAAAAGGGTGCCCTCGGCGGTCACACCCTGGTTGTTGTAAGCCCCGGTGACAACTCCGGTCTGTGAAGCCCGGGTGGCTTCCATCATAATCCGATCCTACTGAGGCACAGCACCCGCCGATTCGGAGCCGAGGAGACCGTCACCGACCGTGAGATCGGTTCGTGGGTCTCCCCGAACACCTGCCAGCTGCTTTAGTGCGCACCTTAGTAGAACGCTGAAAAAAAGAGAAACAGTAAACAATCAATATTGCCCAAGAGGGGCGAAAAAAGAAGAAGGAAAAATCCCCAAGAGGGGAAGAAGAAAGTGACAATAAGCCCCCAAAGGGGGCTTGGTCAATAATAAAAAGCTTTAAACCTGGTCAATAATAAAAAGCTTTAAACCTGATCACTGGACTTATGGTAAAATGAAAGTGTCGCAACTGAGAACAGATACTACACTTTGATCTTAGCCAAAAGGCCAAGAACATGAGTATTTATTTACTCCTCTCCAAGAGTTAGGCACAAGGCCAGTTTTATCTTACTCCCACAAGTAATATGTGACCCAAGGTCGGGTCGGGAAAGTGGGGTTTGAAAAGCCAGCGCCCGAGAAGGTGAGCACTCTGGCCATTAAAAATTGCCTGGGAAGCCCCGTCGGCATTCCCCGGTAGGGGCGCCTCAAACAGTAAGCAAAAAACTTACTCCTCCCCAAAGAGGGGAGGCGAAGCCTGTGAGGGTGGACTTCCTAGAACTGCACAGGACAGACCCATAGACCGGCGTAAATCAAGCCCCGAAGGCCAAGACAATACCAGTCTATAGGGTGCAGTATCTATCGGAACAGATACTACACTTTGATCTTAGCCAAAAGGCCAAGAACATGAGTATTGATTTACTCCTCTCCAGGAGTTAGGCACAAGGCCAGTTTTTATCTTACTCTAAAAAGTAAGATGTGACCCAAGGTCGGGTCGGAAAAGTGGGATTTAAAAATTGCCTGGGCAGCCTCGTCGACATTCCCCGGTAGGGGCGCCTCAGGCAGTAAGCAATAAACTTACTCCTCCCAAAAGAGGGGAGGCGAAGCCTGGGAGGGTGGACCTCCTAGAACTGCACAGGACAGACCCATAGACCGGCGTAAATCAAGCCCCGGAGGCCAAGACAATACCAGTCTATGGGCTGCAGTATCCATCGGAACAGATACTACACTTTGATCTTAACCAAAAGGCCAAGAACATGAGTAATTATCATAAATACGTATTTTGTTGCATAAACACGGGACGAGTGGGATAGAGAGATATACTAGAGAAGAACACAATATACTACAGACGTATTTCGTCGGATTTAGTTTTCCCTATGGATTGGAAGGGGAGTGTGCTTGTTCTATTTTAGTCTCTTTTTCCATTTTCACAAATAATTATATATATATATATATATATATATATATATATATATATATATATATATAAATAATTAAAATTGTTATGGGGTAAGCTGATCTACTTATTTAAGGAATAAATGTGAATTTTATCACTGCTTTTCTGCGCGTTAGTCGCTGCCTGTTGGTGCTACACAACATGTTCGTCGGATAACCGATTCTCTCAAGATGGCTGAACGTGTTAAGCAAAGGTACTGCATAAAAGTGGTAAAAAACTTGGTGATTCTCAAAGCAAAACAATTCGTAAGATTCATCAGGCGTTTGTAGAAGATGCGATGGGTGTAACACAAATTAGCGGAGAGTGACCAGCGTTCTGGCAGGCCCCAAACTGCTTGAATTGCAGCTGTTGTTGAGAGGATGCGAAATTTGGTGATGGAAGATCGTCGTTCAACCGTGCGAGAGATCGCCCAAGAGGTCGGAGTGAGTAAAGATTCGACACATGCAATTTTGCGTGATGATTTGAACATGCACAGAGTCGCTGCGCCTAAGTTCGCAGGAACAAAATGACCTTCGTTTTCAAGTTGCACAGAATCTTGATATGAGTCATGGGTGTACGGGTACGACCCAGAAACAAAAAGACAATCTTCGCAATGGAAGCATCCTGAGTCTCCAAGGGCAAAAAAGTGCGACAGGTGCGAATCAAAATCAAGGTGATACTGACTATCTTCTTTGATATCCGTGGAATTGTGCATCACGAATACGCACCGAAAGGACAAACTGTGACAAAAAAGTACTATCAAGATGTTCTCTGGCGTCTCCGTGACGCAGTTCGGACTAAAAGACCAGACATTTGGACGGCAAAAAACTGGTAACTGCATCACGACAACGCCTCTGCACATTCATCCCAATTGATCCAACATTTCTTTGCCAAACATGGAATTCCAGTCGTTCGCCAACCTTCCTACTCTCCAGACATAGCTCCTTCTGGTTGTTTCGAAAATTGAAGACGTCACTTAAAGGTTCCCGTTTTGAGACTAGAAAAGAGATAATGCGGAACGTGACGGCGGATATGAACACCATTCCAAAAGAAGACTTCCAGATGTGTTTCCGACAGTCGATGGATCGGTGGGCTAAGTATGTGCAAGCACAAGGGGCCTACTTTGAAGAGGATTAAGGTTCCAACCCCGTCAGGTATTTGAAATATTATTCCTGGCCTAAGGTCGGATACTTTTTAGACAGGCCCCGTATACTGAAACTTTCTTCATAGGAAGAAAGAGAGAAAATGATAGAGAGAGAAAGCTAAAGAGAGAAAGAGAGAGATAAATCGAGTATCACAATTAAAGTTAAAGCTAACGACACGTGGCTGTCATCCCCTTTTTGTCCCTATTTACTTAGATACAAGGTCGGTTTTTAATGGGGAAATAATCCAGCTCTCAAAAAAGGAGCGCACTGTATTTGGGACAAAACTACTATCCTTCTGCGGCCTTTTCTATTCAATCATCACCTTTATAACCGTTTTTAATAAAGTGAGAAGTTAAGCCCCTAAAGCTTTAAAAATAACCACAATTCTCCCTTGGTAAAGCCACCTATGTCTATTAGAAAATAACCCCAAAAAGTGTCATTGGAGACTTCTGCAGTTCTTGACGCTTGTTCAATTGTGTTCCTTCGGATGATTGGCGGGAATGCGGCTCAGTTAAAGCCGAAGCCTCACGAGACGGAGTGTCTCTTGCAGGGTGCTTCACTGATGCTGGTGTTGGTGCTGATGCTGAGTTGGTGCTGATGCTGGTGTTGGTGCTGGTGCTGGTGCTGGTGTTGGTGTTGGTGCTGGTGCTGGTGCTGGTGCTGGTTAATACTATCGCTCCTAATTTCATACGCTAACGAGTCATAACTTTCCAAGCCATTCGTGAATAAGGGTCAATTTTGTGGTCAACAAAGAAAGCAACCCCGTGGTATTGTGTTCCACAGATTGGAGATTTTTGGAAAGAAAATCTGTTCATGGAAGTTCCGTTTGGATTTAGGTACACAGAGGAAGAAGGGAAAGTTTTTTGCGGTGATGGTAGCTAGACGAATTCTTGCTGTGAACTTTTTACAGTGAGGAACCAGAGATTGGAGCTCAGTCGAGCATTTACCATTCTTTCATTTATTACATAATAAAACGTTTAAAATAACATTTTAAAACTTAGTTATGTTAAATAATAGGAGCCACGTTTTCAGAGGGTCTTAAAGGTCGGAGGTCATCTCAATGGAAGTGTAGAGGTCACGTAACTTCCGGTGGGACTCACTCTCTTAGCTGGCGACATTTGAACAAGGAAAGACGTGTTTACGCGCTGTCCCAGAAATGGGGACACCACACGTCGGGCAGCTGACGCAGTGAAACGGGCTATCTGTCAACCTATTAATCGTCTTTTTCTCTCTCTCTCACTCATGGAAAGTTTCTGTTTATGTCATTTTGAATAAACCTCTATAAACTAAACAATGAGTGTCGGCGTATGTTTATCAACAGACAAAAATTCAACCTGGGTTCACAGCGACGGTTATGATGATAGCGGCGACGACGGCACGCATCGGTAAAGATATATATATATATATATATATATATATATATATATATATATATATATATATATATATATATATATATATACAGTTAAACTAATCGACAGGACTAATAACACGAAGGTTAAAACAAATTGTTAACAGGTAGTGTTTAATATATAGAAAAATTAGTGGCTCTTATCAGGGTAGATAACGTGTCTAATCTATATAATAAGGCATTTTGTGTTCATACGTACGTTATCACCTTTCACATCCATTAGAAAAAGTGAGATTGTTCAATCGCCAAAGATAAAATGCAAAAAGTTACCAAGAAATAGCTAATGTCGTTCGTTTAGTAATTTCAAAATGAATTATTCTAAAATCGAACCATAACAGAATTCTCTCGACAGTTTTACAAACCTAACCCTAACCCTAACACTCTTTGCATTTTTGAAATTTTAATACATCTAATTGTTACAATTTTAAATAACTAAATTATTTATTTTCAAATGAGTTAAATTGTTAAAATATATAGACAAATGAAAAGGTGAAAACATTTGTTTTATTTATTAAAAATATATTGATCTGACAAATATCTGCACGGTAAGAAGAGAGAATATACGGCAAGTAAGCCACTGTGGAATTTCCACTGTGTGGTCCTGCTAGTTTACATATTTATTGTAAACGAATCAGCTTTTAATAAATATTAGTAATTTGTATTTTTATTCTTTTATTTTTGTACATATAAGCAACAGCTTTTGTTAAATACACAGGCACTAGTTTAAAAACAAACACAGCACATGCGCAATGGTTAAAAGCGTTGGTTACCAATCAGTTATAAGTGACAGTTCTTTGGAGGTTGACGGTGTAATCCTTACTACCGTCGATAATAACTAAAAATAACGTAAATTAACACTTCTACGCAATCATGGGTGACGGAATGAGAACAATCAACCCTGATGGATTGAATAAAGTGTTCAGTTCGAAATTCCGTATAAGTTCCAGAGTTTGACATAAAGATTCCGAACTTCGAGAAATGCACATGAAAAAGGCCGAAAGTTATATCGGCCGAAACGTTGTGAATATACTTATAAGTAATCCAAATGATGCAAAGATTTATGAAAAAATAAAAGACTTTTGCACTCTTACGAATTAAGTAATTTCGTATATCTTTTTATGATCTTGTAATCAGATGTTTGCAATTTAAGACCGGATAAAAAGGGCGATCGTAGTTATACGGATAGCTTATACTTGATTCGTTTTCCGTTTTTTTTTAATCGTATTCTGACATTGTCTTTGATAAACAAGGCTAAACATAATTATAAACAAGGTTTAAACTTCTTATAAACAAGGCTAAACATAATTATAAACAAGGTTTAAACTTCTTATAAACAAGGTTTAAACTTCTTATAAACAAGGCTAAACATAATTATAAACAAGGCTTAAACTTCTTATAAACAAGGCTAGCCGACGACAAGAACTGATTCGCGAGGTTGTCTACCGATGTTACTCGTCTTAGAATCAACTGTTCATTCCATAACTAATCAGATTCATATTTTATCAGAAAACATGTTAGTATGGCACAAGACCATTAAATAGTTTACGCTTCATAAAACTGTGTAAATAAATAACTGTATTTTTATATAGAGACTCTTAATTATTTGCGGCCGGAGTAAAGGTAATAATATATTTACACGCCATGAATAATTGGTAGTAAATGAACTAGATTCTTACTTTTCGTAAAGTTTCTGGTAGAAGTGCACCGCCTGATGCATGTCAGCGTTGAGCAGAGTGGTCAGTTCAATCAAACTTCTCATTATGTCTCCTTCATTCTGGAAATAATCATACAAAACAAATTATGAATGCAGATAGGCGATCATCTAGAAAAAAGAAAATGTTCGAAAATGTTCCATACCTATAGGGAACGGAAATACAACTCAAAATATCGAGTAGATAGGCGTGGAAAAACTCATAAATGAGTCGATTTATTATCGAAATTACACTTACATAAATTTACTTTCAAATTAAAACGTTGAATTAAAAACAGAAAACGCAACTTCAAATTAAAACAATCAACTTCAAATGAAAAGAAAACCACTTAAAAGTAAAACAGCTTATCTTAAAATAAAAAATGCACAATTTGAAATAAAAAAAAAGCTTAACTTTAAATTAAAAAGATCGACTTCAAATAAAATTATTGAAAGTAAAAAACTAATCTTGAAATTAAATTTAAAAGGCTCAATTTCAAATAAAAAATCAATGTCAAATTTAAAATCATAATTTCAAATTGAAATGCTAAAGTTCAAATAAATATTCACAACATAAAATAAAAATGCTTGAACTGAAAATTAAAAATGTTAAAAAAATGAAAAAGCTCAACTTAAAATTAAGAAAGCGTAACTTATAATTAAAATAGCTCAATTTAAATTAAAAGGCTCAACTTAAAATTAAAAAGGCTCAACTTAAAATTTAAATGGCTCAACTAAACATTAAAAATGTTCAACTTCATATAATTAAAAAATTAACTTAAAATAAAAATAGTTCAATTTAAATTAAAATGGTTTAACTTAACATTAAAAATGTTCAACTTCATATAATTAAAAAATTAACTTAAAATAAAAATAGTTCAATTTAAATTAAAATGGTTTAACTTAACATTAAAACTGTTCAACTTCATATAATTAAAAAAGTTAACTTAAAATAAAAAAAGCTTACCTGAAAATTAAACAAGCTCAACTTGAACTTAAAAATCTCAACTTAAAATTAAAAATGTTCAACTTCAAAAAATAAAGAAAGCTCATCTTCAAATTAAAGAAAACCAACTGAATGAAACATAAACAACAGTAATGAGCAGTTGTACTTGTTTCTTTTTATCCCATTTTGATTCCTCTTTTAGATCCTTTGATATAAACCGACTCACCATCATCTCTGGCATTCACCGTCAATTACTTAAAATTTCAAACGGTCTACTCACAATTCAAATACTAAGTAGAGTGTATTTTACAAAGTGCCTCCAAGTCTGCGAGGAGAATTAAAACAAATTCTTCTTAAAGCCAAACAATTTATTGGTCATTAAAAATGACGACTAATTTGTTTAGAGATGAAGAAATATTTGGTTGGTTACCTCCACAGGCGCACCATTTTCTGATTTCGAATGCAGCTTCTTTTAATTTAAAGTTAAGCCGTGATTCAGAATTTTTAGATGAGGACTGATAATTTGATAATAAGACTACTATTCTCAGCTTGGATGTTATTCTCACAACGTTTCGGCCGATATAACTTCCGACATCCTTCAGGTGCATCTTGTCGAACGCGGCAGTCTTTCTCAAACTCTGGAATCTATCCGGAATTTCGAACTGGACCCTTTATCGAATGCACGCGGAAAGATTGTGCTTGTTCCGTCAGCTATAACCGGGTGGAAGTCTTAACTAAGTGATTTTTATTTCATTCTTAGTTTGTTTCGCCTGTAGTGAGGATTGAACCCCCCACCCCGGACGACCGAAACGTTGTGAGAATAATATGTAAAATGAGAACAATAGTCCGAATAATTCAAATTATATAAAGTTGGGATGTTTGACATTTTTAATTTGAAGTTCAACTTTTTTAAATGATACGTAAAAGTAGTAGATCAGGTTTTGTTTAAATTGTTGGCCAATTATGGACTTAGAAAATATTTATCTTTATATAAATATACATTTAGTCAAACATGTAACCATTAATTTATGTATCTATAACTTGGCGCCTCTACCTACACCGGGCCACAGATAATATCTACTGTCGGTGGAGAACTACATGTACTTACCACTCTTAACAAACGTCGACTCGGTTATTTTTAGTCCATAAAAAATAAACTAAGCACAAATGTAAGACAACACATTGAATTTAAAAAAGTATCCGTCTCTTTCGATAACCGTTGCAAATCATTTTACATTACCGCAACAGCCGTTTAACATTAATTTGTGAAAATCCTGCGAGACTTGTTGTCACCCAGAGTCTAAGGAACACCATTACTTATTGTTATATACTGATGATGACTTGTGTGAACATTCTTAGCGCGCAATCAACAATAAGCATTAAAAGCAACAATAAGGCATGGAAAAATGTTCATCTATAAAACAACAAAGAATAAATCAACAGCCGAGAAAGCAGTCAACCGTTTATTTTATTTTTATTTTATTTATTTATAGGAAATAAATAAAAACAACTAGCGAAGTGAATTTGAAATTCTAAAATTAAACAAAATGCGTTTCTTGCCTCTTATTTTTATTTACGAAACTAAATTTACCAGAATGCATTTTAATTTCTTCGTAAGGGGTGCAACCATTATTCTTTTGTTAATAGTTAAAAAAATTACTTCGTTGCGCTTCGAAATTTGAAAGGAGTTTGGAAACATTTAGTATTACTACGTTAAAAAAAAAGTTGAATAGAAAGTGATGTCTGGCTGTACAATTCTTAACAATTAATATTTTAATAATCCAAACGCCGCTGTAGTAATTAAATTTAATTTTGAAAATCCTATTTAATAAGTCAAAAAGTAAGAAAAAAATTACAAAACAGAAATGAAAGTAAGAGAGAGAGAGAGAGAGAGAGAGAGAGAGAGAGAGAGAGAGAGAGAGAGAGAGAGAGAGAGAGAGAGAGAGAGAGAGCGCTAGTAAATAAGAATAAGTTTGACGAGAAAAAGTTACTTGAAGCAACAGGAAGTAATTTGCTTTATACGGAAACATAAAAATTGTTTATACCTTAGATTTAGATTTGACCCGTTTAGCAATGCGCTCGTACCAATCGGATGTGCCTTTCTGAAAAGAAAAGAAAAGGAGACATTATAGTTCGTGCATTTCCCGGTAGGTGGTACAAGTAACAAGCTGTCGATTTGTAAAGGGTGACTCCCCCACCCCTCAATCCCACCCGTGCAATCGTTAATAAAATGCACAAACCTTTCTGAAATCCAACTATATTTGGTACAAATAATCTTCAGTCATGCCTGACTTGTCCACTAAGTTTCAGTCAAGAACGTTCAACAGTCTTTGTTTTATCGACGTTCAATGATAAGCACACCTGAATAGTACGTAAAAAATTGTCAATAACTCTGATGCACTTCCCTCATCTTAGTTGTGATGACCCGCTTCAGTTCAGGAATAGTCTGAGGATTGCCTTGATAGACACTATCTTAAAAATAACCCATTCAGGATACCACCTTCTACTGATGGAACGATCACCAAAGTATCCCTGCATATCATTGAACGGTGACAAAGCATTTGTGTGTGTGTGTGTGTATGATAAAACGTAAATAATACAAAACTTCCGTCTTGCCCTCGTTACTCGGCCTTAATTAAAATATGTCTGATGACAATGTTGTTAATATTTGGTTTTGTTTGTTCTGTTTACGGCATATCAGCCTCTGTTGGCGTAAATTTATTCAGTTTATTTGAATAACTCGCTGTAGAATGATGTAGAAAGTAAATGGAATATGATCTTTAAATCAAGTGACGAAACAAAAGTTTGTTCTTGGTCTATTATAGAAATCGCTATGTTAACAGTTACAAGATTCAAATTAGTTTCAATAAGGATTCAATTTTTAAAAGAATTTTATGACACCATTCACATTTTTCTCCAGTTCCATCCGGGGTCACGAAGGTTCAATTATCAATTTCAATTATCGCTTACTAGAAAACAAAGGCTTATAAAATCGGATAAATATGGCAATATGAAAAAAAGGAGTAGTGGGTTTTTCAGCACTTCCCAGGCAACACCGATGGTGCCTGCGAGTTTTCTATAAAATGTGTTTCTTTTGTTTCTTACTTATCGGCAAATTGTGTTTTAAATAAATATAGGTCAATTAGAGATATAATTGTGGTGAAGAAAATATCGCCTTATCTAAAAAATGACGTCGCGTTCTGTGTAATGTCTGCAAGTAAACAAAACAAACATGAATAACATTGAAGGCGGGTCAATGTTTATAGGCGTTGAATATGCTAATTGTAATCCACCCCTATCTGTCATTTTACATTTAGACGCGGAAGTTCAGTGGTAACTTCGTAGACGAGTAAGTTGTCGTTTGTGAGTTGTGTTTACGCATTTGTCTGTGCTCTATGACATTTTCTTGTTGTCTTTTGACACTTAGATTTACATCGACCAATATTTGTCTCCGGATTTGAAATTATGATAGAAATCAGAAGGATGCCGATCGTCAGTGCAACGAAGCTATTTTCACAATAACAAACGAAATAAAAATACCAATCCGATTGTAGATAATCCTATATTAATAACGTTGTGTAGCACTTCTTGTCTGCCTCTGTCTATGTTTTCCTCGCGACTACGTGACTTACACATTTAATTTATGTTTTTTATGCATTGACTTCTTGACGATTAATCGAATATTAAAAAAAAGCAAAATTGAAGAAGCATGAATTAAAACAAATGAAAAAAAATCATATTTAAAAAATAAATTAATTATAAAATGAAATCCACTACAATGCATTTCCCTACTTTCATAAAAAAAGTCTGCCATTTGGATATTTTGTCGATAGTTAAAAGAAAAAGAATAAAGCTTACTTCGTGACTCTTCAAAATTTGAAAGGAATTTAGAAGTAGTTAAACTGTTAAATTGAAAGTGATTTCTGGTTTTGAGATTCTTAGTAAACCCTCGCATATTAAACGATTGAACGTTTTAACATTTATTTATTTACAACCAATATTTTTTGTGTATAGAGATTAAAACAAAATTACGTTAACAACATTTTATTATAACAAGTTGGTTCGATTAATAACCAAACGACACCGAAAAATTAAAAGCACAAAAATTATTGCCCGTCACCGCATCTAAATATGACATAAGCAAATAAATTTACCAACAAGTGATCATCCTTTTGGGGGATTGAATGTGCAAATACTTAGTTTTACTCAGAAATGTACTGTTTCTTCCGGGTAAGTAATGGTCGGAATACATGGAAAGAAAAAATATACAAATAAATTTTGTTTTAGATGAGAATTAATAATTATTTGGTTTATTCGGACTATTGTTCTCATCTTGGATGTTATTCTCACAACCTTTCAGCCGTTGTCACCTCTGACCTTCTCCAGGAGCATCTTGTTGAACGAAGGAATCTTTATGTCGAACTCGGGAATCTGTACGGAATTTAGAACGGAACCCTTCATTTAATCCATGACTGAGTATCGACCGCACTTACTGCAGAAGACTGTTACTTAGAACTTATTATTACTTAGCACTTATATCCGTTACGTCACAGGTCCTTGCTACCCCTATGGATTAAATGAAGTGTTCCGTTCAAAATTCCTTACAGATTCCCGAGATCGACATCAACATTTCCGAGTTGTACAAGATGCGCATGAAGATGGTCGGAGGTTACATCGACCGAAACGTTGTGAGAATAACATCAGAGATGAAAATAGTAGTCTGAATAAACGAAATAATATATTTATCAAAAAAAAAAAATATTCACCTTCCATTTTCAGTTTTCTCGATCAATACATCTATTTCTGTTGGAATTCTACTTAAAGTACTAAAGGTACTAAAAGTACTAACCATGTTCAAATAGTTTATTATTAGTTTATTTTCAATTACATGCGAACATACTTTTTTCTCATTAGAAAGATAAGTATTCCCCTTCTTTTCTCATCTTTAATTTTATTGTACAATAGTTATTAATTAACTTTGTTAAATTTAAATCGGACATTTTTTAAATAAATAAATATAAATATATATAAATGAGAATTGTAGTTTGCTTGAATCATTGCTGGTAAATAATTATATGAGAAGGGGATATTTTCTCCCGAAATATCAAGAGATTTTCACCATCCCTGATTGTATTAATATTAACAGTAAGTTTTACATTTACTGATATTGTATGTGAAAGATTTATTGAAAAATAAATCGATAATTGTGAAGATTAATACCACAAATATTGTCTTCGATTATTTGTTATTGTTCATCTTCTCTCTCACCATTCCGGTTTTCTGCATGGCTTTTAGCCTTACTATATATATATATATATATATATATATATATATATATATATATATATTCTGTAAGAAGTAAATATAAATTGTTTATGAACATTTAATATTATGTTATTTTGAGACCTGAGACCAAGTCAATTTGAAAATACGTGTTTTGTTTATGTCCGGAAAGTCGTGACATTTTGTTACGTTCAGAAATTCCCTTAGGTAAAAAACACTATCTTTTGTTTTCAGTTTTATGGACTAAAACTAAAAAAAGTGTTAATTAAGTTGTATGAGTTAAAAATATCGTCGAAATGAATATTATTCTGAGACATTTCTTTGAATTTTTAATTTCAATAGTTCATTTTCTGTTTTTCGGGTCACTAATAAACCAACTGGGTCAACAGCGAACAGCTGCGGCCGGCGACCAATGTGGCGGATGCGGTCGACTCGACCGACAGGTGGAAGAGATGGGCCGACCAGCTTGCTCTAAAGAAGGACGACCGATTGACGTGGACATTAGCCGAGTTTCTACCGCTCGCCATACAGCGCCCGCTCAACCGACCTGCAACAAAATGACGTAACTAATAGGTTTCCATCAGTATGTGACGTTTACTTTCAAATTCCCAACATATTCATCCACGACTGTCTTAAAGAAAATGGATACCCTCAGAAACGGTTCCTGTGTATCGACGAGTTCATAGTGAAACAAGTGTTGCATAATCTTCAATAGGTATTTCTTGAAGTCAAGTAAAAGGAAGATATCCGAGCAATGTTAGGATAAGTAGAGAAAGACTGATATCATTTCAGAGTTTTCCTTTTATAGACGTGGTACTCTGTCAAATCTTGAGCTACTAGACTACCCTACTATTCACCCCCCTATTCTTGAGTGAGGAAAGATGGGTTAATACCTTACACAAGGGTATGAGAGATTTGACAGCAGTTCCACTTCAAACCTGGCAAGATTCAACATTGCTTAACTTTCAGTATACGACGAGAACCGATGTGTGTCGTATGTAATTGAAATAAAGTAGCATAGTCTTATGTGATTGAAATAAAGTAGCATAGTCTTATGTGATTGAAATAAAGTAGCATAGTCTTATGTGATTGAAATAAAGTATCATAGTCTTATGTGATTGAAATAAAGTAGCATAGTCTTATGTGATTGAAATAAAGTAGCATAGTCTTATGTGATTGAAATAAAGTAGCATAGTCTTATGTGATTGAAATAAAGTAGCATAGTCTTCTGTGATTGAAATAAAGTATCATAGTCTTATGTGATTGAAATAAAGTAGCATAGTCTTATGTGATTGAAATAAAGTAGCATAGTCTTATGTGATTGAAATAAAGTAGCATAGTCTTATGTGATTGAAATAAAGTAGCATAGTCTTATGTGATTGAAATAAAGTATCATAGTCTTATGTGATTGAAATAAAGTAGCATAGTCTTATGTGATTGAAATAAAGTAGCATAGTCTTATGTGATTGAAATAAAGTAGCATAGTCTTATGTGATTGAAATAAAGTAGCATAGTCTTATGTGATTGAAATAAAGTAGCATAGTCTTATGTGATTGAAATAAAGTAGCATAGTCTTATGTGATTGAAATAAAGTATCATAGTCTTATGTGATTGAAATAAAGTAGCATAGTCTTATGTGATTGAAATAAAGTAGCATAGTCTTATGTGATTGAAATAAAGTAGCATAGTCTTCTGTGATTGAAATAAAGTATCATAGTCTTATGTGATTGAAATAAAGTAGCATAGTCTTATGTGATTGAAATAAAGTAGCATAGTCTTATGTGATTGAAATAAAGTAGCATAGTCTTATGTGATTGAAATAAAGTAGCATAGTCTTATGTGATTGAAATAAAGTAGCATAGTCTTATGTGATTGAAATAAAGTAGCATAGTCTTCTGTGATTGAAATAAAGTATCATAGTCTTATGTGATTGAAATAAAGTAGCATAGTCTTATGTGATTGAAATAAAGTAGCATAGTCTTATGTGATTGAAATAAAGTAGCATAGTCTTCTGTGATTGAAATAAAGTATCATAGTCTTATGTGATTGAAATAAAGTAGCATAGTCTTATGTGATTGAAATAAAGTAGCATAGTCTTATGTGATTGAAATAAAGTATCATAGTCTTATGTGATTGAAATAAAGTAGCATAGTCTTATGTGATTGAAATAAAGTATCATAGTCTTATGTGATTGAAATAAAGTAGCATAGTCTTATGTGATTGAAATAAAGTAGCATAGTCTTATGTGATTGAAATAAAGTAGCATAGTCTTATGTGATTGAAATAAAGTAGCATAGTCTTCTGTGATTGAAATAAAGTATCATAGTCTTATGTGATTGAAATAAAGTAGCATAGTCTTATGTGATTGAAATAAAGTAGCATAGTCTTCTGTGATTGAAATAAAGTAGCATAGTCTTATGTGATTGAAATAAAGTAGCATAGTCTTATGTGATTGAAATAAAGTAGCATAGTCTTATGTGATTGAAATAAAGTAGCATAGTCTTATGTGATTGAAATAAAGTAGCATAGTCTTATGTGATTGAAATAAAGTAGCATAGTCTTCTGTGATTGAAATAAAGTAGCATAGTCTTATGTGATTGAAATAAAGTAGCATAGTCTTATGTGATTGAAATAAAGTAGCATAGTCTTATGTGATTGAAATAAAGTAGCATAGTCTTATGTGATTGAAATAAAGTAGCATAGTCTTATGTGATTGAAATAAAGTAGCATAGTCTTATGTGATTGAAATAAAGTAGCATAGTCTTATGTGATTGAAATAAAGTAGCATAGTCTTATGTGATTGAAATAAAGTAGCATAGTCGTATGTGATTGAAATAAAGTAGCATAGTCTTATGTGATTGAAATAAAGTAGCATAGTCTTATGTGATTGAAATAAAGTAGCATAGTCTTATGTGATTGAAATAAAGTAGCATAGTCTTATGTGATTGAAATAAAGTAGCATAGTCTTATGTGATTGAAATAAAGTAGCATAGTCTTATGTGATTGAAATAAAGTAGCATAGTCTTCTGTGATTGAAATAAAGTATCATAGTCTTATGTGATTGAAATAAAGTAGCATAGTCTTATGTGATTGAAATAAAGTAGCATAGTCTTATGTGATTGAAATAAAGTAGCATAGTCTTATGTGATTGAAACAAAGTAGCATAGTCTTATGTGATTGAAATAAAGTAGCATAGTCTTATGTGATTGAAATAAAGTAGCATAGTCTTCTGTGATTGAAATAAAGTAGCATAGTCTTATGTGATTGAAATAAAGTAGCATAGTCTTATGTGATTGAAATAAAGTAGCATAGTCTTATGTGATTGAAATAAAGTAGCATAGTCTTCTGTGATTGAAATAAAGTATCATAGTCTTATGTGATTGAAATAAAGTAGCATAGTCTTATGTGATTGAAATAAAGTAGCATAGTCTTATGTGATTGAAATAAAGTAGCATAGTCTTATGTGATTGAAATAAAGTAGCATAGTCTTATGTGATTGAAATAAAGTATCATAGTCTTATGTGATTGAAATAAAGTAGCATAGTCTTATGTGATTGAAATAAAGTAGCATAGTCTTATGTGATTGAAATAAAGTAGCATAGTCTTATGTGATTGAAATAAAGTAGCATAGTCTTCTGTGATTGAAATAAAGTATCATAGTCTTATGTGATTGAAATAAAGTAGCATAGTCTTATGTGATTGAAATAAAGTAGCATAGTCTTCTGTGATTGAAATAAAGTAGCATAGTCTTATGTGATTGAAATAAAGTAGCATAGTCTTATGTGATTGAAATAAAGTAGCATAGTCTTATGTGATTGAAATAAAGTAGCATAGTCTTATGTGATTGAAATAAAGTAGCATAGTCTTATGTGATTGAAATAAAGTAGCATAGTCATCTGTGATTGAAATAAAGTAGCATAGTCTTATGTGATTGAAATAAAGTAGCATAGTCTTATGTGATTGAAATAAAGTAGCATAGTCTTATGTGATTGAAATAAAGTAGCATAGTCTTATGTGATTGAAATAAAGTAGCATAGTCTTATGTGATTGAAATAAAGTAGCATAGTCTTATGTGATTGAAATAAAGTAGCATAGTCTTCTGTGATTGAAATAAAGTATCATAGTCTTATGTGATTGAAATAAAGTAGCATAGTCTTATGTGATTGAAATAAAGTAGCATAGTCTTATGTGATTGAAATAAAGTAGCATAGTCTTCTGTGATTAAAATAAAGTAGCATAGTCTTATGTGATTGAAATAAAGTAGCATAGTCTTATGTGATTGAAATAAAGTAGCATAGTCTTATGTGATTGAAATAAAGTAGCATAGTCTTATGTGATTGAAATAAAGTAGCATAGTCTTATGTGATTGAAATAAAGTAGCATAGTCTTATGTGATTGAAATAAAGTAGCATAGTCTTCTGTGATTGAAATAAAGTAGCATAGTCTTATGTGATTGAAATAAAGTAGCATAGTCTTATGTGATTGAAATAAAGTAGCATAGTCTTATGTGATTGAAATAAAGTAGCATAGTCTTATACGCCAAATTAACTTTACTGAATGAAGAATAAGGAATAAAAAGGCCAGAGGGCAGATAGAGCGAAACGTAGCTGAAATATAAATTTCAGTATTGCAGAAAAATAGTCTTAAGAAAATAAATTAAAATTGCTATTTTGTTAGTCCAATAAAATTGTCAAATGGGCCGACAACGAACAGCTACGGGCGGCGGAAGCAGTCAGCTCGACCAACATGTCGAAGAAGTAGGCCGGGCACTTTGCTTTAAGGACAGACAGCCGATAGATGCGGTCCTTGATTGTGGGACTGTCGATCGACGGACCTTCCATGACAGATCAAATAAAACAACAAATAAAAAAAGATTCCAAAATGACATAGATTTAGAAAATAGTCTAAAATAATTCCAGCTTACCTTAATGGAGGACACGATCTGAGAGTAAAGATCTTTGGCAAAGGGACATAACTGTTTGAATGCTGCCATGCCGTAAATCTTGGAAAGGCATCTGAAATTAGAAAAAAAGAAAAAGAAAGCCATTGTAGAAAGACAGAAGTTCAATCTCCGGATTATGACATGAACTATTTGTTTGGTTTCATTTTTAATGCATCTCAACCTTGTTTGGTTTTGTGCGACCTCTGCCCCTCTTCTGGTTCGATCGTCACCAATAAGAAGTTACATGATTGTCTTCGAGTTGTGGTGAGTTCACGCACGGATACTGATGGGAACGGTATGGACCCACAATTTCCTCCACTTATGGATAAAACAGCAGCTTGTGTTCAATTAATCGGATACATGAATCGTTTATAATAGAGATTTTTGTGTCTGTCTGTAACGGAAAACACGTCACATTTCCAGAGAATATTACATCATCTTCTCAAATATAGATTTTAAAGGCTGATAATTATAATTGTACGAGGTGTATATATATGGTTATATAGTATTCTAGTAATACCTGGACCAGACCAGGATCAAAGTGTTGAACCTATTCTGGTCGATCTTAGATATATAGTCATCAACAGACATATGTTTAGTCTTTTATATTAATTAAATAACTCGTAAAACCTTCTTTAAATACTTTAAGAATCTAGATAAAGGCTATATAAACTGTTACCATTAGAGTAATCCCTGCCGGATACAAATAAGCATCCTAATTAAAGTTTAACATTTGATTATCTTAGATATTGTATATTTTAATTTGATTTGTTTTACTCTGGTCAGTCTTTACATAGCGACAGTGATTCAAATTCCATCTCGCATATTTTACATCTGCCCCTCAAAACTGCGAGGTGGGGCGACCTGGTGGAATGTCATACTGTGATGATGCAACAACGTTTGCGAGTCATTCATAACTGCAATGCAGTCAAATAGTGTCTGGCGGAAAGGTATCCACCCTCCAAATAGTTGTTACATAGATGAACATTTCCAACTCTTCCAATGGTTTTATCTAATAGATATTGTGGGCATCACAAAGAAATTGCCCTCCCTTAGCGATTCCTGCCAAGGTCGAAATGATAACGAAAATTCACGGTTGCTTTTTATAGAAACGACTAAGAATAGTGGAAAAACCCAAATGCGCATTTTATAGTTATTTCTTTTTCTTTTCGCGTAGTGTTTTTACCGAGATTCTAATGGAGATAAAAAATTAATTAAACCCCACACCTTATCTTTTGAACCCCTTTCTTTCATTTCTTCATCATGAGCCGCATGCACTCTCCCGGAAAATAGGTATTTCCTAATCTGACATGCCCCACAGACGTACAGTGCCATCATATTTAAAACTATCTAAAATGTAAAAGAACAAATCTATAAACTTCACAAAAAAAGCGAAAGACCCTATTGAAGATCGATCATTCTGACTGGCAACAACATTTTGCGCATTTTACGGTCACACGTCTTGCACTCAAAAACCATAAATTTTGCACATTTTATGGTCACACGTCTTGCACACAAAAACCATAAATATTATTCTTACTGAAGGGTCACCAATTATCAACGACCGGAGGTCACTCGATTGATAAAGGTTAAAGTGATCGTCAGTTGGTCGATGATCGTCACCACCAGAGAATTAGAAACAATAGGGCAAAACATAACTTACGAGGAATTGATTATCCGAGAGGACGACTCAACAAGTATTTATTTACATTAGACTTGAAGACGACCATGTTGTAGTGGGCCGGGAAGATGATTCGTAGTATCTTGTTCCACAGATGGGAATTCCTAGGAATAAACTTTGTTCATGGATCTTTACAGTTTGATCAAAGGCTGTTTCTGCGAGGAAAGAACCAGGAAGGGTAACGACTCCAAGTTCCGTCTAATTTTGATTGAAAGCAGAATTTATTGTTTGGCTAGCCAGAAAAAAGCCAAATGGATTCTTTCACCCAACTAAGAATATGAAGCATCTACAACATTTGCTTTGGAGGCATAACAAACAACTTGAAGAGTATGTAGCAAGAACCAGGATGCTATTAAAAGATTTGTTATTCGAAACTGACAAATAAGCAACAAAGTCATTATGCAACAAAACCCGCCGGAAAGGCAGGCAAGAATAACGACGAATAACTGTTTTATTTTAATCAAATTTGACTTTGGATTTATTTTCTGTACAATAGCTCGTGTCGTGACGTTGTATCTTATATGTATGTTAGCTAGTATCTTATATGTATGTTAACTAGTATCTTATTTGTATGTTAGCTAATATTTTATATGTATGTTAGCTAGTATCTTATTTGTATGTTAGCTAGTATCTTATATGTATGTTAGCTAGTATCTTATTTGTATGTTAGCTAGTATCTTATATGTATGTTAGCTAGTATCTTATTTGTATGTTAGCTAGTATCTTATATGTGTGTTAGCTAGTATCTTATTTGTGTGTTAGCTAGTATCTTATATGTATGTTAGCCAGTATCTTATATGTATGTTAGCCAGTATCTTATTTGTATGTTAGCTAGTATCTTATTTGTATGTTAGCTAGTATCTTATTTGTATGTTAGCTAGTATCTTATATGTATGTTAGCTAGTATCTTATATGTATGTTAACTAGTATCTTATATGTATGTTAGCTAATATCTTATTTGTATGTTAGCTAATATCTTATATGTATGTTAACTAGTATCTTATTTGTATGTTAGCTAATATCTTATATGTATGTTAGCTAGTATCTTATTTGTATGTTAGCTAGTATCTTATTTGTATGTTAGCTAGTATCTTATATGTATGTTAGCCAGTATCTTATTTGTATGTTAGCTAGTATCTTATTTGTATGTTAGCTAGTATCTTATATGTGTGTTAGCTAGTATCTTATATGTATGTTAGCTAGTATCTTATATGTATGTTAGCTAGTATCTTATATGTGTGTTAGCTAGTATCTTATATGTATGTTAGCTAGTATCTTATATGTATGTTAACTAGTATCTTATTTGTGTGTTAGCTAGTATCTTATTTGTATGTTAGCTAGTATCTTATATGTATGTTAGCCAGTATCTTATATGTATGTTAGCCAGTATCTTATTTGTATGTTAGCTAGTATCTTATTTGTATGTTAGCTAGTATCTTAGTTGTGTGTTATGTAGGATCTTGGGACTGTCTATCGCTATTCTCGTCTATCCTTTAGACTAAACTCCACGTCTAATTTAACAATTTGTTCGAAATATTTTAAACTTAAATCGGAGATGTAAATCCATGGGAATTGAGCGAACGCACTGGTTACCAGTGATTCTCAGAATTTGTGTTTTATTAAATGTGTTACCAGGTGATTTTTTTTTGTGACAGTAAGAATACATGTGAATTATTGAATGAAGACTCTTCCAACTTTCTTTATTGATGACTAAAAATATACTGACAGGACGAAATATTAAAATCGATTTTTTTTAACACGGATCAATATTTGGACTAAATCACTGGCGAAGCAGATTTTGTTCTACCTTTGTTATTAAAGCTATTCCCATCAATGAAATAGGAGAAACTCGGATTTTACTTTATATATAAGATGGGAAGCTAAGGCCAGAGAAAGAAGGCCAATAGAGAGGAGTGCTGATTACGTGAATACAGGGAGGGGGGGGGGTACGGGTTACATATTTATTGTCTGGCATGCGGAGACAAGAGAAGTGAGTGAATACTAATTATGCATTTGTTATTTCTGTTATGTAGGAGGTACTTTACCGCATTTCACTACTCTATAATATTTTTTTTGAAATATGATTATTAAAAAGTTAGTTTACGCTATTGAAGTTTTGATTTCAATAAATAATCGATTAATCGTAAATAAAAATAATTTGTAAGTTACGTAATTGCGAAAAACACGCACACACAGACAAAAAAGCGGTGAAACGATTATTTTTGTTAATATAAATATTCATAAACCTAACGTTTATTATGATTATTACTTATACTCATATTGCACGCTTTTATGCGTTTATTGTAATTAATTAGTTGCCATTATTATTTTGAATTCAATGATTTTCTATCCCCTCTTTCTTAATTATTGGGTCCTATATTGTGTTCAACTTTATACTTGGTCTACTTAAGAGGGCGCGGTAGCCTTGCACATGCGCTGATTATTTGAGTTATCTGTCCTTTATTTCTTAATTATTGGTTCCACTATTGTGTTAATCTTTGTATTTGGCCTACTTAGGAGGACTCTGTAGTCTTGCCTATGCGCTGCCTATTTGTGTTTCCTGATCTTTCAGTAATAATATATTATTTAAACTTCATTCTACAGTACGAAAACGTAAATAATTTAAATAATAATGCTTCCTAAAAATAGCTTAAAATAGTCCCAACCAAATATATTGACTAAAGAAACTGGGCCTGAACATTTCAAACGGAATTTAAAAAAAAATGTATACTAATGAGTCACTACTTACTAAAGTAAAAGAACAACAAAAAACACTCGAAAATAAAGATTAACGAGATTGTCAGGTGGATGCTGAACAATACTATGAGAGGATTGAAAACGATTGACAGAAATGACTTAATTTGATGACTGAAGAGGACGGCTGGACAAGTATTTAATGACATTGGACAAGGAGGCGACAATGTAGTCTTCAGGAAATCAACCCCGTGGCAATATGTTCCTCAGATGGGAGGTTTTTGGAAAGAAACTCTGTTCATGGAAACTCCATTTAGTAATGCATTATTAATTAACTTTCTTTTATTAATTAACTTTCTTTTATTAATTAACTTTCTTTCATTAATTAACTGTATTTCATTAATTAACTGTATTTCATTAATTAACTTTCTTTTAAAACCTTCATTTAGTAATGCATTATTAATTAACTTTCTTTTAAAAACTCCATTTAGTAATGCATTATTAATTAACTTTATTTTATTAATTAACTTTATTTTATTAATTAACTTTCTTTTATTTTGAACTTTAAACATTTGTCGAGCTTCAAACAGTAGTTTATTTTATGAAACGTTTCTGAAAAAACAAGCAACAACTTTTTTACGTCTCCCCTGCATTTTTTTGTAATGAGATAACCCAGGGGTGATCGAAAAAAAAAACAGGTAAGTAAATAAGAATTATAATCTAGATAGTAACCATATGTAGGTCAGAGGTATGAGTCGACGTCGTATTTGGAATGAGACAGTGAATATTTTTATAATTTCAAGATTGAAAATAGAATAAACATATAAACATTTTATTGTTTGTCTTTTGAGATATGTGGATTGAAGAATGTGTTAAAAACACAAAAGCAATTTATTGTTTTTATAAGTATGAACCCGCTCAGGGACGGGTATTGCCCGCTCTCTTAAACACGCATCAAAATGTTCAGCTTCAAATAAAAAAAGCCAGAATTACAAATTGATAAAAGCTCATTTGCAAATACTTCCACAAAGTTCATAATTTATAAACTTAAAAGTTTGCTGTTTTTATTCAAAAGTTCATTTTTATATAAAACGTGCTACTCTGTCCCAATAAAACGACGGAAATGTTGTCTAAATCTCCAAATTCGACCTAGACACGATTTATGCACGACATTTGCGTCATTTTTAATTCCCCGAAAATCTATTTTATTTACCCCCTCTCCAGGAGGTTAGACACAAGGTCAGGTGAGGTTTCAGAAAAGCCAGTGCACTAGGTAAAGTGCACTCTGGACTAAAAAACTGCTTAAAAAGCTACGTCAGTATTCCTGATAGGAGCGAATCAGGCACTTAGCAATAAACTAACCCTAACCCTAAACTTAGCAATAAACTAATCCTAAAACTAACTCTCACCCTTGACGTAGCAATAAACTAATCCTAACCCTAAACTTAGCAATAAACTAATCCTAAAACTAACCCTAACCCTAAACGTAGCAATAAACTAATCCTAAAACTAACCCTAACCCTAAACTTAGCAATAAATTAATCCTAAAACTAACCCTAACCCTAAACTTAGTAATAAACTAATCCTAAAACTAACTCTCACCCTGAACTTATCAATAAACTAACCATACCCCTAAACTTAGCAATAAACTAATCCAAAAACTAACCCTAACCCTAAACGTAGCAACAAACTAATCCTAAAACTAACCCTAAACTTAGCAATAAACTAATCCTAAAACTAACCCTAACTCTAAACTTAGCAATAAACTAATCCTAAAACTAACTCTCACCCTTGACGTAGCAATAAACTAATCCTAACCCTAAACTTAGCAATAAACTAATCCTAAAACTAACCCTAACCCTAAACGTAGCAATAAACTAATCCTAAAACTAACCCTAACCCTAAACTTAGCAATAAATTAATCCTAAAACTAACCCTAACCCTAAACTTAGTAATAAACTAATCCTAAAACTAACTCTCACCCTGAACTTAGCAATAAACTAACCCTACCCCTAAACTTAGCAATAAACTAATCCAAAAACTAACCCTAACCCTAAACGTAGCAACAAACTAATCCTAAAACTAACCCTAAACTTAGCAATAAACTAATCCTAAAACTAACCCTAAACTTAGTAATAAACTAATCCTAAAACTAACTCTCACCCTGAACTTATCAATAAACTAACCCTAACCCTAAACTTAGCAATAAACTAATCCTAAAACTAACCGAATCCTAAACGTAGCAATAAACTAATCCTAAAACTAACCCTAACCCTAAACTTAGTAATAAACAAATCATAAAACTAACCCTAAACTTAGTAATAAACTAATCCTAAAACTAACTCTCACCCTGAACTTAGCAATAAACTAACCCTAACCCTAAACGTAGCAAAAAACTAATCCTAAAACTAACCCTAACCCTAAACGTAGCAATCAACTAATCCTAAAACTAACCCTAACCCTAAACGTAGCAATAAACTAATCCTAAAACTAACCCTAAACTTAGTAATAAACTAATCCTAAAACTAACCCTAACCCTTAACTTATCAATAAACTAACCCTAACCCAAAACTTAGCAATAAACTAATCCTAAAACTAACCCATCCCTAAACGTAGCAATAAACTAATCCTAAAACTAACTCTAAACTTAGCAATAAACTAATCCTAAAACTAACCCATCCCTAAACGTAGCAATAAACTAATCCTAAAACTAACCCTAACCCTAAACTTAGCAATAAACTAATCCTAAAACTAACTCTAAACTTAGCAATAAACTAATCCTAAAACTAACCCTAAACTTAGCAATAAACTAATGCTAAAACTAACCCCAAACCTAAACTTAGCAATAAACTAACCCTAACCTTAGAAATAAACTAACCCTAAACTTAGCAATAAACTAACCCTAACCCTAAACTTAGCAATAAAATAACCCTAAAACTAACCATAACCCTAAACTTAGCAATAAACTAACCCAAAAACTAACTCTAACCCTAAACGTAGCAACAAACTAATCCTAAAACTAACCCTAACCCTAAACTTAGTAATAAACTAATCCTAAAACTAACCCTAAACTTAGTAATAAACTAATCATAAAACTAACTCTCACCCTGAACTTATCAATAAACTAACCATACCCCTAAACTTAGCAATAAACTAATCCAAAAACTAACCCTAACCCTAAACGTAGCAACAAACTAATCCTAAAACTAACCCTAACCCTAAACTTAGTAATCAACTAATCCTAAAACTAACCCTAAACTTAGTAATAAACTAATCCTAAAACTAACTCTCACCCTGAACTTAGCAATAAACTAACCCTAACCCTAAACGTAGCAAAAAACTAATCCTAAAACTAACCCTAACCCTAAACGTAGCAATCAACTAATCCTAAAACTAACCCTAACCCTAAACGTAGCAATAAACTAATCCTAAAACTAACCCTAAACTTAGTAATAAACTAATCCTAAAACTAACCCTAACCCTTAACTTATCAATAAACTAACCCTAACCCTAAACTTAGCAATAAACTAATCCTAAAACTAACCCATCCCTAAACGTAGCAATAAACTAATCCTAAAACTAACCCTAACCCTAAACTTAGCAATAAACTAATCCTAAAACTAACTCTAAACTTAGCAATAAACTAATCCTAAAACTAACCCTAAACTTAGCAATAAACTAATGCTAAAACTAACCCCAAACCTAAACTTAGCAATAAACTAACCCTAACCTTAGAAATAAACTAACCCTAAACTTAGCAATAAACTAACCCTAACCCTAAACTTAGCAATAAACTTATCCTAACCCTAACCCTAAACTTAGCAATAAACTAACCCCAAACTTAGCAATAAACTAACCCTAACCCTAAACTTATCAATAAACTAACCCTAACCCTAAACTTAGCAATAAACTAACCCAAAAACTAACTCTAACCCTAAACGTAGCAACAAACTAATCCTAAAACTAACCCTAACCCTAAACTTAGTAATAAACTAATCTTAAACTAACCCTAAACTTAGTAATAAACTAATCATAAAACTAACTCTCACCCTGAACTTATCAATAAACTAACCATACCCCTAAACTTAGCAATAAACTAATCCAAAAACTAACCCTAACCCTAAACGTAGCAACAAACTAATCCTAAAACTAACCCTAAACTTAGCAATAAACTAATCCTAAAACTAACCCTAAACTTAGTAATAAACTAATCCTAAAACTAACTCTCACCCTAAACTTATCAATAAACTAACCATAACCCTAAACTTAGCAATAAACTAATCCTAAAACTAACCCAATCCTAAACGTAGCAATAAACTAATCCTAAAACTAACCCTAACCCTAAACTTAGTAATCAACTAATCCTAAAACTAACCCTAAACTTAGTAATAAACTAATCCTAAAACTAACTCTCACCCTGAACTTAGCAATAAACTAACCCTAACCCTAAACGTAGCAAAAAACTAATCCTAAAACTAACCCTAACCCTAAACGTAGCAATCAACTAATCCTAAAACTAACCCTAACCCTAAACGTAGCAATAAACTAATCCTAAAACTAACCCTAACCCTAAACGTAGCAATAAACTAATCCTAAAACTAACCCTAAACTTAGTAATAAACTAATCCTAAAACTAACCCTAACCCTTAACTTATCAATAAACTAACCCTAACCCTAAACTTAGCAATAAACTAATCCTAAAACTAACCCAACCCTAAACGTAGCAATAAACTAATCCTAAAACATACCCTAACCTTAAACTTAGTAATAAACTAATCCTAAAACTAACTCTCACCCTGAACTTAGCAATAAACTAACCCTAACCCTAAACTTAGCAATAAACTAATCCTAAAACTAACTCTAACCCTAAACATAGCAATAAACTAATCCTAACCCTAAACTTAGCAATAAACTAATCCTAAAACTAACCCTAACCCTAAACTTAGCAATAAACTAACCCTAACCCTAAACTTAGCAATAAACTAATGCTAAAACTAACCCCAAACCTAAACTTAGCAATAAACTAACCCTAACCTTAGCAATAAACTAACCCTAACCTTAGCAATAAACTAACCCTAAACTTAGCAATAAACTAACCCTAACCCTAAACTTAGCAATAAACTTATCCTAACCCTAACCCTAAACTTAGCAATAAACTAACCCTAACCCTAAACTTAGCAATAAACTAATCCTAAAACTAACTCTAACCCTAAACATAGCAATAAACTAATCCTAACCCTAAACTTAGCAATAAACTAACCCTAACCCTAAACTTAGCAATAAACTAATCCTAAAACTAACCCTAACCCTAAACTTAGCAATAAACTAACCCTAACCCTAAACTTAGCAATAAAATAACCCTAACCCTAAACTTAGCAATAAACTAATGCTAAAACTAACCCCAAACCTAAACTTAGCAATAAACTAACCCTAACCTTAGCAATAAACTAACCCTAACCTTAGCAATAAACTAACCCCAAAACTTAGCAATAAACTAACCCTAACCCTAAACTTAGCAATAAACTAACCCTAAAACTAACCATAACCCTAAACTTAGCAATAAACTAACCCTAAAACTAACTCTAACCCTAAACTTAGCAATAAACTAACCCTAAAATTAACCCTAACTCTAACCCTAAACTTAACAATAAACTAACCCTAAAACTAACCCTAACCCTAAACTTAGCAATCAAATAACTCTAACCTTAACCCTAAACTTAGCAATAAACTAACCCTAAAACTAACCCTAACCCTAACCCTAAACATAGCAATAAACTAACCCTAAAACTAACCCTTACTCTAACCCTAAACTTAGCAATAAACTAACCCTAAAACTAACCCTAACTCTAACCCTAAACTTAGCAATAAACTAACCCTAAAACTAACCCTAACTCTAACCCTAAACTTAGCAATAAACTAACCCTAAAACTAACCCTAACCCTAACCCTAAACTTAGCAATAAAATAACCCTAACCGTAACCCTAAACTTAGCAATAAACTAACCCTAAAACTAACCCTTACTCTAACCCTAAACTTAGCAATAAACTAACTCTAACCCTAAACTTAGCAATAAACTAACCCTAAAACTAACCCTAACCCTAACCTTAGCAATAAACTAACCCTAAACTTAGCAATAAACTAATTCTAACCCTAAAATTAGTAATAAACTAACCCTAACCCTAAACTTAGCAATAAACTTATCCTAACCCTAACCCTAAACTTAACAATAAACTAACCCCAAAACTTAGCAATAAACTAACCCTAACCCTAAACTTAGCAATAAAATAACCCTAACCTTAAACTTAGCAATAAACTAACCTTAACCCTAAACTTAGCAATAAACTAACCATAACCCTAAACTTAGCAATAAACTAACCCTAAAACTAACCATAACCCTAAACTTAGCAATAAAATAACCCTAACCTTAACCCTAAACTTAGCAATAAACTAACCCTAAAACTAACCCTAACCCTAAACTTAGCAATAAACTAACCCTAAAACTAACACTTACCCTAAACTTAGCAATAAAATAACCCTAACCTTAACCCTAAACTTAGCAATAAACTAACCCTAAAACTAACCCTAACCCTAACCCTAAACATAGCAATAAACTAACCCTAAAACTAACCCTTACTCTAACCCTAAACTTAGCAATAAACTAACCCTAAAACTAAACCTAACCCTAACCCTAAACTTAGCAATAAAATAACCCTAACCTTAACCCTAAACTTAGCAATAAACTAACCCTAAAACTAACCCTGTCTCTAACCCTAAACTAACTCTAACCCTAAACTTAGCAATAAACTAACCCTAAAACTAACCCTTACCCTAAACTTAGCAATAAACTAACCCTAAAACTAACCCTAACTTATACCCTAAACTTAGCAATAAACTAACTCTAACCCTAAACTTAGCAATAAACTAACCCTAAAACTAACCCTAACCCTAACCTTAGCAATAAACTAACCCTAAACTTAGCAATAAACTAATTCTAACCCTAAAATTAGTAATAGACTAACCCTAACCCTAAACTTAGCAATAAACTTATCCTAACCCTAACCCTAAACTTAACAATAAACTAACCCCAAAACTTAGCAATAAACTAACCCTAACCCTAAACTTAGCAATAAAATAACCCTAACCTTAACCCTAAACTTAGCAATAAACTAACCATAACCCTAAACTTAGCAATAAACTAACCCTAAAACTAACCATAACCCTAAACTTAGCAATAAAATAACCCTAACCTTAACCCTAAACTTAGCAATAAACTAACCCTAAAACTAACCCTAACCCTAAACTTAGCAATAAACTAACCCTAAAACTAACACTTACCCTAAACTTAGCAATAAAATAACTCTAACCTTAACCCTAAACTTAGCAATAAACTAACCCTAAAACTAACCCTAACCCTAACCCTAAACATAGCAATAAACTAACCCTAAAACTAACCCTTACTCTAACCCTAAACTTAGCAATAAACTAACCCTAAAACTAAACCTAACCCTAACCCTAAACTTAGCAATAAAATAACCCTAACCTTAACCCTAAACTTAGCAATAAACTAACCCTAAAACTAACCCTGTCTCTAACCCTAAACTAACTCTAACCCTAAACTTAGCAATAAACTAACCCTAAAACTAACCCTTACCCTAAACTTAGCAATAAACTAACCCTAAAACTAACCCTAACCCTAACCTTAGCAATAAACTAACCCTAAACTTAGCAATAAACTAATTCTAACCCTAAAATTAGTAATAAACTAACCCTAACCCTAAACTTAGCAATAAACTTATCCTAACCCTAACCCTAAACTTAACAATAAACTAACCCCAAAACTTAGCAATAAACTAACCCTAACCCTAAACTTAGCAATAAAATAACCCTAACCTTAACCCTAAACTTAGCAATAAACTAACCATAACCCTAAACTTAGCAATAAACTAACCCTAAAACTAACCATAACCCTAAACTTAGCAATAAAATAACCCTAACCTTAACCCTAAACTTAGCAATAAACTAACCCTAAAACTAACCCTAACCCTAAACTTAGCAATAAACTAACCCTAAAACTAACACTTACCCTAAACTTAGCAATAAAATAACCCTAACCTTAACCCTAAACTTAGCAATAAACTAACCCTAAAACTAACCCTAACCCTAAACATAGCAATAAACTAACCCTAAAACTAACCCTTACTCTAACCCTAAACTTAGCAATAAACTAACCCTAAAACTAAACCTAACCCTAACCCTAAACTTAGCAATAAAATAACCCTAACCTTAACCCTAAACTTAGCAATAAACTAACCCTAAAACTAACCCTGTCTCTAACCCTAAACTAACTCTAACCCTAAACTTAGCAATAAACTAACCCTAAAACTAACCCTAACCCTAAACTTAGCAATAAACTAACCCCTCCTCAAAGAGAAGAGTTAAAGTCTGGGACAATGTGCGACGAATAAAATTTATTTTGTATTGTTGGGATTATTCAGACAACTGTTCTCAGTTTGAATGCTATTCTTACAACAGCTAAGAATGTTATTCTTAAAACGACTCAGCTGTCTTGTCGAACTTGGGCATATTTGTGTCAGACTCGGGAATTTGTACAAAATTTTGGACGGAACCCATAATTTAATCAACAAGAGTAGAAGTCTAAAGTAATTCTTGATTATATTCTTAGTATCGCGTGAAGACTGTCACTCGGGACTGATTATTACTTAGCACTTTATCCGTTACGCCATGGGTCCATGTGGACAATTCTAGTATGAATTTTAGAAACCATAAACCTATTCTTTTTTATGTGTAGTGTTACTACTCACAACTACTTTATATATATATATATATATATATATATATATATATATATATATATATATATATATATATATTCATTTTCTAGATTTATTGCTCTATCCAGTATATTGAACTTTTCATTATCACGATAGATTATTATTTAAAAGATACAATATTTATCTTTAAATTTTCAGTCATATATATATATAGAAAAGAGGGTAGTGCAGTATTAGTGCAGTTCCAACGAGAGAAAAGTATATATGTAAGGCTACCAACATTTGTAGAATGTATTTTTCAACACTTATTTATTATTTTGTTGTTTTACCATTTTATAATTTTATATAACGCGTTTCAAGCGGTGGTCCGAAAGATAGAAGAAATATATGGACAGAATATTCAAACTCTCTTCATAAAATCTTGGAAAAGATATCTGGATGATTGTTTTATCCTCTGGGAACCCCCATGGGGGGACATCAATAAATTGCACAGCATACTACAGAACCTACACCCCAAGATTAAATTCACCATTGAACACAGTCAAACAGAACTACCCTTCTTAGATGTATTGATTAAAATTAAAAACACTCACATAATCACAGACATCTACCACAAACCCACAGACACCCAACAATATCTCCATTTTAGAAGTCATCACCCCAAAAGCTGCCTAAAATCTATACCCTATTTCCTAGCACGCAGGATCTGTACTATAGTCAGTGACAAAGACCTCCGGATTGTCCGACTGGAGGAACTACGGAAAACTTTAAAAAGAAGAGGATACCCGCTACAAATAATACATAATAATACATAAAGGTATACCTATAGAACTAGCAGAAAACATTCCATTAGAACAATTACGAATCCCCAAAAAACGAAACAAAGAACAAATATTAGCATACATCTCTACACACAACAAAAACAATCCAGAATTATTCACAGAAATAACAAGAAACCTAACCCTACTCAACCATAACAACAAACTAAACGACATATAAAAAACAACGACAATAATAAAAAGCAAACGCCAACCAAAAAACCTCAAACAAATTTTAACCTCATCTAAACTCAACCAACACACAATACAAGGGATCACAAAATGCAACAAGGAAAGATGTGGGGTCTGTGACATAATAATGGAGGAGAACTCATACACATTTAGACACCCAACACAAACATTCACAATAAAAAAGACCGTAACTGCACCTCCAAGAACGTTGTCTATGTGCTAGAATGTACAACATGTAATGAAGCTTATATAGGTGCGACCAAAACATTTAATAATAGAGTATCTTTACATAAAAGCAACATTAAAATCAAAGAAAACCGTAAATTATTCGTCTCCCAACATGTGCACTCATGCAGCGGAGGAAAATTCAAAATAATGTCAATTTTCCAAAGCCAAGACTACACTTACTTACTAACACAAGAAAAAACTTTATATTTAAAATTTAATCCAGCATTAAACAGATCATAACTCTAACAACACACACTTTGATCACACTTTATCCACCTCTAGTTAAGTACAAACATAAATAACTATTTATAGTTATCTATAGACTGGAAAATTCTTATTCAAGGAAGATAATCTTAGTACATAACTTCTTATTACGCACTTCTACACAGCTATGAGTCAAATAGCAACTTGTGTTAAATGAATCATTTACAATAGACATTAAATTTGCACATTAAATACCGGACTATGAAATCGGCCAAACCAAGTTCAAATCTAGTTGGACCGTTTGCATTAACTTATCTTTTGCAAATATGTGTGTATATGTGTGTATGTATGTGTGTATGTATATATATATATATATGTGTGTGTGTATGTATGTATGTATGTAATTCAACCTTTATTCCCCTCTCTGTCACTATAACCACACGCCTGTGTGTATGTGCGCGCATGGGTGTGTGTGCGTATTTATGTGTGTGTGTGTGCGTATTTATGTGTGTGTGTGTGTGTGTGTGTGTATCGCTCACCTATTCACAAGACTCAAGATTAGACCACACGCATGCGGGCGCACACACGCACGCAGACACGACATCATTCTTGGAGACGACGAAAGCAATAAAAAGTATTAAATTTCAAAAGAAACTCTACGCACCCTAGAAAACTGGAATGACCGATAGATCATGGATGGATAACACGTACTTGACCAAGAGAAGCAGGAAAAATGGCAAATAAAAAATGAATAAAAAAATAAAAGATACCCACACACCCGCAAACCCACGCATGCGCAAAAACAATAACAAATTTCCCCAAATGAAACAACATTCTCTCAAATCGAAAGACATTTCTTCAAATGGATTTACATATCTGATGAAAGCGGACCACCGCTTGAAACGCGTTATATAAAATTATAAAATGGTAAAACAACAAAATAATAAATAAATGTTGAAAAAAACATTCTACAAATGTTGGTAGCCTTACTCCTTTACATTATATATATATATATATATATATATATATATATATATATATATATATATATATTCTTTAATGGTGCTCTAATCTACTATTTATAAGTATTGGTTCTCGTATTGTATTAAATTCTATATTAAGTCTACTTAGAGGCGATTGTTGCTCAACATATGTGCTGCTTCTTATTCGCCACCGTTCTTCTTTGTCTATAATTTTTACTCCGTCCCACGAGGATAGATGGTTTTCCATTTCCCTCAAATAATTCAGCTCTAGCAATCCTCATGCAAAAAATTCTGAAATAAAATTTATTTCATTTTGAACTTTAAACATCCGTCACGATTTAAATAAAAGGTTATTTACAAAAAAAAAGTTCCCGCTCGTTTTATTCGACGTGATTACGAAGTGAAAATTACCAATAAATTCTAAGACACTCACCTGAATACGTTAACACGTGTTTACAAAAAATGTAAAATCTCACGCGAAGAAAAATCAATAGTAAATCAAACGTGACTTAATTTTAATTTCATTTTTTTACGTTTCACGGTTAATGTCAAGAAGTCCAGTAAAAAAAGATATTTTATTGCAAACGATAACTGCATATCAAATAACCGCATCTGTTTGTTTTCTAAATGAACTTTTCAAATAAAAATCCGCCATTTTTTGCTAAAAATATAAAGATGCGCATGCGCAAATTTAAATTTGACATAAAAAAATAGAGAAAATTTAATACGTGACAATTTTTGTTTAGTTTTCAAGTTTGATGAATAAAATATATAAAAAACAAAATAAAAATGGCTCTATTGTAAAATATTGAATGTTCGATCCGAATGTCGAGTATTTTAGAGGGATTCAGGTGTATTGGGAAAGAAAAAACTGATCTAAAGATGTGTAATCCACTTATAATATAACGAGAAGGTTCTCTGTCTGTCTGTCTGTCCGTCCGTCCTGGAGAATTTTTGTAAACGGGAGGGGGCGGGCGGGTAATTACTATTTAATCAATTTCCAAGTCAGAAACATAACAAATACATTAGGGCACATATTAACGACTAAATAAACAATAAATAATTTCGACGCAGAGGTCGTGATTTGAACTCGTAACCTTAACGTCAAACAGTAATTAGGACGAATTTGTCCGATACGCTACCAATGAATCATCTTAAAACGAGGCTACGTATCAAAACTGGTTATTCGATATAGTTTGGGTTCTGCGTTCGCGCTCAATTTTTATAAGGGAGGGGGGCGGGGGATCCCCCCATTTTTTTTTGGCGGGAAAAATCCCCCTCCCCCCATTTTTTTTCGCGGGAAAAATCCCCCCATTTTTTTTCCTTTTTAAACAAAAAATGTTCGGAGACAATTTTTTTTTTTTTAACTAAAAATATCTCATCACCCAAGTACGCGGCAGCCTAGCAAAAATAGACGACCGTTAGCGAGTCTATTTTCGCTAGTCTATATAATGAAACTTAACGCACGTGTGTCTGTCTTACTTCAATAATCACGTATGAAAATCTAATTTTATGAGCAAAGAATGGGAGGCTTCATCTTAATAATAACTAGCAATATTAAAAAAGAAAGGAAAGAATAATCACGTATCCAAATTTAATATTATGGGCAAAGTGGCATAAGCGCAATCTTAATAATAACTGACAATAATAAACAAAAGAAAGTTTTTCTATCACTGTTAATATAGACACACACATATTCCTTCATAAACAGAATGGAGAGAGAGAGAGAGAGTTTTGCATTTTTATTATCGATTAGAGAGATAGAGATGGAGAGTTTTATCTTATTTTTCTTATCGATTAGTTTTGTTTCAGTTATTTCAAGTGATTAATAGGAATAAAATTGCGAAGTAATAGCGAAAGCGGGGGAAGCATTTAATATGTAAATCAGCTCAGGAGTCATCCTAAATCATATTAGACTTGGATGTACCATGTTGATAAAAATATAGGTTGAAGGCACACGCTCAGAAAACGACAGGACGCGAGATACGACAGGACATATCCAGCCTATTCGCCTTCTGACGTCAACTTCCTCTTTTTATCTGTTCAACTGGAACTGTTCAACTATGAAATTATTAAAGGTATGTAAAAAAACTTTACTTCGTAAACGTTCAAATACAGCTAATAAAGTAAGACTTATATACATACATATCTATTTATATACAGTTAGGTATGTGTATATGTTTATATATTTCTTTGTAAAAGAATCACTCCTAAACTAATTAATCGATCATTATGAATTTTGGAACACAGTTGCAAGACGCAAGGGTGAGCAATTTGGGCTATATTTAGTTTAATTTAGTTTTATACAAAGGATGCAAATATGGGATGGGACTCTTTCGTGAAAATTCAGATACCTCCAATTCTTTTAAAAATTTTAACAGTAAGTATTTAACATAAAATAATAAATATTTTCCAAATTTCAGTTTCTTTGAAGTATTCTAATGAGTTTTTAGGGGCACAATACAGGCACAACCTCTCATTTGAAAATACAAATATTTCAGATCTGCATTGAATTTGATGAATAGTCATTAGACACCAATTAAGCAAGATTACGTGAATTTCAATTTATTCTTTAGACCCCTTAAGCTTAAGCTTTAAATTGTAGACATTTTCAAGAATCAAAATAAAGAAATGGGTTTTGATCAAAATTGGAATGAGGATGTAGATATGATGTTGATTTTACTCTTTGGAACGGACATAAATGTGGTGCAACACTGGTCTGTTGTTGTTTGACCCGCCATGGAACGGATATTCTTCTAGTATATATGTCACATCACTGACATATAGATGACACATCACTGACATATAGATGACACATCACTGACATATAGATGGCGCAATTAATGAAAAAAATTCCATAATAGGTGGTATGGAGACTTTAATGCGATCGTACAGACACAATTCTGAATGAACATGTTGTCCCGGCAAACAAAAAAAAGTCCACGAACTTGTTTCGTCCGATCGTAAATTGAAGCTGTGTGAGACAGTAGAAGGATTGGAGATATCAGAAGGCGAAGGTGTATTCACCATTTTACATGCACGTTTGTCAATGACAAAGATGTGTTAAATTTGCGTGTCGCGTTTGCTGACAGCCATCAAAAAGAACAACAATGTGTCAGCGATTCAGAGCGTTGTTTACAGCTGTTTCAACGCAACAAAATGGTGTTTTTACGTAAATATGTGACAATGAATGAAACATGGATCCACCACTTCACTTCGGAATCAAATCAGCAGCCAGCCGAGTGAACAGCAACAGGTGAACACCGTCCAAAGCCACCAAAGATGTAAACATCAGCAGGCAAGGTTTTGGCCTTCGTTTGTTTTATTATGTTCATCGATTACCTTGAGAAAGCAAGAACCATCAATAGTGAATATTATAGAGCATGATTTCGCTGGAAGGAAGAAATCGCCTAAAATGGTCACAAGTAGAAGAAAAGGTGCTTTCACCAAGACAATGCAACGTGTGGCAAGTCGATCGCATCGATGGTAAAACTCCACGAATTACACTACGAATTGCTAAGCTTGGCCTTTTGGCTAAGATCAAAGTGTAGTATCTGTTCCGATGGATACTGCACCCCATACTGGTATTGTCTTGGCTTTCGGGGCTTGACTTACGCCGGTCAATGGGTCTGTCCTGTACAGTTCTAGGAGGTCCACCCTCCCAGGCTTTGCCTCCCCTCTTTGAGAAGGAGTAAGTTTATTGCTTATTGTCTGAGGCGACCCTACCGGGGAATGCTGACGGGGCTGCCCAGGCAATTTTTAAATGGCCAGAGTGCTCACCTCTCGGGCGCTGGCTTTTTAAACCCCACTTTCTCAACCCGACCTTGAGTCACATCTTACTTGTGGGAGTAGGATAAAAACTGGCCTTGTGCCTAACTCCTGGAGAGGAGTAAATCAATACACTACGAATTGATTCCATACCTACCCCATTCTCCAGTTCGGGCCTCCAGCGACTACTGGCTGTTTGCCGATCTCAAAGAATGCCCAAGGGAAAAGATTTGACTCAAATGAAGAAGTGATATCGGAAATTGAAGATAAATCGTGCTACGAAAACAAATCGAATTGTTAGAGAAGCGTTGGAATCAATGTATCCCCACGGAATGAGTCTATGTTAAGTAAAGTAGATTATTTCTTAAAAGTTGTAGTATTATTAGTTAGACCAGGACTTATTGAGTGATGCGTTATAAAGCTGTGTTGTCTTTTCTTTTCGTTACCGACAAACGGAGTCTATAAGAATAATACTATCAATCTGCATTTAAACTCCAAAATCTAACGAGAGGAATGCGTAACGTTAGCGCATCCTAAGGACGATTTGCCATTTTCATGGCCGACAGATTTGATTTTAAACAATACCAATCGCATGAAAGAAAATGTGAAAATACGATAATTTATTTTTAATAATTGAGGTCGACACAGCTGGAGAGAGACTAGAGAATATTTCTAATTTGGAATATCTTGGAGATGTCTTAGATTGTTTGGAGGTGGTGAATGGGCATGTGTAAAACAGCTTAAGTGGCACTCAACTAGATGGTGGACGTGTTGTATCAGAAGTAAATCAAACGTAAGATCAGAAGACAGTTGTATACTGCGTGTATCTGATCTGTTCTTCTGTATGCATCCGAGACATGGACTATGGATTGCAATTCCATAGTCGGTGTGAAACAAACTGATAGATCTATGATTGCAAGAACAAATTGCTTAAATGGAAAAGTTGCGGGTCATCGATGTGGAATAAGTTATCTGGAGTCGAAGATTAAATTGGTTCGTTCATGTGCAAAGGTTATCTTCCGAAGATTCAAAGGTATTAGTTTTAACTGAGATAGGTGGTCCACAAAAAGTGGGCAGATCTCGACGAATTGTAAACAGTATGTAGCTGAAGACATGGGACAGTTGGGATTGACGAATGAAGACGTAAGTGATATAAACTTGTAGAAAAATGACGTAAAAACGAGAAGATAAGATTAAATTGTGCGCAAGGCAGCATATGGATACTACGAATGCAAATATTTAATATTTTGTAAAATCATATGAAACATTTGTTGTTTTATATTTTTTAAAAATAAAAATCTATACAAAAAACTTAAGCTTATATATTTATATATATATATATATATATATATACACACATATATATATATATATATATGTTTATTATTAAATGTCAGCCTTTCAAGATTAAAGGTCAATGGATTTTAATTTTTTTATTTTGTAAACACCAGAGCATGCATTAATAAATAATACAAAGTTAGATTCCAGTAAACCATGTCTGCATTCACCTTTCAAAATAAAAATAATTGACGGACCGTTTCGTCAACACATAAACAATCATAATATAGAGTTATATATTCTGTATTTTTCATAATTGCGACTCGTCAGAAGGAAAGTAAAAAAATCGTGTTCAGAAACATCAGAATAAAAAAAAACAATAAAAAACAATAACAACACTCATATAGTTAAAGTAAAAAAAACAAGAATTTTTTAATAATGAACAGAAAAAATGTTAATCTCTTGTAAATATATATATATATATATATATATATATATATATATATATATATATATATATATATATATTAATAAAATATACATTTCCATTAAGAATGCTTCATATTTTTATATGTATATAATGGAAGTGAGTTTTTATATATATATAACTTCTTTTGTAATATGGTGGGGAAAATCCAAGCAGAATGCTCGATTAATTGAGAATCGAAATTAAGAACAGAAGTAAGAATTATCTAAATTACACAAATAATCAATCCTCATCTAAAATATTCATAAACATAACACGTAATTTATTCAATTATTATAACACCCTGTCTGAGAAATCATCAAGCATTGTATCCGAGACTTTGAGCTGGTTTTAATAGCCGACACTCATAGCTAGCAGTACACACACACACACACACACACACACACACACACACACACACACACACACACACACACACACACACATATATATATATATATGTGTGTGTGTGTGTGCGTGTATGTATTTTTATTTACATTTAACATTTTTGATATTTTAAATGTAAAGTTTTGATAACATAAAATAGTTTTATAGCTGAATAGTGTGAGGCTAGAGCGATGGTATAAAATACTAGAATTGCGAATTACTGAAGACTTCTACCCGGTGACGAGACGAGAGAATGCTACCCCCTAGAATTAAATATCGGGTTCCGTTCGAAATTCCATGCAGATTCCCGAGTTCCACAGAAAGATTCCCGAATTCGACAAGATACACCTGAAGAAGGTCGGAGGTTACATCGGCCGAAACGTTGTGAGAATAACACTCCAGATGAGAACAGTAGTCCGAATAATCCAACTATTCTACAACAAAATGTTATAAGAGGCAAATCCACGTCTTTTCAGAAAATTGTTTATATTATTTTCGACATACAATTATTTCGGCTGATAACAGGAATTACAAATAATATTCATTAAATACTCTTAAAATTCCAGTGGACCAATTCACTGGTATGCTCATCGTGAGTGCCGTATACAAAATAAAGAAGAGTCAATGAAAAACGATGGCAGGTGAAGCTAGACATACACAGTTCGCTTACGATATATATATATATATATATATATATATATATATATATATATATATATATATATATATATATATATATATATATGAAGAAAAGTGGGGATAAAATGATCCGACGAAATATAAAATGAAAGAAAGGAAAGGCAACAACTATGTGATTTATGTATTCATCAACGTTTCGTCTTTATTGAAAGACTTCCTCAGGATGAAGAAAGCAATGTAGAAAAATCATACAGAATATTAATTTTGATTTGTCAGAAAGTATCCAGACCTCGGCATGGTTGTTGATGTGAACAAGCAGAGAATGAGATACATGATTTTGGTTGTAGCGTTATCAGCAGTGGCCTGTCTCCTTCGAAGGACGCGAGATGAATGGGATTGATGGCTTCGACTTATTAGTTTATGGCTATTTTAGCTAGAAATTTTTCGGGGTCAAAATATGTCATAGCCAAGCTTGGCTGGCAGTAGATATGGAGGACGGTTGTGCGGAAGTATGAATCTACCGTTTATTCTAAACTGGGAGAGGAAAGAGGTAAAAGAAAAGAAAAAGAGAAGTGAGAAAAAGAAGGGAAGATAAACAAATATGATAAGAAGTAAGGACTTGGAGATTTTTAAAACTGATTTTGAAACACAAAATATGATTGAAAATAAAAGTTTTGGCATAAAGAGAAAAGGGGATTTCATATTTATTAGTTTAAATATTCAAAATGTGTGTATTAAGTTAATCCTATTTATTTGATTATTTTATTTGTGTCTCATTAATTAATTAATAAGTTTCCTGTAATATGTAGGAATATGTATAAAAGCATTTTGGTATGAAGAGAAAAGGTCGGTATCATACCTAAATAGAATTAGAAATGAATAACACTAAACATTAATTTATTATGAACTGTTTAAAATAGTTATGAAAATTAGGCATTCAAATCGATGTATTTGGGTCTTTCGTCACTACTATATATACAGTAATTCCAAATATGTTGTATCATTAAACAACAGTAAGCCGATTTGGTGGTAATATAGGAGTGATAAATGAAAAAAATATTTTCGTATTATATATATATACATATATATATATATATATATATATATATATATATATATATATATATATATATATATATATATATGCGCGTGTGTGTGATAGTATATAATGATATAACTTTGATCTGTACTTGTATATATATATATATACATATATATATACAAGTACAGTATATATATGTATTTTAGGAGGCATAATATAATAATATTAATATATTAATTTGAAAATTCAAATATATCAGATTTGCATTGAATTTGATCCATAAACACCAATTTTGCAAGATCCAAGCCCTTTTAAGCTTATGCCTTAAAATTAAATTTAAAACATTTTCTAGAATCAAAATCATGTCATGTATTTTGATCAAAATTGTAATAAGGTTTCTAGACATATGGTTTAGTACCATTATATCTTGAATTTAATATTCGTAAGGGGATGTAAAAGTGGTGCAAAACTGTTATGTTCGGGAAATCGATTTTACCCGTCCTGGGATGAGTATTCTTCTATTATATATACGTGTGTGCTGATTCTGAACTCCAATAGAGTGTTCAATTATTCTATAGGAGCGTAATATTTACTATTCCAAAATGTTTTTTCGTAATCCACAATTGTACCTCTTGAATAATATTTTTCCAGAAATAACACACACACACACACACACACACACATATATATATATATATATATATATATATATATATATATATATATATTAACATAGTAAAAAAAGGTCAAAATGAAAATATTTGTTTTGATTTTAATAAAATAATATACGCATCTAACAAATGGTTTTCTGAAGACATGTTGCCGCTTCCTTTACGTTTTAAATTCTAAAATGCTTAAAGAAATAAAAAAATGAACTTTCCCAAATTATATATATATATATATATATATATATATATATATATATATGTGTGTAAACGTAGGAGTTTTACATGTTGGCCGGTCATAATTCAGGAAGGGGACATTTTGTATTCAGCACCGTCCTCTTCCGGAAGACATGCACACGGGGTAACTGTCGTGCCTCTACACCGCATGCTTGCCCAGAGGCGGTCTTTTTCGAATCAGTCAACATAGGAGTCGGACGTTTGTTCCGCTTGTGATAGACGTTGGCTCTGGGGCAAGTAGCTTGGCAAAAATAGAGGTAAGCAACACATAATTCTCTAAACCTATTTGAATTTTTACTCTTTCATAATTTGCTTTGTTTTGTCTTAGGACATGTTTGTAAGACTTGTTTATTTTCATGTATTTCCAGTTTTACGGTGAAAAGATGTTATAGTTCAGCGTTGGCCACGTGATCGCAAATAAATACATATAAATTCATTAGTAGAATTCGTGGCCGAGATTTTTGCTCCAGTTAGATTGCTGTTACAATATATATATATATATATATATATATATATATATATATATATATATATATATAAAATTTCGAGTCTACCATATCTCTTCAAAGACTGAAAATAAGTAAAACTTGAGAATTTCGCATGTCACCAACAGAAAACCGGATGTTAAGAAAAAGAGAAGGGGGGGGAGGCAAGATTCAAATCCGATCAAAGTTCGTGATGGTCAAATATAGGTCACAGTCTGTTAACCCTCCAAATTCGCACTCATGAACTCCCAGTTCATCCCCGTATCCCAACAAAGGCCCCTTTCTCTTCTCGGGCGGCTATCATTTTGGCACACGCTAGACAGATCAGAAATGAGAGGGGGGGGTTAAGAAAATAAACAAATAAACAGATAAGTAGAATGAGATATAAATACATATATATTCCTATGAAGAAACGCTAAAGAAGACCTAAGACTAGTTCATAATTAGAATTATACCGTACATTTAATTTAAACATTTAAATAAAACTTAAACCTACACAATTTAAGGTCATCATTAAATAATTCTGATATATAGAATTAAATGTATATTAATTAATATTAATAGATATCTTAAAATCATAAGGATTTTAGTTAATCTATTACTATCAATTTGAGCTAGGTGTTAGCACGTAACGGATCAGTAATGTATACGTTAGCATTATAATATTTTGAATAAGTGTAGGTCCTATAGGAAACCACTGTAATATTTGTTATTATTGTCATTATTATTACTATCTTCCCTATTATTATTACTTCCACTATTATTATCATTACTACTATTACTACTGTTACCATTACCATTGTTATTATTATTATCATTATCATTACCATTACTGCTATTATTATTACTATCATGATTATTATTCTTATTACTACTACCAGTATTATTATTACTATCATGATTTTTATTCTTATTACTACTACCATTATTATTATTATTATTATTATTATTATTATTATTATTATTATTACTACTATTCTTATTATTAGTTTTTTCATTATTTTGATTTTTATTACTACTGCTACTACTAGTATCACTACAGCTACTATCAGTATTACTACTATCATTACTATTATTGCAACATCAATAAGAACGGAGACTCTAGGCCTCGATTTATACCTATAAAAACCGATTTATACATATTCCTCTTAAAGTTTTCCCCTTATTAAAAACATAGAGGGCTGATACATAATTCAAATTGTATTATTAATTTTTAATCTTTTAATTAAGACTAGATCTTATTTTATCATTCTACTCTGTACAACATATTATACTTATATAGGGATGCATTAATTCTTGTGTTAAATTTTCTAGATTATTCAAAAAATTATCTAGAGTCAGCCGTTTGAAGTGCCTACAGTTAAAACCTATCTCGTTTTGTTGATTCAGTAAGCAACTTTTATCACGGCAAATAATAATGGCCAACTTTTGACTAAGACAGAGAAAACAGATGGGGTTGTGTAGTTTTGGTGTCGAGGACTTTAAAGAAATGCTCCATTTTACTACAGGAACTATATTTTCATCTTTTAGGGATTTAATATACTTGGATAGTGAAGTTCATATTTTCTTATTATTGTGGTTATTAAATGAGCATTTGTGGTTAGTGTACCTGGCCTAAAGTCAGGACTTGTACCCCCGTATGTAATTCTTGTTTATATTAGAATTATTTTCTGGGAAGGCAGTTGCTAAATTGACTATATCTTTGATTAAACACTTTTCTTGTAACGGGCAATTACTCTTATCTCTCCAGCTACATTCATTGTTATTATTATTTTGTAAGTTACTATCATCGCTTTTTAATATATGTTTATTATGACTCTTAATTATTAGTTATTTTTACAACTATAACTAAGTTTAATCGTGTTTTTATTGAGTATTTTATGCAGTGGGTTATTTATTGGGAAATGTAGATTTAATAGATTTATGAACTAATGTCCAATGTTAGATTAAACTAGTAAATTAAATGGGGCGTATACCATATCATTTTTCTATTTCTTTTTCTCCTTCTTTTGCTCTTATTCTCGCTATCCTGGTATTCAATGTTGGTGTATGATTCTTGTTGTTTCTTTTCCAGTTCTCTTTTCGATTGATGCAAGTCGGAAACATTTCTGATGATTGGTGATGTCGTGAAACTGTATTTATTATTATTATTATTATTATTATTATTATTATTATTATTATTATTATTATTATTATTATTATTATTCCATTTTAGTTCAGTGGAAGTTCTCATAAATCAACAGCCCTTTTCCTGGAGCTAACACTTGCATTCTATACGAGATAAATAGATATCCGAGTGTTCAAGTAAAATTCTCCTCTACCTCTCAAACGTTGAGTTGGTAAAGCAGTGAAGAATACTAATTTCCTCTCTCAAATTGACTACTATGTTATCGTTTATATTTCTTGTCTTTTATTGGTATTGCCGGATTCCAGGACAAGAATTTATCTGGTCTGGTGAAGTATCCAGCTAAGTGCTGTTACTTGAGATAACATCACTAGGAGAAGGTGCACCATTCCTCGTACGAGCCAGTGTATAGCCATGTCTAGGGGATCTTATATGCCTCTTTACTTGTAGGATGAAGTATCCTATTGTCAGGTTGTCCTGACAAATCTCTGTACAAAGAGACCGAAGATACTCAGTGATGGTGTTGAGTGGGCATTCAAATTATCATATATATATATATATATATATATATATATATATATATATATATATATATATATATATATAAGCACACAGCATGACCATCTACATGCACAAATACACCTACATAAGCTCGCATGCTAAGAATCAAGAACACAATGATCAAACTGTGTATATAGCTATGTGCAAACGGAAATCAGTAGCCTTGTATGTCATAACTGTAGCAATACTTGTAAAAATACGTCGGGCCTGCTGTATTGTCTGCGTACCCACAACCGGTCATTGTAATCTTGTAGGGATGGCCTTATTCTGTAAAGAAGTGTCAATCACAATAATCACCTTATATATATATATATATATATATATATATATATATATATATATATAAGTGTATATGTATGTAGATGTAGATCTAGCCTTTTTCCAATGTCAGTGATTGTCTGTAGATATAACTATCATTGTATGTAATATATATTATCTTTTTGTGTATAATTAACTATATGTGTATATATGTATATTTATCTGTCAATTAAGTTGTGTAGGTATATATGCGTGTGTATAATAATATTTGTTAATATTACTGATGTATTTATGTTTGAACTTACGTATATTATCGTGTTCCATTGTATATCTATAAGCCTATATGTGTTACTTTTAGTGTTGGCCATTTAAGCTTTGTAAGTACCTTTCAAATTTAAAATACAAATTGTGAGGGCAATCTTTTGTACTTTTATTTCTTTAAATTGATTTCAATTTTTTAATATATAAAAATGTTTTGAAACCTATTAGAATTTGTTAACACCTAAATATTAACTTTCGCTTAGATTCAGTCTTCTAAGGAGTGGAGGGTGTGTGGATTTTGGGCTACCCTCCATTTTTAGGATAGAATAACTATCCTTTAGTTAAGTTTAAAAAAATGATAATTGTAGTTAAACTTGCTAACAGAACAGACAGTATGTCCTCTATTTTAGTGATTATTTCAATTTTATTAACTTGATTAATACTTAATTTAACATTATTATTGTTAAATCTTGTCGCTGGGGAATCAATCAAAGAGAATGCCTCTACCTAAATTTCCAAATATTATGCATTCTATATTAGTTATGTATTCTATAGTAGATATCTTAACTTAAATTTCATTGAGCTTATTATAAATATGACTTAATTTCTGAATTACAAGTTCTATACTTTGTACTACAATCTAAACTTATTCTGTAGTTAATTCGACAATATGATTTATCCTTCAATTAATCTTTCAAGTTTCTTTTCTACTACTACCCATTAGAAATAGTTTTTCATTAGGCCACTTACTGTGGCTTTCATAGTTAATTCCTAATATTTAAATTTGAGAAAGTTAAACATTTTCGCATTGTTTGATTATATATGTTACTAATTCTCCCTTCTAATGGCTCTAAAATATTGTATAAGATAATATGTTTTACTTTTTCATAAGCTCCTTTCTACTTTGAGACCCTATGATTAATGTTTTAACTTTGATTTGAATTTTTTAGCATCAACTCCGCTCATCGTTTCTATTTACTGTATAACTGACGACGCTTGATGCTGTCTATATGATTTTGATTTTAACTTAGTGTCAATACCCTGTGCTGAAGATGAGAACTACTATTAATAAAACATATGGTCTCTGAAACTATCGTACACAAACTGTTGTTATTTTGAATATCTTGAATTTGATCATGTAATAGTGGTTACATTGATCTGTTATATATATATATATATATATATATATATATATATATATATATATATATATATATATATATATATATATATATATATATATATATATCTTTTTGTTTAATTTTACTTCAGTCGAAGGTCTCAGAAATCAAGGGGCTCCTTCTTGGGGCTAACACGTGATCTCTATATGAGATACATATATATTCGAATATTTCATTAACATTCTCTTGAGTTAGTAAAGAGCTTAAGAATATTAATTTTTCTTTCCTCTAATTGACCAGTTAGCTATATTATAATATATCAGTCTTGTGGTCTTTTGGTCTTACCGGATATCAGGAGAAGAATTAATCTAGTCTGGTGGAGTATTTAGCTAAGTGTTGTTACTTGAGGTTACATTACTAGGGGAAGGTACACCATTCCTCGTATGAGCCAGTGTATAGCCGTGCCGAGGAATCTTATTTGGGCTTTGAATGCTATGTTATTTTAGAAAATTTGGTCAGGGTTTATTTGTGAGGTGAAGTACCCTCATGTTAGGTTGTCCTGATAAACCCTTGTACAAAGAGACCGAAGACACACGCGGACAGTGTCTAGTAGGTAATTCAAACTCTCTCTCTCTATGTGTGTGTGTGTGTGTGTGTGTGTGTAGCATAAAGTAATGCGAAAATCTCATTACAATAACACTATATTATGGGTTTTGTAATTTAACTTTGAATGTTCAAAGAGACAATGTTAGACAGATTAAATTCTATGAAGCTATCGGAAATGTAATTACAATTCTAGATTAACCGTTCTTTTGTTGGTCCGTTGTGGTTTGCCTATCTTTTAAAAAAGAAAATCTCAGTAATTAAATGCGGAAAAAATCCCATAAGAATGAGAACAAAAGAATCCCCATAAATAACAATGTTTTTGACATTTTGTTATTAGAAACACAATCAAACATTGAAAAAAGTTCCTTCCTAATCTTTCATAAATTTGCATATAAAGTTGGCTCTTAAAACACCTTCTCTTACTAGAACACAACGGACACTTATTTGAATTCATTTTGAACTGTTTTTTAATGATTTTATCTCCTTTCTCTGTCATTAAATATATATATAGTATGAAAATGTATCTATAGCAAGTAAGATACACAGAGGCGTCCATGTTTCATTCCAGCAGGAATCATCAGGCTAAATGCGCATAATTTATGTTTCGATTGTTTTTTTGTCTAGGTACTGATTAGACATGCTAACTAACTAATACAATTCATAGATATTAATCCCTTATGGGGTAAATTTTTATTGACCAACGGCCTAACTTCTCTCAAGCAAATGTCTGATTGACCGTTATTTGACACTCTTTTCTTGTGTTTGGGTATTGAAGAATATCATAGCCAACATTTTCTGTTTGATCAAAATTTACCGAATCTTATACAACAATACGTGAGAATGCTGTGCAGTGACATCAGATTTACTGAAGGAATTTCTGGCTTTCAAAAAGCTGATATGCTTTATTTTTCATCTGTACAGTCTCCCTTTTGTCGGGTGTCAGTCACTTCTTTGTGCTGTTTACTATTTTTATAATTGACACCAGTAAACTGTTGCATAACTTAATTTAGTTCAGAACAAATCGGACAGATTTAATCCACATAATTCGTTGCTTTCTATCCCCTGTGAGTCTGCCAGTGGATTTGATACTTTGCATAAAGAATAAGATCAGTGGAAAGTCCTTCCAAGTATCACTATGGCAAACAACAAGTTAAACTATTTTTAAAAGCAGAATACTAATCAGGATGGTCTCTTGATAAGATAGCCATTTGTTGAAGATATAAAAATATTGTCTTAGTATACAAATTGTGACCTGCAGTAACAAAGAATGATAGCATGTCATACAAGGAAGCAAGATAGACTCCAATTTCAGTTCTTTCAGTCCAGGGAAAATGCTTCGAAATGTCTATCATTTTCATATATTGCAACCACAAGCAGCAAATACGATTAGTCAAATTTTCATTTTTTTCTGTTCCAACCCTTCTTGGATAGTCATAGTCATCTACCATCGTATGTGGATTAGCAATGAGTTTTGCAAATATTTTTTTAGTTGACATTATTCAACTTTCTGCTAAATTAATACCTCTCACTTGAATTATATTAGATTTCTTTGTTCAGATGAACAGAGACATCTTCACTTTGAATTCAGTGCGAAGTATGTGGCACAGTGAGTTCCAATGTGTCTGCAAGAAGTAATATATTAAGTGCACCATCTATTAAGAAATGACCTCTTCATACTTTAGCAAGAGCGTTTTCACTAATCATATTTGACAATGAGTTGTTGTCGTATATCTATTACAGAACTTCTGACAATCCTGCTTTTTACATTAGATTGCTTATACACCCAGGAAAACTCACTTCCATGTGTAATCCTCCAATTCTCAACACTATAGATTTCAGACGGCTACTAGATGGCTTATTAACTATAATAGTTTGAGCCTTTCGATACAGTGGATGGTCAAATATAGTAACACGTGTTGTGTTATAATTTTACTTGTTTAACCAGGAATATTAATGCAGAATAGATACATGACATATTTGAAAGGCAAACTCACAACAGTTGCCCTTCCTGGATGATTTCCGTTGTATACCATTTGCATAAATTCTGACAACTCTCGGCATGGCCATTGCAGAAACGGGGAAGCTGTTCACAGAATATCAAGTAAATAATGGGATTTAGGAAAATGATCACAAGGCTTAAGATGGGTAAGTTCACTAAAATGATATAGATTATCTTTGTGATAATTGTAATGAATTGTTACTTGTCCAGGCCTAAGGATCTCATTTGTCGTTACTTCATGCTGGGAAATCACATGCGTGGCAAATTTCCCTGATGTAAATATGGCAACCATACCTATCCAATGAAAGGTGCCATATAACATAAATTGAACTTCTGTAACAGTGACATAACAGTTACAGAAGCATTTCGTTCAAATGTTTGGACTTCGTCATATTAGCTACAAAACCCATGTTTCTGTAATTAATCTATCAGCAACCTAGAACCAAAATGGTGATGCATTTTTATGACTAACGATAATTGTAAAAGAAAAATCACCATACTTGGTCGCATAGCTTAAATGATAGCAGGTTCCAGGGATGTCTGCTTCTTCGTTGTATTTTTCCTGTTGCAAAAATCTGCATAAAGTAAGCAACACTAGCAGGGAGAAATGCCAAGGTTTTCTTTAAAGTAAGTTTATCTGTGAATGTAAAATTTGAGTTAAGAGTCATATATTTATTTCATTTTTTGCCTGTCCTAAAGTTGGTACTGCACCGTTGGCGATAGACTGCATCCTTGGAATGTAAATCATTTGCAGAAGATAATCTTTCTAATACTGTACCACTCCACTCATCATTGCAGGAATTTACATATTTTGTCTATCGTGTTATCAAAAGTTAATGTTTTCACAAATGTTAATGTTTTTACCTTCCTTGATATTTGATTGATGTACCACAAAAAAGGCAGTAATTCTTGAAGACACAAGTACTTGTTCGGGATTGTAACCTATAATTAAATGCTGATATATCGACCCATTCCATGTTTTTCATCTGCTTTTATAATGTTAGGGTTATACTATCGTTTTCTACAGTCACTGTATCTCTAAGATTGTTACTACAAAACCTTCTTTACAAAGTATGCACATGTCTCTAGTACTTGCATTAGACATTATTAAAATTGTAACAAAAAATAAATTGGCAGTAAAAACCAACAGTGTATAATAGACTACAAATTTATTTCAGTAAGTTATTCTAAACTTCCGACCTCTGATATATATTCTAAAGAATTCTTTAAACATCGACCAATATGTTTTAGTTTTAACCTCTTCATATTGTTTTAAACACGTTTTTTTGTGTGTAAAACAATGTTCAAATTTTATTTTGTATTACAAGATTTTTTTTTTGTATGTAATAAAACTTTTACGTCGTAAAAATATTTTGGTGAATAGAAAAACAATATGGCCGCCAGCGATTAAAACATTGAATTAAAGTTCAATTCTCAAAACTTTACAAAATAAATTAGAAATTTATTTCAAGACCAAAATGCATTTAAGACCAGCAATCAATTTTATTGAAAATTTTAGAAAATAAGGCAAAATGAAAACGAGGTTGTTTATATTTCTTTGTCATATACACACGCTTTTTTTATCGCAGATCGATAATTGTAAAATGTTCATATTTCGCATCGGTAGATTTTTCTAGACTTTTAATATGTTCATACAGACACCTCATTGAAATGCATTGTGCAAGAAAACCTTGTGTTGCAATTAGTTTGACCTTTTTTCACAGATTTGACTGGACTATAAGTTGCATGCGATACAGCCCACATTATTTTTGAACACGGATTGCAGAGGAATTTATAATATTAAATTTCTCAGTCAGCCATCGAGTATCGATACGCTGTGCAATGAAGAGAGACTTCGGAGGTCTTGTTGCACTTTATTTTGATATCAATTTAGACAAATTAGTGATCGGAAGATCCTAGTGGTAGAATGGTTTCATCCGAGGTCTAGTAAAAGGCACGTGTTTTACTAGCTAACTTAGTGAAAGTAGTTATGTATATGTATATATACGTAGTGAAAGTAGTTATGTATATGTATATATATATATGTATATATATATATATATATATATATATATATATATATTGGTCTTCATTTATTTATTAGTTATGATGAGTGGCGAATAAGACGAGAAATGGCGGGAGAAAGGGGGTGTATTGACCACTAAAGTCTCATAATCTGAAGGCTGTGAGGTCAATCAGTGTACAGACATTAATTTTTATTGTATACAAATTGAACCTCAAACAAATTTTTAGTGTTATAGATATTGAGTCAAGAAAGCCAAAGACAGCAACAGTTTTTGTTCATTATGGGAAACGTGTAAAACTATTGTCAATAAAAATGTTTTGTAAATAGTTATACAATCTCTTTAAATCATGTTATATAAAATGCCAATATATAAATGTACTTTCAAATAGTATCCATTAAACTTAAACACTTAAGCTTGACTATACAACCAAAATATATACATTATATTTCACTCTATTTACGGGGGAAATATTTTTTTAAAGTAGTTGCGTTTGTACAGAAGTTACTTAATTTTTCATTCTCTGAATTTAGTTTAAGAAACATAAAATATTAGCGCATTTTGTCTGAGCATTTTGTTGTGAGACAACTTCACGTGTGTGATTTACCAATGCGAGGGGCGATATTATAAAAGCGGCTACCATAGTAGAAACCTCTTCATCTTTTGCTTTTTGTCTATAAAATATTTACCTTTCTTAAATACAAAACAAATCATCTTATTTTCAGCATTCAACAATCGTCAACGTAAACATCAAAATTTGTAATTTGAAAAAAAAAAAAATATTGCAGCTCCTTTGACTCTAATCAACGATCACGATGACCGTACGTACGCAGCTCGGAAAAGAAATCAGCCATTTTCTTTAACAAATCTTGTGCAAATATAAAGGTTTCATTATTGCATTTAAATACTAAAACTTACAAAACCACAAATTTTTTATTTTTTTATTTGTGTTATTTTCAGTTAGGATTAGTTTTATCTTTGATCGTCTTTTCTGATGAGGAGTGAATTCATGTTTCATTTTTTAAAAACTGTTTTTATTTTTATATCAACACTAAAAGGAAATGGATTACTAGATGAATTAGAAGGCAGAGAGAAAGAGAGAGGGAGATAGAGAGGGTAATCGATAGATAGATAGATAGATGAAAGATATTGCACACACTTTAAAAAAAACTCTTCTATTGTGTTACCCCCCCCCCTCTCTCCCGGGCGACACCGTTTCGCCCTATGTCATACTGTAATTATTAATTAAAAAAATACTTCATATATATATATATATATATATATATATATATATATATATATATATATATATATATAATGCATCATTCCTTCCCTTAATAGAAGTAGAATGCCTCGACGTCAAAGCCGCCGTTAAAGTGTTAAAATTATCATAGTTTATTCGCTGTTTACAATTGGCCCAGCGATTAGCGACGTCGGACTGGAGTTGAAAAATACTTGAGGTCCGGGGTTTCGAATCGCATGACCGGTGAATAGTCATATCTCTATGCTGATGAGTCCCGATTGAAAAAGGACGAAACGTATACGTACATAGATAATAAACAATAACAAATATTTATTATTTGTCGCTAATTGGTAGTATTAACACAGCATGACGTTACTTGCTTATAATGCATCATTCCTTCCCTTAATAGAAGTAGAATGCCTCGACGTCAAAGCCGCCGTTAAAGTGTTAAAATTATCATAGTTTATTCGCTGTTTACAATTGGCCAATAGATTTTGAAAAGTCCTTTTCAAATTTAAAACGCGAGACTATAATAGTGAGGACTATAAATCGCCCTGTTTTTCCTTAAATTGATTTAGATAAAAAAAAAAAAAAAAAACCTTAATTATGCAATCTATATTAGACACTTAAACTTATATTTCCTATAACTCATTAAAATTATAACTTTAATTCTAAATTACAAGTTTTTCAACTTAGTGTCACAATATTAACTATTTATGTAGGTAATTTTACCGTATACTTGATCCTTTAATTGATCTATTGATTTTCTTTTCTATCATTTTTGGGGAAGTTGGAATTGTTTTTAAATGAGCTTCTTTAACTTTTTTCTTACCAATTTTCTACAACTGATAATAAACTTCAGAGCCCTTATAACCTTTTTCTCATTGTAAGATCATATATATAGGCGCTTTCTTTCTTTTTAATAACTTTTATGTTTTATATAATCTGATGAATGTTTTACTGTATGCTATCCCTACATG
>OY744547.1:35312623-35327623 GCA_963556195.1 Sepiola atlantica
CAGCATCGCACTGGCATTGAAAACGGTAAACAACATTACTATAATGGATAAAGGACATACTATCCTTGCGGAAAGAAGGAAAAGTAGGTATTGTAGCAAAAACCAAACGCAGAGTAAAAGCAATTGATAATGCTTCCAACAATCTGCTTACCCAGTATTTTACTATTTTTCCTTATCCAGGTTAATTTTAAATAAATAGGGCATTTCAGAGGACCACAGATTTTAGGGGATTTGAAATCAACGACCTTTTTATTTATACAATCATTGATAAGGTCTTCCGGATAACCATTATCAATAAATATTTCTCTGATCCTATTAAGTTAAGAATCCACCCTGTTAGGAGAACAGATCATAAGGGCTCTATGTACCAAAGTATAAATAAGACCAATCTTTCTAAACCTTGGCACAAAAGAAGACCAGTTCACATGCAGACCCGTGAAAATAAGCTTCCTGTAAATAGAAGTGAGAAAACCACCGTTTGAACGTTCCACAAGGACATCCAAGAAGGGAAGTTATCTTTCTCACTTTCAATAGTGATCTGTAAATCCCCATGAAGCGAATTCAACTTATTAAAGAAAGTTGACGCTTCACTTTGCGATGCAAACGTAGCAAAAGTGTCGTCAACATATCTAACAAACGTTGTCGGTTTGTTTATAGAGCTAAAAAGAACGGATTCGTAGTATCCGACGAAAATATCAGCTAAGGTAGGGGGTAATGGATTCCCCATTGAGACCACGTCGACCTGACTGTACATAATATCAGCAACCCTAAACTCCACTGATTTTGTACAAATAAAAATTAATTCAACAAGTATCTCCTTAGGAAAGGAAGGCGCTGTCAGGCGACCACCATAGAGTGCGTCGTTACAGATACGTACAGCCCCATCTAATAGTATATATGTAAATAGACTGGAGACATCAAAGGAACACATAAAGGATGTCTCAGAACCCGAATCTAACCCACGAACAAGGTAAGCAAACCGATAGGAATCAGATATATAATGCGTAGTGTATAACGTAGCCAAAGAATGTTGGGCAGGCCCTATCATAGATAATATGGGTCTCAGTGGCACACCATGCTTATGCATTTTCAGAAGACCATATAATCGTGGACGAATTGACCCAGAGGGTCTAATCCTGTCATAGACTTCCTTAGAAAATGGCTTCTTTTTAAATAGTGCAAGTTAACGTTTCTCAATTTTGACCTCATCTTGCAAGTATTATCCGCAAACTCAACATGGCCGAGTTTACAAAATTTAGAAATACCGTTGAGAATAGTTAACATCTTCTCAACGTAATCTGTTTGATCCATTACCACCACTTCTGCACCTTTGTCTGGTTTACAAATATAAATATTTGTATTCGATTTTAAAGCTTTTACAGTTTTAAAATGCATTTTATTCCAGACAAAGTCACTGTGGTCAATATCGGTGTGCCAAGTCAACCAGCCTAGATTTGATTCCAGAGATAATATCTAGAGAAACTGGGGAATGATATTTAATTTGAGAAAACAAAACCTCAAAAGAATGAATATATATATATATATATATATATATATATATATCTAAATGAATAAATTCGAAAGTTTTTTTCATTTATCCCTCTTATATTATCATCAAAACAGGTTATTGTTATTTAAATAAATAATACAACACAATACTTTGAAATACAGTATATATAGTACTGATAAAATATATCTAAACATTCATAGATCTGTCGAATTTGCATAATTGTTTTTAAAACTGTCTATAATCAATTAATGTTTACTGCTATTCATTTTAATGTTTTTGTGTTATATATTGCTATATATCTGCAATAGTTTTGTCGATATTAACAGGAATTAATTTCAATAATTCAATGAAAAACGAATAAATTCCAAAAACCTTTCTTAAAATAATCATCATCAAAGGAGATAATTTAAATAAAACTAATACATCTTATCTAGCTAGAAAGATATACCGATAAGGCACAAGAAAGGGTTAGGAACCTCTCTCTCTCTGTTTAAAAACAATAAAAAAGACAATTTGGTGTTCTCACTGTCTCTTCTTCATCTTCTCTCTCACTCCCTCTCCTCCTTCCTCTTTCTCTAGCGACGCAAATGTTTTTTTTACTGTTTATAAGCACGTGTTTACGAGATAAAAAAGCAAAAACATATAAGTATACATCGTCTGAAATAAAAACGTCTTACATTGCATTTTTTTGTTTAAATTGTAAGTTTGTTTTTATTCAAAGTTTTTTCACTTAATAAATTCTATTAGCAACATTTTTAATTAAACCATGTTTTAGTAAAAAAAAAATAACAAAAACATTAACAACTGTAAGTTATGTTGGGTGATTGGAGTAGTGTAGTATTTTTTCTGCTGCCATGATACCATACTTGCAGGCATTAGCTTCCCTTTTTATGGGGGTGCCGTCCCAGGTATTACCTCCTCTATTTTTTCGAGGGTATTGTAGTATTTGCTCTGTTATCATGATACCATCCGAACATGCATTACCACCTCCTTTTATTTGGAGGGGGGTCCTCCCAGGCTTTACTTCCTCCTTTGAGGAGTTATATAGTATAAATTTGTCATGATACATTCCTCCCAAGCATTACCTCCTCTTTTGGGGGTCAGTGTATGTAGTTCGTTCATCATGATATCATGCTCACAGCTTAGCATATATATATATATATATATATATATATATATATATATATATATATATATATATATATATATATTTAATTTTTGATGATGTTTTCCAATTTTTATACTTTTTTATTTTTTCGATGAGATCATTAATTCACACATCAATGCGATTTCTAAATGTAGAATGCATTGGGTTGAATCTCCCTCCTCGGAAATTTATTGGCAGAGCAGATTTCAAAACTAAATTTACCACGAAATTAGATTTGATTTTTAATATTTTGGGAACATATTAGAAGTTAAAAAAAGAACTAATGTTGAAAAGATTTATTCGACTTTGATTTCATTCGAAAATACATAAACTGTGAAATATCTAAGACATTCTTCTCGCAAAACTATAAATAATACCCCTCTTAAATTTATTATCATTTTTATGAATAATATAGAAGAAAAGAGACTTATTATATTGCTATCTAATTGAAATAGGTGTTTGTGGTGTGTACTGACACTATGTAAATTAGATGGTAAAGCTGAAGAAAGAGAATCACCCTTTCTCTAAATATGCTCGCAGAGACAAAAAATATTATATAGTGGTTGAATCAACGAGTGTGAGGGTTCAACAGAAATACATAAATTATTTGGTCAGTTAATTATAAATTACGGCTAATCAAAATAATTAAAACAGAATGTTTGTTCAAACAACCTTCAATCCCAGAACTAAGGTTTATTTTAGTTTTCGTCATCATCTTAACGATTTGAAGAGCCATGGAAGAACATTAGAATTTCTCAGCTGAGAAGACCTTCACGGTTAGGAACAAGCTGAACGATCGCGTTATTGGTATTATTGGTATTAGATTTGACCAGAACGCCACGCGGTCCGTCCCGTGTCTACGAATAAGCACCTGGTCTTCATGATGATGTTTGGCGCCGTAGCCTCAAACAGGAGAGGATGTCGTCCGTGTAGTTCGAAACTAGCTACAGAGCTATCTTGGCCACGAAAGTCATGGCTTGGGTGATAAAACTAAACAAAAATGTAAACTATGACTTTCAGCAGGATGGTGACCCGGCACACATCGCAAAAGTGACGGAAAAATCTGGTTCATGTAATATATATATATATATATATATATATATATATATATATATATATATATATATATGATAGCCTCTCCCGTCGATTTCGCCGTATGAGTGCCCCGCAAGGGGCTGGCCGAACGTGTAATTGTGAAGCAAGGGTTTCGCAATCCTCAAGAACACCTCTCCCGAGTCGGCACTGCTTGATTCCAATGACAAGCAGTTCAAGACGACTGGAAACAATGCCGAGATAAGCAGAGAGCACACACAGCACCTGGTATTCCCAAATTCAGTACTGGCCAAGCTCGATGTCGCTTAACTTCGGTGATCTAACGGGATTGTGCCATATATATATATATATATATATATATATATATATATATATATATATATATATGTATATATATATATATATATGTATATATATATATATATGTATATATATATATAATGTATATATGTATATATAATGCATATATATATGTATATATATGTATATATATAAGTATATATGTATATATATATATATATATATAACTTTTTAGTTATATAAACATTTTGGCTACATATTTGCAAACATGTTTCAGTTCCAGCTGGAAATCAGCTGAGTTTCCCTTGGCTAAGATCTTAATGTGAAGTCGGAAATGAAAATCAAAAAACTTGGCCTGAGGAGGCTCAGCTGATTTTCAGATGGTGTTGTAGTTTCCATAAAGCATTGTGCGTAATATATATGTAGTTTATAAGAAGGCGGAACAGCGCGGAAATATACAATATTGTAAGAAAAGTAAAACTTCATATTGAATATCAAAACGATTAAAAAAAATGAGAACATACTTACTTCCAGCTTATTTCTCGGTCACTAGAGTCTTATGTGTCACCGGAATCTCTGGATATTTCGAGAAGATAACTCCTTTGTCAAGTGTTTCTATTGGTTTCCCTCAGGCTTCTCTTTGCTACGTGCAGATATTTGTTATATATAGTGGGACTGGGTAAACACTTACCGATGCAACCTCATTTAACTCTCTTTGCATAAAACTAAGGTAAACTTATTATATCCCAAATTTGAATCCCTTACGTCTCGCAGCTGTGTTCCAAAATTAACAATGATCGGTTAATTAGTTAAGGATTAAATCATGTACATACAAATATATAAGCATATACACATGTTACATACAAATATATAAGCATATACACATGTTACATACAAATATATAAGCATATACACATGTTTCATACAAATATATAAGCATATACACATGTTTCATACAAATATATAAGCATATACACATGTTACATACAAATATATAAGCATATACACATGTTACATACAAATATATAAGCATGTACATATGTTACATACAAATATATAAGCATATACACATGTTACATACAAATATAGAAGCATATACACATGTTACATACAAATATATAAGCATATACACATGTTACATACAAATATATAAGCATATACACATGTTACATACAAATATATAAGCATATACACATGTTACATACAAATATATAAGCATATACACATGTTACATACAAATATATAAGCATGTACACATGTTACATACACATATATAAGCATGTACACATGTTACATACAAATATATAAGCATGTACACATGTTACATACAAATATATAAGCATATACACATGTTACATACAAATATATAAGCATGTACACATGTTACATACAAATATATAAGCATGTACACAGGGTACATACAAATATATAAGCATGTACACATGTTACATACAAATATATAAGAATGTACACATGTTACATACAAATATATAAGCATATACACATGTTACATACAAATATATAAGCATATACACATGTTACATACAAATATATAAGCATATACACACGTTACATACAAATATATAAGCATATTCACATGGTACATACAAATATATAATCATGTACACATGTTACATACACATATATAAGCATATACACATGTTACATACAAATATATAAGCATATACACATGTTACATACAAATATATAAGCATATTCACATGGTACATACAAATATATAAGCATATACACATGGTACATACAAATATATAAGCATATACGCATGGTACATACAAATATATAAGCATATACACATGGTACATACAAATATATAAGCATATACACAGGGTACATACAAATATATAAGCATATACACAGGGTACATACAAATATATAAGCATATACACAGGGTACATACAAATATATAAGTATATACACAGGGTACATACAAATATATAAGCATATACACAGGGTACATACAAATATATAAGCATATACACATGTTACATACATATATATAAGCATATACACATGGTACATACAAATATATAAGCATATACACATGGTACATACAAATATATAAGCATATACACATGTTAGTTACAAATATATAAGCATATACCCATGTTACATACAAATATATAAGAATATACACATGTTACATGCAAATATATAAGCATATACACATGTTACATACATATATATAAGCATATACACATGTTACATACAAATATATAAGCATATACACATGTTACATACAAATATATAAGCATATACACATGTTACCTAACTTTATAAAGATAGAGATAATGTATGTTTTTTAAAAGTTGAAATGATAGTATCGCTTAAAACAAGAGATTTCAAAACAGGCGAAAAATACTAAGTGTGTGATTTGAGGAAATGTCGCTTTCGCACTTTACCTGAGCATACATTCAAGCGTGTGAATGACATCTTTGTTGCTTGGGAGAAACACGTCTCTCTGTTTGCGGATAAGGTTGAGACAGTATTCGATGAAAATATTGAACGACTCGGCGAGCGATTCTTCCTGCAAAAAGAGGAAAAACAAAAATATTTACAGAAACTGCATAAAAACACACTTCTCTATATATAAAACACACACTTCTCTATATATAAAAAACACACTACTCTATATATAAAAAACAACACACTTTTCTATATATAAAACACACACTTCTATATATAAAACACACACTTCTCTATATATAAAAACAGAAATATTGTCCGTCTGTCGCTTTATACACTCTTCCCTATCCAAAGCAAACCTAAACCTTTACGAACTATAAACAAAAACAGCAACATTGTAACTAACATGGCCTTCGTCGTGGCATTAACGAATTTTAAACCTAAACACCGTACCCCTACTTTCGGATCAATACAAAGTAAGGGAGATAATTCTCTCTTTTAAATTTTGTTCAAGAAATTATGTTTCCTTATTTAGAAAATATTTGCTTTGAAAATTTATAGATTTACTTTACGGTCAAATTTGATAGTGAAAATAAGTAAAAAAAAACAAAAACAAATATGCATAATGCACTCTTGTTGCCGATATGCACACTGTTCCAGTCTGTAATGTATTTTATTCCTTTGATGTCATCAATTTTAAAAATTTGTCCGGGTGGAACTCTTGCGAAGGATGAAAAATCCGAACAATTGAAATGAACGATTTTAGATATAAAAATATTTTGAAATTGAATGTTATTGTTATGTTAAAACACGAATTTTACTTAAATCTTATTAAATAATTAAATAACTTTTCTTCTAGTTTAAATAAACAATGAAATAAATTTTATAACTTTTTTTAAAAATTAAACTAAATTCCGTTGTGTTGGAAAAATATCAGCCATAAGCAATCTCTCTCTATATAAAACTCAATATCTGCATGCACGTGTGTGTGTGTGATGTTTGTGTGTTCCCTATAGAAAGAAAAATGAGAGAATCTACATAAAATCTAAAAGTGTATTCTTATGTAAAATTTACAAAAAAGACAATGGAAATGTTCATGAAAAGTGCCCCCCTCCCCCTAAAAGAGCTCTGAGGGCATACCCCCTTAAAACTTCAAATATGTCCTTGTTTATGAATTTTAAATCATATTTATAAAATGTTCTGGTGAAGACAATAGAAGTGTTCCCAAATTTCTACATTGCCGTCTATGTGCCGAATATTTATCTGTCTCCACTTCTAAGTGACCCATGGAGACAGAACCTCTTAAAAAGTACGTATATCCGGTTTTAATGAAATTTAAGTTGTATGTATAATACACTAATTCAGAGAGTTTTTCAACATTTCAGCTTCTTCCGACTATATTTGGAGGCGAAATAGGAAGAGAAGGACAGTGAAAACAAAGAAAGTAATATAGAATGAAAAAGTACATAGCAGTGATCCTGATACAATCCGGAACAACGTCGGTTCTTCATGCAAGTATAATTATACATTAGAATTAAAAATAATCAACAGTCATTTTTAAAACTAACTTTCTCAAGTAGTAATATCGATTTTTAAAAACTCTACTCGGTGTTGTATAGGAGTCTTTTTACTTTTATTTTTGTTTCATATAACTTTATTTTCCTTATTTTTAGTTTCCGCAACCAGAATATAGCCTTAACGTTTTTATGGATTTTACGTTCACTCCTGTTTTTAGAAAATGATTTTAATGTCTAAAAAGTGTGTTAAGAAAGAAAAAATATACTTACTATTTGGTCGACAATAACATTCTTTCTTATATTTAAAAATACTTTTTGTTTTCAAATTACTTCAGTAAGTAAGGTCTCAGAAATCAAGCGGTCCTTTTCTGAGTGTCCAATCAAGATTCTCCTTTATCTCTCAAGTGTTGAGTGCGTAAAGCTATAAACCCCCTAATTTTCCTCTCTCCTGAATTACCCACTTAATTATGTTATAGTTTATCTTTATTGTGGTATTCTCTATTTTTTCTGCATTCTATGACAATAATTCATCTGGTCTGGTAGAGTATCCAGCCAGTGTATGGCCGTATTGAGATGACCTTAAATAAATACAGAATATTTGTACGTGTGGAAAGAGAAATTCTGATCAAATTTGAAATAAATCTTAATTGGCATGCTGTGAATTACGAAATATTTATGCAATCGCAAAGATTTTAAAATAAAATCTAAACATTTTTTAAAACCGGAAGTGGGTGTATTTTGATGTTTTTTTTGTTACGAAACTAAATTATTTTTTATTTGGATTTTAATAAAGTTCCTTTTAGCTTACATTATTGCATTTTTGATTTCAATAAATATTCGATTTATAGTAAATAAAAAAAATAATAATTAAGTATGTAATTATCAAAGTTCTATTGATGCGAGAAACACACACATAGAGTTGCCTACTAATTTCATTCATATAGAGAGTAATTGATACACAACGAGGGACATTGTTTGAAATGGAAAGTTTGGGTGATACCTTAAGGGTCAGAGGTGACCCCAAAACGGAAATTATCGAAACCACGTGACTTCTGGACGGTGATTTTCTGTCTCTTGGCTGGCGAGACTTTAAGCAGGACACCTGTATCCGGGTACGTCCCCAATGGGGGGAGCGTACAATGTAATTATGAGTAGTGAGACGAGTCATCCGTCTATCAATTTATCAGCCTTTCTCTCTCTTCTACGCGTACAAAAGTAACCTGTCTTTCTGATGTTTACAGTGACTGTTCTTTTCTTTGTAATAAACCCTTTTTATAAACATCGACGTTCGAGTAAGTTTATCCACAGACAAGCAAGAACATGCGTTACCGACGACGACGACGACGACGACGACGACGACACGGGTGTGTAATGGTTTGTACACGCAGTAAGGTAAATGAAAACATAACATAACGTTTTTTAAATAACATTTTATTTAACGTTTTTTAAGGTAAATGGAAACATGACATAACGTTTTTTAAATAACATTTTATTTAACGTTTTTTTAAGGTAAATGAAAACATGACATAACGTTTTTTAAATAACATTTTATTTAACGTTTTTTTAAGGTAAATGAAAACATGACATAACGTTTTTTAAATAACATTTTATTTAACGTTTTTTTAAGGTAAATGAAAACATGACATAACGTTTTTTAGTGATGATAAATAATTCTTAATTGTTCTTATTCTTATCAAACATTTATTGACTAAAAAGGGGAATTTTTAATTGTTTTTATTGCAATTTTAAGTAAAAACAGATTTTCCCAGTTGAGCTGGCGTGCAAAAGATAAATATTTGAGAAATTAGAGCAGCCGGGTAATTCAATTCGGGTATTTTAAAAAATGCGTTATGATTAGGATCAAAGTGTTCTGGAAGTTTATGGGAGACTTTGATGTCTTCTAGTTTGCCCCTATAAATCTGGTCCCTATCACAAAGGTCCCTTATACGTCAGTGGCAATATGCTTTCTTAGGAGTGAACAAAAGTAAAAAAAAGCACATGAGGACCTTGAGGTAGAGGCGTCTCCCTGCTTATGAAACGCACCTTGTTTGCGACGGTGAATATTACCCACAAGGATGTTGAAGGCAGCCGATGATGCCGTAAAAGATTGCACGTATTGGGTTATTACGACTTATAATCCTGACTACGTTTGGGAGAGGGTTTCTTTTTTTCAGAGGTTAGGCGTGTTCACCACAGTCCAAAGCGTGAAGTTTTAATGGGCTATTGGACTGCCACCCTTGATTCCAAGATATATGTTCGGAGAGACAAGAATAAAGAGCCGGATAGATGTGAAAACAGTCTGTTTGACCTTATGGCTAGATGCGATCTTGTTAACAAATTTCGTGTCGATCACTCAAGGCGAGAGATCTGGACATGAACTAGCGTGCCTTCCTGTCCAAATATTTGGATAGGATGCTAGTTACAAGAAGCGAAGTAGATTTTATATCGTGTTCTACATTCCACTAATCAAAGCAATCTGACTATAAATTGATTATGACATTTTTAAAAATTAAGCAATAAACTCAAATTAATCGGGTACAGGAAGTTGAATACCTCTTTGCTCGAGGTACAAAACTTCTGGGAAAAGATAGAAATTTATATTCAGCGAGTACTAGCGGGGCAGTTACCGGGAGTAACTAAGAACTAGATAATTACAGACCTATAACTCTTCTAAACACAGAATTAAAGATTTTGCCCCGGGTCTTATTAAACCGGTTGCAGGTTATCATTGGTGAATTGATCGGGTCAGATCAGAACTATACCACGATGGGGAAGTCGATTCAAAACAATTTGCATCTGATTCGTACGATCATAGAGTGGTAAAAGACGACACGGAGACCGCGCTGATCAGTCCAAAGCTTTCGACAACTTGATCATCGCTTCGTGTCATCTGTGTTAGAGACCGCGGGCTTTAACCCGGACTCCCGCAAATGGATCACCAATGATACCACTCTCTTTGTGTCGTGTAAATATCAAGACAGTTATGGGGGAGTTAACACATTATGAAACGATTACGGGGCTAAAATCAACCGCAGTCAGTCGATCTGGAGCGGTAACACGTCACTTTCTCTGCCTGCGATCCGTGTAACGGTCTTCCAGCGCTTTCTGTCCTCACTTTTTGGGAAGGGAAGAAGGCCGATGATTCGTAGACAGATCTGTATTCAACGTCCGTATGAGGGGGGATTTGAGATGCCTGAGTTTTTGAGTCGAATCTTGAGAGAAGGGTCTACGTGAGACCCTGCCTTCGAAAGTGCCTTTCCCGACCTCATCATTCTCATTCGTTGTAGACCGAGTGGTGAATTGCAGTCCTTCCTTGGGTACCGAGTCGCACTTTTATTGTTTAGAAATGAATTATATAGGGATTTAGTGGAAGATTCCGCTTAGGGAGCGACTGAGAGGGTTGATGTGGTATATATGTTCTCAATACTTGAACGCCAGCTTCGAGATATCTCAACAATTCTAAGTACTCTCTGGCGATTGTAACAAGACGTGTTACTCCTTCTGTTCTTGGCCTTTTGGCTAAGATCAAAGTGTAGTATCTGTTCCGATGGATACTGCACCCCATAGACTGGTATTGTCTTGGCCTTCGGGGCTTGATTTACGCCGGTCTATGGGTCTGTCCTGTGCAGTTCTAGGAGGTCCACCCTCCCAGGCTTCGCCTCCCCTCTTTGAGGAGGAGTAAGTTTATTGCTTACTGCTCGAGGCGTCCCTACTGGGGAATGCCGACGGGGCTGCCCAGGCAATTTTTAAACCCCACTTTCCCGACCCGACCTTGGGTCACATCTTACTTGTGGGAGTAAGATAAAAACTGGCCTTGTGCCTAACTCCTGGAGAGGAGTAAATCAATACTCCTTAATGGCATACAATTAAGATCAGGCATAGCCGACATTATTGATTGTCTTCTCTGCGACAGTACTGAAGATGAAACGGTCGAGCACGCCTCCTTCCACTGTATCGAATCTCGGTTGTTCTGGAAATATGTCATCGAGGTGACGACTCGCATAGATTTCGAGCAGTTGGTGCCGTTGAGTGTTCCGTATGTGATTGACAACATTGGCCCGCCGTTGGGATAAGGAGAAAAAATGGGCTTCGCGTGATGTTAGCCGTAACTATAATGCTGTAAGTATTGCATGGGATTGAATCTTTTTCTGATCAGGATCTGGTTTATTTCTTCAAGCAGTAGATTAAAGTTAAAATTAGATGTTATAGCAGGAGATTCCATTCAATTTAATTAAACAAAAAAATGTGGGAACAAGTTGCTAGTTTGTGCGTAGAGAATATAGGCAAAGTATGAATCCATGATCCCGGCCCGAGCATGGCGTATGCGGTTTTCAGTCCTGCTGGGCCCCAGCTCGGTTAAGGTAGCATCTGAGCTAGTTAAGTAAATGAGCCGTGCCCCCTTTTTTTTTTCCCCTCTAAGATGACCACTCCTCTCTTTTATTTTACTCATGTTTCTCAAATTGTCCTCTTTGGCCTCCCAAAATTGTTTATTTTGGAAGGACACCATTCACCCGAAACTTAACCCTAATTCCCCCCCCCCCCTTAAAGATCGACTTGCTGGCTTTCGGTTCTGAACAAAACAGTAAAGAGTGAGCGGTCTATTTTTTTTAAATAGTTGGGAGGGTCCCACAACCCTGTTTTTTCTTTATTTAGGGGTGTTTTTGTTGTCCTACTACCCATTTGTTATTCCAATAAAATTGTCTGTTTGTCTCTCTGTCTCTCTCTCTCTATATAGACAATTTTATTGGAATAAATTATGTGTAGTAGGACACACATACACACACACATATATATAATATTCATAAATAAATATTAAATCATATTTTACCTACAGACGACGTCGTTCTGAGCTTTTTGCTGTCATCAATGCAGGGAACTGATAATTTAAGACGGCCACGAGGCGCGAACCGGTTCACGCTTTTACTCTATCCTATCCGCCATAGGAAATTATAATTCGGAGAATTTAAGTTATATTTATGTTAAACACAGCGTAAACATCAAGGCAGACTAGCTTAATTGAATGTCTATTTTTGAACACTTCCTAACAGTGCCAAGCTTTAATTTTCTTAAAGGGTATTTATAATAATATTCATTAATAAATATAAAATTTTTGCTCTCATCAGTGCAAGGAAGTGATAATTTCAGACGGTCACGAGGCGCGAACACGGTTCACAGAGTCACCTTTGACTACGTACGCTTTAACTTTATCCTCTCAGCCCTAAGGCATTATCACGTGATACGGATAATTTAAGTTATATTTATGCCAAACGGAGCGTAAACATCAAGACAGACTAGAGGATTCAACGAAATTACTCGGAGTCTTGCTTAATATATATATATATATATATATATATATATATATATATATATATATAAAGAGAAATTGGTCATGTCTTATGAAACATCGATGTAGAAAAAAATACATAAGAGAAAATAAAGCTTTAAATTTTTGTATCAACTTTTCGACTGACAAATCTGTTTCCTGCCACATTAGAAAATGAAATTGTTATTGTACTAACTCCATTCTACTCATGTTTATACTGTCAATTCTATTGTATATTATATTTTAATTGTTATTCAACGCTCTACTTTTTTTAAAACATAATTCGCCCCAAACAAGGCAGGCCGCCACTGTAGACGTAATGGGGCTACTGAGAAAAAGAGTGAAAGTTTTTTTTTTTGGGGGGGGGGGGGGGTTCAACCAAAATTGGGAGCTGTGCAACGAGATATCTGTTTACATTAGTTTTAAATTTCTGCATGTCAGTACCGTCAGGAAAACAGGGGACAGGGAGGGAGTCCAGCTGCACAAGGAAGGAAGATTTTTGAGTAGAAAGCTCTTCGGCATCTGGGGACCTATACAGTGAATGGATAGGATTTAGCAGATTTTCGAGTTGGTCTACTGAATTTACGTCGTGGGGGCACCAGAGCAGCAAGTTCATCAGAGCACAATCCATTGAATATTTGTAAAACAAGCACAAAGAAGCAACATTGTGGCGATGGGACAGAGGCTGGAGCTTGGTGGATAGTGAGGGACCTATTAAGTTGGCGACTCTTTTTTGGACCTTGTCTAAGAGGGAGAGACTAGTGGATGATGTCCCAGCCCAAATGTGCAACAATACTCCATGCATGGGCAGATGGCGGCTTTATAGAGATACAGGATAATGTCAGGTGTGAGAAGTTACTAGCACGGTATAGGGAGCCCACTTTCTTTGCAGCAATGTCTTCAATGTATTTATTCCAATTCATGTTATCAGTGAAAGTTAGGCCAAGGAGTTTGAATGATAAACTCTCAGGTAGAGTGTTATTTGCCATGCAATCGGTGGTTGAAGAAGTTTTTTGTAGTTATTGAAGGAAAAGAGGTTTGTCATTGCGGCATTAAAAGTTACCATCCATTTATGACTCCAATCCACTACAGACTGGAGGTCATTTTCTAAAGATTCAGCCATTGCGTCAGATATGTGCGCGTCGGTTTTGCCCACATGACGAGAGTAGAGCGTGGTGTCGTCAGCAAATATATCTATCTCAGTCTCAATGACATCAAGGAGGTCGTTTATGAAAATCAGGAACAGTAGAGGTCCAAGGATGGATCCCTGGGGTACACCATCATTTATGTCATGTCGCTTGGATGAACGGCCATCGAGGACAACCTTTTTGTTAGGAAGGATCTAATTATATTAAATATTTGCCCAGTAATATCATATGAGTGCAGTTTTAGGAGCAGCCCTTCATGCCAGACCTTGTCAAAGGCCTTGGATATATCAAGCGCTACCGCCATAGCTTCACCTGCCTTGCCCAGTGTATGATATATGCGTTTAGAGATGATCGTTAAAATATCTGCGGTAGATCCGTATTGATGATCAGAAAGAAGTTTAGCATTAACTAAGTGCCGGACTATCGCTAGATTGATTAATGATTCAAAGATTTTAGCAAAGATCGGGAGTAGACTGATTAAACGGTAGTTTAGAGGATCAGTTCTATCTCCAAAATTCTTGAAGACTGGTACCACAGAGGCAATATTCCAACTATCAGGGAAACAAGATTCAGCAAGG
>OY744547.1:35337623-35412623 GCA_963556195.1 Sepiola atlantica
TAATGGTCTATGCATTTTTTATTCACAAAAAATAATTTCTTAATCCGAGACCCTGAAAAACCAATGCTAACGTATGAAAATAAAAACATGCCAGTCGTGAGACTGCATACCTCGTCTGACAACGTAAGGATGGGTCAAAGTCTTATCTGGGTCTTACTTCTCTATATTGTATGAAGTATTCCCAAGCTTATGCAATGGAAACGTTGATAACTCAAAAACGATTTATCTGATCAGACTTACGTTTTGCAATGTGATGCATCCATTAAATTTGGAAGAATCAGAAGTTAAAATTTTGTCAAGATTTCAACCATAAGCAAGCTTTTCAAGACAAGATAAACTTCATAAAAATGCGGGACTTCATTGGCTACAATATGGGCCAATAGTGAGACTCTACGACGAACAGAACCGATGTTATCACCAAAATTGTGCAAAGTTCGAATCCAGTTCGTTCCACAGACACACTTTCACTTAGGATGTTGGAAATCTTCACGTGGTCCCTCCTGTAAATACCCGATTATTTCTAGAAAGAATTCTGACTAGAAAGATATCGGGGAAACCAATGCCAACAATAGAATCATCTGATTCATGAGATATGAATGAATGATCGCCAAAATGTGGTATTTTGTGTGTTCTTGACCTTTAACATTGAATTAGATATCACAAAATTAAATCAGTTCTAAATTGGACCATGGCCGATATTTTGACCAGGTTTCATGACGGTCAAGCGATGTGGACCCTAGGCTATACACAAACAGACAGTGACAAACTCTACCGAAAACATAACAAGATTTGCATCATTTAATTCTATAAATTTAAAAGGTTCTTAAATAAGGGTGTTTCAAAGTAATTGATAACAATTCGCAACCTAATAACTTTGCAAGTTCGTATTCAAATAACTTCAAATTTTATTATTATTTTTTTAAACAGGACAAAATGTTGTTTAATATTTGACGTGTTTACGTTTACATGTATATAAACACCATTCACTGGAAGAGAAAAGGCGTTTTGTGTTTTGGGGTTTGCTCGAACACAGTTGAACAAGATTGTGCAGCGCACACTTGCAACGAAGGTTACCAGTGATAATACAGATTTGAACATGGCACAACATATTCAAAATAAACGGCTCTGTGAAGGGCAAAAGGATCTAGATGACCAGGAGGAGAAACGGTCGTCACTCAGACGGCGCGCATATTTGTGAGATTATTCATAGAATCCGCATCCTTTTGATTTTCTCATTCAAATTTGGATTGACCAATCTTATTTTGTTCAACATTGACCCTGTTTCATTCAATTTGCCTTGACTATGTATTTTGTGAGTTTTTTACATATCAAATTATAAAAATTACTTTTAAAGACACTGTATTTTATAATATGAATTGAAACGTTATAAGAATTTCTGTAAAATGCATCAATTTTGATGAAATGCGTTTTCTTTTGAATCTAAGTTCATGCGTCCTTTATGAATGAGTGGTGATTAAATCTGATCAGCTTTTTTGAGAGAAAATGGAATAATTCCACGTAATTATGTCGACGTCAAACGATCAGTTAATACTTTTATAATTAGCCACAAAATATTGCTATGATTATCTACCTTTTTTATAACTCTTCTTTCTATAATTTTCTGTCTGCCACAAAATGGCTGTTAGTTAAAGGTCAAAAAGAAGGACAGACGAGATGCCCATTACATGACTCAAGCCTCCAGATGTAATTCAGACGAAGTGATTTTTGAGATGGAATTTTAAACATTCCTCATTTGATGTCTGCGAATTGGGTAGAAATTTAATTTGCATGAAGATATCCAAAATGAAACCGCGTCATAATGACAATAAGAAAAAAAGTGAATTACGTGAAATTGATGTAATAAAAGGAATAAAACACCGAAGAGACGACGAAGATAAAAAGTGATTGAAAAGTAAAAGATGTAGAGAGAAAACGAGGTTGAAGAGAGACAGACAAATAGATCTATAACACACACACATTATATATATATATATATATATATATATATATATATATATATATAATGTGTGTGTGTTATAGATCTATTTGTCTGTCTCTCTATATATATATATATATATATATATATATATATTTGTTTCCCTACGGCCTTTTCTGATATAATTTGATAACACAAAATACATATACCTTAGCTGTTTGATAAAGTTATGTTTAAAAAGAATTCTGTTTTATTTGTACTAATTAGCCGTAATTTATAATTAACTGAACAAGTCAGCCATGTTTCTTTTAGCTATCTCTGTATTTCTTTCGTCCTTCTCATTGTGTGTTGATTACACCATTCTTAATGTCTCCGTGAGCATTCAGAGAAAAAGAAACCTTTTTTTCATGTATTTAAGTTAAGTGGTAAAATAATAAGTTTCTTCATTTGTATATTATCCAAATGACAATGGAGAAGCAAAAACAATTTATGAATTTTCCAATGAAATTAAAACAAAATTATAATAATCACTGATAATTGTAGTTACCCAACGGATCACCGGTCTGATATGCATACATATTTGGGCAGCACTTTTTCTTTTATAAATGTTTGATTAAGCAGAAGTGAAAGTTCCTGTTTGTTCATTCTTGAATCCAATTTATCGAGTTGGAAGGCCAACGATCTAATGTTGCGCTCCAGAGTGAATAAGAACCCGCTAATATATATATATATATATATATATATATATATATATATATATATATATATATATTAGAAATTATTTTTTTGTTGTTTTAAAAGTTTCCGAGCGGGCTATGGGCATTCGCCACACAATCCTTTGGTAGTGAGGTCAAGAACAGGTCAAGAAGTGAGGCTTGCTGGTCCGCATGGAGGCTGGTTGTGAAAGTGACAGTCTACGAGAGGGAGTGAGCTAAGGGGGAATTAAACGTAGAGTAACCAGCTGCATCAGTAAAGCTGGGGAATTCAAGCCAGTCACGGCGGTGTGCATTTAAATCTCCAAATATATGTATTTGGGCATTCGAGTCGAGTGAGAGTGCTTTAGCTATGCTTTCAGAGACAGTGTTAAGCAGGGTACAGTCCTGGGTCGAAGGTTAACGGTATAAAAAATAAAATTAACTAACGCTCTGCTGTAAGATCAATCTAAAGCACATGTAGGCTTGGTCTTCTGATTCTCTAGTCAAGGGGATGGTGTTCCCAACATAAACTCCCTGCCCGTGCATATGTTTGTTAGAGTATTTACGGTATAGTGGGAGGTAACCAGTCATGTCAAAGTGGTGAGAGGAGATTGAGGATTGAAGGTCTGTTTCACTTAGTGCTAGGATATTCAGAGAGTTTGTCAGGAGAAAGGTTTCTACGTCGGTAATATTGGTTCTAAGTCCCCGGATATTTGTGAATACGAGCCTCAAGGGCAGAGGTAAAGATGTTTTTTAATTGGGTGTGTGGTTTAGGTTTGATTTTTGTTACTTTGTAAGTTCATGTTTGTTTTGAAATATAGTGGGGTAGGCATGGGGGTTGTGGCCTCATGAAAGCCCACCGGGGATAACTGTAGGGCCCCTTTCCATGCGCGAAATTGCACGTACAGTTACCCACGATATTATCCAACTGTTGATGGAGCAGTCGTACTTAGAGCTACCTAAGAGTTTGCACTCCTGTACTGACAGTCGGAAACAGCAACCAGACAAGCTGTTTAACCTGTACTCTCAACCTGTCGGAACAGGAGCGACCCTGACTAGTCATGTAGGACTTAGTGACGAAACAACTTTCCTCAAGTTGCCCCGATAGAGATAAAGAAAGACGGCATTCATTGACCAAGTCAGAAAACAAGGCCAGGCATTAGGTGTCTTTAGAGGCGTCCCAGTGCTTGTACCTCTGCGCCTGGCTAATAGACAGTGAGGGAGTGCAAGACCGGGCGATAGGCAGAGCCCATCTACTCCTTAATCCATTATAGATTTGCAAACCGGATACTTTGTTCGTGATTCCAGCTCTAGGAAGGTTGCCGATCAGGACTAAGGAGGCCTCCCTCCCCAATGGTTTGCTGCCAAAACGTTAGTGGTTAGTAGCAAGGTTTTTATATCAGAATTTTCTCTTCTCTTAAAGGGATGCCATAACAAGGTCTACAAGCCCAACGTACCGAGAGGAGATAGCCTGCATCCGTGTACTAGTCGCGTATTTCCGAGCACCTGCAGTTAAATAATTCCATTATATATATATATATATATATATATATATATATATATATATATATATATATATATATATATATATATATATGCAGATAGAATAAGTTTAGACGCCGTCTTACAGAGATAGTAAGGGACCGAAGATGGGTTCCCATTTCGCTCTCACATAATCAATTAATAAAAATACCAGTCATATTTAAAGCACGCAAAGAAAAAATTAGCTGAACTTTGATGAATCTATTCGATTTTTAGTGCCATGTGTTCACAGCGTTATCTGAAGGTCGGACACTTTGCAAATGACCCGGTCAAGATGAAGAATAACGGGGAGAGGGGGCGATATCCTTCTATAGGTGGTCGGAATTTTTTTTCCCTCGTAGTTTTTGCTACTGATTTAAAAAAATATCATTTAACATCGAAACAGGCATTTCTCAGGCCAGTAGGTTGACACTGGGAGACTGATTTGACAAGGAAATAATTTACTATTTATAAATAAAAGGCACACGGAATAAAACAAAATAAAATAAAGTGTTTAATAATTCGATAAGTTTGATGTGTGTGAACGGAGAAAAACATTTTGTTTTCTCTTTCTCTCCGCCTCGAGATAATAAGTTGATGAATAAAGAACATTTTGCAGCGTTATTTAAGTGCAATTGACAATAAATGGTCGAGTCTGGGTCAATGAAGAAGAAGATTTCATTTTTGTCAGCCATAACTACAAGAGATATTAAACCCACACGAAGAAATGCCCACTAGACAATCAAGCGATACAGACATCAGCAGTAGCGCTGAAGGAAAGACCCCACAAGAAAAGGGACGCTTTGAAGAAGGGTCGATACAACACTCAGTTCGTCACCTTCAATCGAAAGCGTTCAGAAAAGTTCATTATTTTACAAGTATAAAGATTGAATTTTGCATAAATAATTCAAAAGAGCATTTATGCGAAATTCAACCGCCATATTTGTACTGACTTCACTTTTCGACCAAAAATGCCCAACGGCCACATCAAGTCGAAAATACGGGTTCTCGTCCGATCACCGAATTTAAGCAACATAGAACCTGGTCAGTACTTAGATGGGTGCCCGCTTAGAAATACCAGGTGCTGTAAACATCTTTTATTTAAAGTCATTAATTCACATGTATTGCTAAATATTATCCCACATGATTAAACAATTACAATTATTATAACATTTAAACGATGTCCTGAAACTCTTCTTTCAATGGCCAAGAACAAATTTATTTACTAACATGTCACAGCTTCCATTGTTAAAGGTTACTAGTTTACTAGCAAATAATAAAATGACAAGTAAATTGCTCACCAAATAAATATTAATGTTTTATCAAATGAAAGTAGAAATAATTCGCCACAAGCAATATTTTTCGAGTTTTATTGATTACTTGGGGGGGGGGGCAACAGACAAACGAAACAAACTTAAACTATAAAGAATATATGTAAAAAATATGAAGAAAATAATGAATGCAATGTTATGAATTAAAAAAAGAAAGAAATGTATTTACATTGAAGTTTCGCACTCGGTATTCAATGAAAATACAAATGAGATCCTCGTGCTGCTTCGTGTCAGTCCAATTGTCATCTTCAGAAATCCCTTTATCTTCACGCGTTGTCAAGCAAAGCTTCAGCTGTATTTCACCCTGGATGTTTGATTTTGAGGAACGACCTTCTAGTTTGTACCACTTTTCGATACCGGATGAGGGGATGTCCTGAAAATTAATAAAAAATAAATAATAACACGTTTAGATTTATATGAAAATGCTTAGGTTTATATGAACATGTTTAAGAATATAAATACAGCAAAAAATAAAATAGTAAAAGAAATACACATGAAAAATATTCCTAAAAGATATAAATGTAGTAAAAAAAAAGAATCATTTTATTAAAAATATCTTGCGTGGCTCTGTTTGTCTTTAAAACAATTGGAAAATATTAGAACTGACCTTGAGCCAGCCTAAGCTTTATATTTGAGAGAAGATCAAAATTTGACGATGGTAAGTTTAAAAACTAACAGCTGATTTTAGTTGAGTAACACATCAGTAGATATCATCTCGAATCACGCTAGGCTTTCTTCATAGATGAGAAATAAAGGCACGCAAACCAGAACTTCAGAATAATCGAGATTACGACCAGGAGTGATTCACAATCAAGCCTATCCAGTTTTTATCCGTCCCTAACTTGAAGACGTATAAAGTCATCAATAATATATACGAATGAAAAATAATTCGTTTGTGTACGTAAATTAAAATAACAGCTTTTTGAAAAGAAATGTGTTATGTTTGTTTCTATAGTACTGACCAACAAAGTATTTATAGCAAGTTAACATTGAACCTTTTTTTTGTATAATTTTTAAACAAATTTCAAAGTCTGAATTACTTACGGTTGATTGGGTTAGAAGTTTAAATAATGGTAATTCATAATTCAGTTTTTTGCAGTATTTTATCGTGAATTATTATTTTCTTTAAATTTATATTGAATAAAGATCAGTTTCAAGATGAATCGAATCGTGTTCTTTTCTTTTCTTTTTTTACATGCAATTTTTAAAGTTTTCTAATGCTTTGTTTTAAATATTTACAATATCGTATGGTCAACATGTTTTGATATTTTGAATAACTTTAGTAAAGGTGTTTTTTTGTTTACAAGAAATAATACATTTGCACCGAGCTTTATAATAAAGTAATGGATATATTATATTCCGTGATCATTAATTAATAAATACTGAAAATTTCATTAAAATTGGTTGATTTCCTGAATTTTGATGGATTATTTAGTGAATGGAGAAATGCCTTCGTATTGTTATTACTACGGTCCTTGTTTTGACACGCAATGCAGTGACGTCAGAGGGGGGCAGGAAGTTAGTTGCTTGGCCTTGTCAACTCTCGGTGGCCATGGTACGGCGCCCGTGCGAGAAGTATTAATTATTTCTTTAAACCAGTTATTCAAAATATATACTATGATATTTATCACGTGAACTACGATGAAAATAAAATGAGAAATATATGATAGATAATTTTTTTGTGCAGGTATTTCTTGAGGCATGTAATTTATTTAAAGTGTTACATAGTGGTAAAAAGGTTAAGAAACGCTGCTCTAGACACTTTTCAGCCATTTTCTTTTAACCAAGAAATAAGCGATCAGATGTCATTCGTACGAGAAATCGCCACATGTATGTGGCCTAGCAAATAGGATTAGCCAATTTTTAGGGGCGATTTTGTTTGAATATATAGCTGCAGTTGAAGGCAGAATCACAAGGTGGAGAGTATTAACGTTGATTCCCTTAAGCGGATGAGTTGAACCCGACGCAAGATAACTAATGACTCAGCCATATGTTGACATGAGGTAAGTTAAATGGTTTTGAAACATTATTTTAAAACTCCCGCATTATTAAGACCTTTAACAGCAATAACAATTATTTTTAGCAACTCATTCACTTTCTATTTCTTTCCAGTAAATAAACGTTTCTTGTTTGAAAAACGTTATTCGTGTTTCTCAGTTCTGTTTCGTTCGCCACAATTGTGAGGAACTCGATAGATTTCTCACATCAATTATCGAATCATCACTTCTAATATCTCTATTTATTTAAAGTTAGCTATGTGCATATGTTTATATATTTGTATGTACACGATTAACTTCTAAACTAATTAAGCGATCATTATGAATTTTGGGATATAGTTGCTAGGCGTAAGGGGGCGTAATGTGAGCTATGTTTTGGGGGTGGAAGGGATGGAAGCCTTTCGTGAAAATTCAGACATTAGAATTCAATTAATAAATATTTCTTAAATTTCAGTTTCTTTGGAGTATTTTAAAGGGTTTTAATATAGGGAAATCTCCTATTTGAAAATTCAAATATTTCAAATTTGCATTGAATTTTATCCATAGTCATTGACACCAATCAAGCAAGATTCCCTGAATTTCAACTTGTTCTTAAAACCCCTTACATTTGAGAACTTGTCTAGAATAAAAATCATGCAATGGATTTTGATAAAAGTGGTGCAAATCTGTTCTCTTAGGGGGATTCATCTGTATTGTTCTAGTGCTAAATAAAAAATGACTAATCTGTCGTTTAACTCTCTAAGAGATCGTTACGCATGAAATGTTGTTTTTTTGCAATAAAAAAAAAGAAAAAAAGTTGTATGAATGAACAGAACCAGCAGTTATTTAATCAAAACAGAATCTATTTGAATGAATAAATCACTTTCCAACCATCAAATAATGACAATGTTGCACGCCCATAGAAATCTATAGACTTGGTGACTAGAAATCCAGTCAATTATTTGATGTTTTTTTTATTATTATTACTAAACCGTTTATTGTTGTTGATGTAAAACTCATAATGATTAAACAGTAATTAATCGGTAACATATTGAGGGAATGAGGGAATATCGACGATGATATATGACATCATATTACAGTTTTAGAAGTTTAGCTATGGAAACATGAGATTATTATCCATGTATTTTTAAAAATTAATATTGAAGCGATCTTTATATTAATAAAATTATGAGATAACTTTATGCGTGTTTCGCGCCAACGTAACTTTGATAATTACATATTGAATTATTATTTTTAGTTCTTACAGTCAGTTATTTATGATAAGACATTACTTTTTAATGATCATCGCATGTAAGCGTGGATACGACATTATAAAATAAAAGTTCACAACTACTAATGTAGACGCCTCAATGCGTTTATATGGAAATCTTTTCAGATATGAAAAATAAAAAATACAAATATAATGGAAGTATTTAAATATAGTTTCCAACTTAAAACATTTTATTATTAAAAACGAATACATGAAACCAAGAAATTCAGAACTAATGTATCATATCATGCATTGAAGGCATATTAAATAATTATATATTTAAAAATAATAATAATAAAATATTAACACTTTTTTTTATCGCAAACATGTATTCCCTCCACCAAGGAGGTTATGTTTTCGGTCGAGTTTGTTTGCCACTATGTTTGTGTACATCGCTTGATCAATCGTCACCAAACTTGGTCAAAATATAGGTGATGGTTTAACTTTGAACTGATACAATTTTGGGATATCTATGTAAAAAGTTAAATTACCGAAAAGGTAAAAGTCACACTTTTGGCGATAACTTCGGGTCTGTTCATTGAAGAGACTCGCTACTTCGCTCATATTTTAGCCGATGACGTCACGCATCTTATATAACTTTGAAAAGATCGAAATTTTGACAGAATTTCAAAATGTATGGATCTGATGCTCTTTGAATACAGTAACCATCATGCAAAATTTCAGTCTGATCAGATAAATCGTTTTTGAGCTATCAACGTTTTCTATGGCATAACTTCGGAAATACTTCATACAAAATGGAGGATGAGGCTTTGGCCAATGCTTATGTTGTCAGGCGTAAGTATGCAGTCACACGACTGAATTATATAAACATAATCGAACAATACAAATACATGTTACTGGCCTTGCAGGTCGATGAACGGTACCAATATACAAATACAACGAGCAGATCAGGCAGTCATCGATCGTTTGTTGTGATCTGCGCCAACCTGACACTAGCCGGGTATGACAGCGATTATACATAAATTTACACCGTGATGAATATTTTAAAATATTCAGAAGTGAAGTGACATAAGATTTCTACCAAAAAGACTGAATTCAGTATTAGATAATCCAAAATGGTTGACATTTCAAACAAAACAATTAACGCAGCTAGCATTTACTGTTTCTATATTTTGAGCGGCGAAAAAGCACGTTTATCTTATTTCTCTTAAGTTTTGGAAAGAACACCGCCATTAGCAACGGAATGAGTACATGCATCTAATTATAATTCACTGACTGTCCGTCTCAATAGGAAAGTCTCTGTCCGTTCAGTTCTGATTCCAACCAAACTTTCAGGAATTGTTAGGAGTAACGCAGAGAATTTTCTTATCTCACTTTCCTTCGTAAAATCAAAATATTTATGAAAGCATTTTTTCAAAGAAAGTTAATAGACGGTCTAAAAGAAAACGCCCTTCCAATTTCATCACCAGAAAAAGTAAAAAAGCAGGAAGGGAGAGGCAATGTGCGAAACAAAAATGAAACTGAAAAGACCACGTACAGTTAGTATATAAATAAAGTAATGTAATCTTATATTATTTTTATGTAAACTTCCTTAGGCGTCAGAGATTAGAGGTAAAAGAGCATACGACGTCAATTTTGACCACACGTGTACAATTACAACAATGACAATCTCTAAAATCTTCTATAAGAGGAATCCTAAAAATGTCGCTCAGCACTATATTCGAAGTGTCTTTGTTTCAATACCTTTCTATAAAAAAGCTATTCACTTGCATGTACTACTGAAGAGGGTAATTCTTCTTCATCTTCATCTTCATGATAATGATGATGATGATGATGTTTCTCGATCACGTCTGGAGGAGAAACCCCCTATGTCATTCAGGGGTTATGTCATAGTCACCACGCCTGGCACTGCGGGTTGGTGACACTATGTTGCCCATAGCTAAGTGTAGAGCTCATTTTCCATCTAAAATTCAGCGCCTGATGTTCCCAAATGATTAATTATCTGGTACTTGCCAGGCTGAACGTCGTTTAACTTCAGTGATCTAATTCAGTATATATTCGAACAGAAACTAACAGAAACTTACTGAAGTATTAGTATTGTTTGTAAACAAGACCAGAACTGTTTTTTCCAAGTGACTTTAATTATAAAAGGCGTAGATATGTTAAGTTTAGAAGCAATGAAAAAAAGCATGCCGCCATTTTTTTAGGGTGCGAGTCACTAGTAATAATCACAATAGAAAAGAAAGAAAACTAAGAAGAAAAAGACGAACTGATGATAATGGAGAAGAAATGTCTCTGTAGAGACAAAGAGGAAGACATTTTGAATAGAAATACAATACAAAGAACATGTGTACCTTTGAAAGGGCGCATGTTTCTACCATGTGCTTTTAAATTGTGTTGGCGTATTGTAGGTATGCGCTGCGTGGGTGGGGGATAATTGAAGAACATCGTACAGGCGACTCTACCAAGTGACGTCACTTGTGTAGAATTTCTTTCTTTCTTTTTTATTTTTCATTATTTTAAAACGAACAAATGGACGCTGCAAAAGTGTGGGCGAAGTAAACAGTGACATGCGCAGTGCGTAGCTGTCAGGTGTCTCTCCACGGACGTAGCTGGAAACGTAATACTCGTAATTGGAGGAGTTATTAATATCGCTGAACTAATCGATATTATGACATGACTTAACTTTACTCGCCATTCTAATATCGACTAGCGGAACTACCTGTCTACGTCGGGTAAGAGCAGAGACGCTGCTACCTACCCCCGAACCCACAACTGGTGGTTTGTCGGTTTTTACTGCACAGCAACACGTTTTCGCTATTTAATACACAATGAATATCTATTTTAAAATAGGTTAACATTAACTTTAAGGGATCTTAAAAATGCCACTCGGCACTATTTCACAGCCACGTATTATTGAATTAAACCATTAAAAGCAGTCGGGTTATAGCGATTTGAACCGTACACGAGAAATGCCGAAAAACATCTCGTCACTTTGTTTTTTTTTGGCTAATGTAGAAAAAAATGGTGCAGGACGAAAGATTAATAAGTCTGTTCGTTATATTCAACAATATTTACAATATTTAACGATATTCACATTAGGGACAAAATACAACAAAAACAAAAAGAACATAATTCAGTTGCATTTTTATTAGTCGGCGAGGGTAATTTAGTGTGCGGTTAAGGCTATTATTTTTGTGAGTAATATTAGTGTGCGGTTAGTGTTATTATCTTTGGGGGTAATATTAGTAGCGGTTATAGTTGTTATCTTTGTGTGTAATACAGGGTGACTAAAATAAAAAAAAAACGGGCCCCGTGTTCACTTTATGTGATATCTCCTTTATTTATTCACCAATTGCCCTTATTTTACAGGACATGGCAGAATCAACGACCGTGAGTACACCAATACCCCAGTGGGATCTGGGACAAAGAATACACTGTGTTAAATTTTACTACAAGACAGGCTCGTTTAAGAAAACCCAGGACAGTTTCATGCATCAGTTCGGATGTGAAAAGGCTCCACCCAAAAGCAGAATTCAGAACTGGTTGGACAACTTCGAGAAGTATGGGACTGTGGAGAACCTCAACGCTGCCAGTGAGAACCGTCCAAGCTACCCGGGACGTCCCAAGAAGCGGACAGCCGAGCTGCTCGAAAGTGTGAGAGAGTCTCTCCAGGAGAGTCCGAAACGCTCTGTGCGTAAGCGAAGTCAGTCCCTCGGTATCTCCCGTGAAACTTGCAGGAGAGTGCTGGTGAACAATATCAGGGCTTACCCATACAGAATACAGACGCTGCAGACCCTTACAGTCTCAGAAAAGAAGCAGAGGAGCGCTATGGCAGTCAAGATGCTCGATAAGATCGAGGATAAACCAGATTTCTTTAACCTCCTTTGCACCTCAGATAGAAGCCCACTTCCATCTTGACGGAAAGGCGAACTCCAATACAAATGTCTTCTGGGGGTCCTCCAGACCCAATGAAGTAGCCACCAAGCCCCTGCACTCTCCTAATTGCACGGTGTGGGCTGCAATATCTGTCAGAGGCATCATCCGACCAATCTTCATCGAAAAATCTGGCGCAGCAGTGACAGTCACCAAGGAGCGGTATGTGGAGGTCCTCAAAACCTTCAAGACCCTCTACCCGTCGCTCATGAGCAAGTTCTGGTTCTAGCAAGACGGAGCAAGTTCTCACACCTCAAACCTGTCCTGAGATTGGCTGAAAGACAACTTCGGAGGCCGAATGATCAGTCTCAAGACTAATTTTGAGTGGCCACCCCATAGCCCGGACCTAAGCCCCCCAGATTATTTCCTTTGGGGCTATTTTAAGGACAGAATGTACGCAAGGAAACCCAGATCCATCACGGAACTCAAGAAAGCCACCAGGGAGGAGATGAGAGCCATTCCCAATTCAGTCTGTAAGAACGTCATGGACAACTTCGTTCTGCGCCTCAAGAAATGCACGGAGCTAAAAGGAGTCCATGTAGAACATGCTGTAGAACGAAAAAAAAAGCCAAATACCCTAGTGTTTTGATATGATGTTGTGAATATAATAAACTAGTTATGCCCCAAAATTCATTTCATTCGGACGAAACACTAAGAAACGAGGCCTAATTAGATTTGGGGTCCGTTTTTTTGTGGTCACCCTGTATAAGTGACAAAGGTTATTATCTTTGTGGCTAATATTAGTGGGCGGTTAGGGCTATTATCTTTGTGGGTAATGTTAGTAAACGCTTAGGGTTATTAACCTTTGTGAGTAATATTAGTAGACTGTTAGGTTTATTATCTTTGTCGATTATATTATTGTGTGGTTAGGGTAATTATCTTTGTTAGTAATATTAGGGTGCCATTAGGGTTATTATCTTAGTGGGTAATATTAGTGTGCAGTTAGGGTAATTATCTCTATGGGTAATATTAGTGAGAGTAAAGAGTTTTTAACTTTGTGAGTAATATTAGTTGGTGATTAGGGTATTTATAATTGTAGGCAATATAAGTGTGCGGTTAGAGCTATTATCTTTGTGGTTAATATTAGTGGGCGGTTATGGTAATTATATTTGTGGGTCATATTAATGGGCGGTAAAGGTTATTATCTTTGTGTGTAATATTAGTTGACGGTTATGGTTATTAACTTTGTAGGTAATATTAGTAGGCGGTACGGTTAATATATCTGTGGGTAATATTAGTAAGCGGTTATAGTTGCTATCTTTGTGTGTAATATAAACGGTTATAGTTATCTTTGTGAGTAATATTAGTGGAAGGTTATTATTATTATCGTTGTGGGTAATATTAGTGAGCGGTAAAAGTAATAATATTTGTGGGTAATATTAGTGGGCGGTTATGGTTATTATCTTTGTGAGTAATATTAGTGGAAGGTTATTATTATTACCTTTGTGAGTAATATAAGTGGGCGGTAAAGGTTATTATCTTTGTGAGTAATATTAGTGGGCGGTAAAAGTTATTATCTTGTGGTTATCTTAGTGGGCGGTTATGGTAACTATATTTGCGGTTAGGGTTATTATCTTTATAGGTAATGTTGGTGGGCGGTTAGGGTTTTTATCTTTATGGGTAATGTTGGTGGGCGGTTAGGGTTGTTATCTTTATGGGTAATGTTGGTGGACGGTTAGGGTTGTTATCTTTATAGGTAATGTTGGTGGGTGGTTAGGGTTATTATCTTTATAGGTAATATTGGTGGGCGGTTAGGGTTATTATCTTTATAGGTAATGTTGGTGGGCGGTTAGGGTTATTATCTTTATAGGTAATGTTGGTGGGCGGTAAGGGTTGTTATCTTTATGGGTAATGTTAGTGGGCGGTTAGAGTTGTTATCTTTATGGGTAATGTTGGTGGGCGGTTAGGGTTATTATCTTTATAGGTAATGTTGGTGGGCGGTTAGGGTTATTATCTTTATAGGTAATATTGGTGGGCGGTTAGGGTTATTATCTTTATAGGTAATGTTGGTGGGCGGTAAGGGTTGTTATCTTTATGGGTAATGTTGGTGGGCGGTTAGGGTTATTATCTTTATAGGTAATGTTGGTGGGCGGTAAGGGTTGTTATCTTTATGGGTAATGTTGGTGGGCGGTAAGGGTTGTTATCTTTATGGGTAATGTTGGTGGGCGGTTAGGGTTATTATCTTTATAGGTAATGTTGGTGGGCGGTAAGGGTTGTTATCTGTATGGGTAATGTTAGTGGGCGGTTAGAGTTGTTATCTTTATAGGTAATGTTGGTGGGCGGTTAGGGTTATTATCTTTATGGGTAATATTGGTGGGCGGTTAGGGTTATTATCTTTATAGGTAATGTTGGTGGGCGGTTAGGGTTATTATCTTTATAGGTAATGTTGGTGGGCGGTTAGGGTTGTTATCTTTATAGGTAATGTTGGTGGGCGGTAAGGGTTGTTATCTTTATGGGTAATGTTGGTGGGCGGTTAGGGTTATTATCTTTATAGGTAATGTTGGTGGGCGGTTAGGGTTATTATCTTTATAGGAAATATTGGTGGGCGGTTAGGGTTATTATCTTTATGGGTAATGTTGGTGGGCGGTAAGGGTTGTTATCTTTATGGGTAATGTTGGTGGGCGGTTAGGGTTATTATCTTTATAGGTAATGTTGGTGGGCGGTAAGGGTTGTTATCTTTATTGGTAATGTTAGTGGGCGGTTAGAGTTGTTATCTTTATAGGTAATGTTGGTGGGCGGTTAGGGTCATTATCTTTATGGGTAATATTGGTGGGCGGTTAGGGTTATTATCTTTATAGGTAATGTTGGTGGGCGGTTAGGGTTATTATCTTTATAGGTAATGTTGGTGGGCGGTTAGGGTTGTTATCTTTATAGGTAATGTTGGTGGGCGGTAAGGGTTGTTATCTTTATGGGTAATGTTGGTGGGCGGTTAGGGTTATTATCTTTATAGGTAATGTTGGTGGGCGGTTAGGGTTATTATCTTTATAGGTAATATTGGTGGGCGGTTAGGGTTATTATCTTTATGGGTAATGTTGGTGGGCGGTAAGGGTTGTTATCTTTATGGGTAATGTTGGTGGGCGGTTAGGGTTATTATCTTTATAGGTAATGTTGGTGGGCGGTAAGGGTTGTTATCTTTATGGGTAATGTTGGTGGGCGGTAAGGGTTGTTATCTTTATGGGTAATGTTGGTGGGCGGTTAGGGTTATTATCTTTATAGGTAATGTTGGTGGGCGGTAAGGGTTGTTATCTGTATGGGTAATGTTAGTGGGCGGTTAGAGTTGTTATCTTTATAGGTAATGTTGGTGGGCGGTTAGGGTTATTATCTTTATGGGTAATGTTGGTGGGCGGTTAGGGTTATTATCTTTATAGGTAATGTTGGTGGGCGGTTAGGGTTATTATCTTTATAGGTAATGTTGGTGGGCGGTTAGGGTTGTTATCTTTATAGGTAATGTTGGTGGGCGGTAAGGGTTGTTATCTTTATGGGTAATGTTGGTGGGCGGTTAGGGTTATTATCTTTATAGGTAATGTTGGTGGGCGGTTAGGGTTATTATCTTTATAGGAAATATTGGTGGGCGGTTAGGGTTATTATCTTTATGGGTAATGTTGGTGGGCGGTAAGGGTTGTTATCTTTATGGGTAATGTTGGTGGGCGGTTAGGGTTATTATCTTTATAGGTAATGTTGGTGGGCGGTAAGGGTTGTTATCTTTATGGGTAATGTTAGTGGGCGGTTAGAGTTGTTATCTTTATAGGTAATGTTGGTGGGCGGTTAGGGTTATTATCTTTATGGGTAATATTGGTGGGCGGTTAGGGTTATTATCTTTATAGGTAATGTTGGTGGGCGGTTAGGGTTATTATCTTTATAGGTAATGTTGGTGGGCGGTTAGGGTTGTTATCTTTATAGGTAATGTTGGTGGGCGGTAAGGGTTGTTATCTTTATGGGTAATGTTGGTGGGCGGTTAGGGTTATTATCTTTATAGGTAATGTTGGTGGGCGGTTAGGGTTATTATCTTTATAGGTAATATTGGTGGGCGGTTAGGGTTATTATCTTTATGGGTAATGTTGGTGGGCGGTAAGGGTTGTTATCTTTATGGGTAATGTTGGTGGGCGGTTAGGGTTATTATCTTTATAGGTAATGTTGGTGGGCGGTAAGGGTTGTTATCTTTATGGGTAATGTTAGTGGGCGGTTAGAGTTGTTATCTTTATAGGTAATGTTGGTGGGCGGTTAGGGTTATTATCTTTATGGGTAATATTGGTGGGCGGTTAGGGTTATTATCTTTATAGGTAATGTTGGTGGGCGGTTAGGGTTATTATGTTTATAGGTAATGTTGGTGGGCGGTTAGGGTTGTTATCTTTATAGGTAATGTTGGTGGGCGGTAAGGGTTGTTATCTTTATAGGTAATGTTGGTGGGCGGTAAGGGTTGTTATCTTTATGGGTAATGTTGGTGGGCGGTTAGGGTTATTATCTTTATAGGTAATGTTGGTGGGCGGTTAGGGTTATTATCTTTATAGGTAATATTGGTGGGCGGTTAGGGTTATTATCTTTATGGGTAATGTTGGTGGGCGGTTAGGGTTGTTATCTTTATAGGTAATGTTGGTGGGCGGTTAGGGTTATTATCTTTATAGGTAATGTTGGTGGGCGGTAAGGGTTGTTATCTTTATGGGTAATGTTAGTGGGCGGTTAGAGTTTTATCTTTATGGGTAATGTTGGTGGGCGGTTAGGGTTATTATCTTTATGGGTAATATTGGTGGGCGGTTAGGGTTATTATCTTTATGGGTAATATTGGTGGGCGGTTAGGGTTGTTATCTTTATGGGTAATGTTGGTGGGCGGTTAGGGTTGTTATCTTTATGGGTAATGTTAGTGGGCGGTTAGAGTTGTTATCTTTATAGGTAATGTTGGTGGGCGGTTAGGGTTATTATCTTTATGGGTAATATTGGTGGGCGGTTAGGGTTATTATCTTTATAGGTAATGTTGGTGGGCGGTTAGGGTTATTATCTTTATGGGTAATATTGGTGGGCGGTTAGGGTTATTATCTTTATGGGTAATATTGGTGGGCGGTTAGGATTATTATCTTTATGGGTAATGTTGGTGGGCGGTTAGGGTTATTATCTTTATGGGTAATATTGGTGGGCGGTTAGGGTTATTATCTTTATAGGTAATGTTGGTGGGCGGTTAGGGTTGTTATCTTTATAGGTAATGTTGGTGGGCGGTTAGGGTTGTTATCTTTATGGGTAATGTTGGTGGGCGGTTAGGGTTATTATCTTTATGGGTAATATTGGTGGGCGGTTAGGGTTATTATCTTTATAGGTAATGTTGGTGGGCGGTTAGGGTTGTTATCTTTATGGGTAATGTTGGTGGGCGGTTAGGGTTGTTATCTTTATGGGTAATGTTGGTGGGCGGTTAGGGTTATTATCTTTATGGGTAATGTTGGTGGACGGTTAGCGTTATTATCTTTATGGGTAATGTTGGTGGGCGGTTAGGGTTATTATCTTTATGGGTAATATTGGTGGACGGTTAGCGTTATTATCTTTATGGGTAATGTTGGTGGGCGGTTAGGGTTATTATCTTTGTGGGTAATATTAGTAGGCAGTTATAGGTAATACAAGTGGGCGGGTAGTGTTATTAACTTGATGGGTAATATTAGTTAGTGGTTTGTTAAGGTTATTATTTTTGTCGGTAATATTAGTGTGCGGTTTTGGTAATTATTTTTGTGGATAATATAAGTGGGCGGTTAGTGTTATTATCTTTGTGGGCAATATTAATGGGCACTTCGGGTCATTATAATTGTGGGTAATATTAGTGTGCTGTTAAGCTTATTATCTTTGTGTTATTATGGTGCGATTAAGGATTTTATCTTTGTTGGTAATAACATAACATACTCATTTCCCTTTCGTCTTTCATCATTTATTTACATCGGGACGGATGCTTTTTTACAGAATTTTGTGTATACAATTAAAATTGCTATAAATAACTTTTTGTTTAATTTTTAAAAATTTTAATGATTTTATGCAATAAGTAGTTTTTAGATAGCGCCGAGCAGCATTTTTAGGATTCCCCTTTGTAGAAGTTAAATTGAACATGAGTTCATTTTGTGTGGTGTTTATCATAAATCTATCCACATGAACATAAAAAATAGAGAACTAGCAAGACTCGTTTTGTAGCAGGGTTGCGATAACCACATGCGAAAGTCCGTTGGTTTACAAATAAAAAAAACTCGAAAAATACAAAGAAAATTTCACCGCTTGATCTATTTGATGTTACAAGTTTTCCAATACTTTTCTTTTACTAGTAGAAGCATAAGAATCAATCGCGGAAGACGTCATCGCTATCAAATCATAAAAATCCGCTCTGAAATTCTCTCATTCCTAAGCTATTTACTTGTTTATTTGTTTTTGTATCTATACAATTGTTATTGTGCATACTTTGACTAACCCACAAATAACTTTTCTTTACCTTTCAAATTACACAATATTGTATTCGAATTCTATAAACGTATTTTTCATTAAGTTCTAAAACATAATCTGGCACACTTTTCATCACAATTAGTATCACCACCATTTACCCTCTTCCGGGACAACTAGTCATAGTGTAAATTACATTGTAGTATTATCAACTTACTAGAAGATCTCACACAGGTCATCATCAGTGATTGCTCACTGATAATAATCAGTCCCTGGAGTCTGAGTGACAACAAGTCTCCCCAGATTTCCAGAACTCTCAACCTCTTTTGATAACCATTGTAAATGACTTTACGTTATCGCAACAGTCGTTTACCATTGATTTGTTGCTGGCAACGACCATTAGTCTTCTCTGGCGTTTTGGTGGCAATAAGTCTCACCAAGGTCCTAGCACTCTCTGAACTCTTTCAGTGGAGGTCTGGTTAGTGCTTTTCCTTCTCGGTCTTTCCATCTTCCTTGACCCTTCAGGATTCATTTTGTGCAGCATCATCACTTTATTTTTATTTATTTTTTACTTTATTTAATTTCATTTTTTGTTGGGGTTCGGATGTGTAAGGATAGTTTATGATTTTTACATTTTCAGTTCTCTTGAGTTCATGTGGTGGTGTTCTATGTTTTTATTTTTTTGACAATAAAGAGGAACACGAACCATCAGGAAAAAGAAGGAAGTGCTTTGCATGTCGTATGCAAATTTAAAAATGGCTTCTCTTCATAGGTACAGGTGTTTATGCGATTTGCATATGTGGATATTAGGTGAGATAAATCAAGAGGACAGATGTGAAGGTGAGAAGCGATTTTGGATTGGAGAGAGAAAGGCAGAAAGTGGGTTGCACGAAATTTTGTTGGAATGTGAAAGACAGTAAAAACGTTTGGAGAAAAAGGCAGAAAGTGGGTTGCACGAAATTCGGTTCGGTTGAATTACAGTCAAAACTTTTCTTATTTTATTTTTCTGACACAGTAAGTTAACAAGCTATTTTGGCTTAAAATGGACAACTGTTTTGACCTAAAAGGCCAACATAGACGTTTGGATATTTTTGAAATGTTAAAGTGAGGTTGTCTGAACATTTGTAATGTTATTTTAATGCTAAATTACTTTTTAGGATGAAGCCAACGTAGAGATTTCGACATCTTTGAAATGTCAATCTTACATTGTATGCAACAGCCAGCATAGACGCTTGGATATTGTTTAAATGTATAACAAATTTTCGTACGAACAGGCAAACATATACATGCTATTAGTTACTTATTTTTTGGAGATTATCTCAATTGTTTTAGAATCCTTTTATGTATAGATCACTGTAAATAGTTATCTGTTTGTATCTATGTTATTATGAATGAAGCTTCGTATGGTATGTTGTAATCTCGTGTATTTTATTACAAGACGTTTGCATATTTGATGAAATGTGAAACTTACTTTGGCTGGAATATTGACACAGCCGAGAAAGTCATCCACGCTGCCACTACTTCCTTTCCTGGCAGATTGAGCGACTTGTTTGAAGAAGCGCCCCAATCCCTTGAATCCGGACACTTCGTTCAGCTTCTTGGCGGCTTCAAACACCGAATACTCGTCATCGTGATCCCTTTGGAGAAAAATAAGAAAATAGTTAAAATAGATGAATTCAAGTAAATAGGTTTCTAATAATACTGGTTTATTTAAGTGGGTTAGGGTTAGGGTAAATGTGAGTTAGGGTTAGGGTTAGGGAAATGTGAGTTAGGGTTAGGGTAAAAGTGAGTTAGGATTAGGATTAGGGTAAATGTGAGTTAGGCCAGGCGAAACCTATAAGAGGCCTGGCAGTGGAATCCACGACTGAGGGCGGACATTCTGGGATCTAAATTATTACGAGATAGCAGTTACTGAGAACGTTCATTTAATATGTCCCTTATAAATAAGTCCCTTATTCGTAACACCCAATATTTATTTAATTAACAAATATGCTTACAAGTTATTATATTTTAAAACCTATTTTCAAAAATTGTTGAGACAATTTTGTAAAATGTTTGATTTGTTTTCTGATTGTGCTATGCAAATGACTTTTTCTTTTAATGAATTAGTATGAACAGATTTCCTTTGATACCATTTTAAAAATGTTTCAAATTTCTGAGGAATAAAATGATGTTAGAAGATTTTGTTATTTTGTGGTATAATTATGAGATTATTTTTGTCCTTTTCTTTCGAAATTTGTATTTATCGAAATAGTTCAATAATTCTTATGATGGTAATGCACTTCTTAGTAATAGATATGAAATGCAATTAACTAATTAATATATAGTATTAAAACGCTCCTTGCTAATAATATTCAAAGTAATTGCTATTAAGTAGTAATTGACATTTGTGGATCACAGTTGAATGGCTACTAAGCCTATCATAGGGATCGCCTTCGATATGCAATTCATTATACTCTTCTTTTTCCAATCGTTTAGAATAAATCTAATTAAAATATTTTAATTTCATTAAAAAACATTCATATTTATTCTGATCTCATATCATATTATAAAAAAAAACTCAACAAAAATGCACACACACACACACACATATATATATATATATATATATATATATATATATATATATATATATATATATATACACACATACATACATTAATGAAACTTTTTTTTACTCATGACTCAAATAACTTAGATTTAGTCATTTATTTATTTTCACTTTTAAAAGTTCGGCTAAAATTATCGAATCATATTAGTTCATATTTCTAGTCCGTTGTGTGCTGGATCGAAATGTTCATTTGTTTTTTTTCATGGGTTTATATATTATCTGAATCTACATTACCAAACGTACTTAGATATGTATAATTCATTTTCATCAAAGGAGTGAAATATTATCGTGGGGTTTGCGTTTGCGCTTGACATTCATAAAAACGAAAAACGATGGTTTACCGTATCTTATTTGAAACTTGAAAATTATAGAAATAAAAAAAGAACAGAAATGTAAATAGCGGGTTCAAGGCTTGTGGCAGTAGTGCACAAGTACCCTAATTAATTCCTGAGAAACGCCGGGTCTGCCTCGTGGGGGGTAAATACTATGAATTAACCGACATTTATTTTTTATTATTATCCCTTTATTTACCCACACCCTTCAACCGAATCAATGTTGAGTGCATTCGTAAGCCCACGGTCAGAATTGAGTATTATAAAATGCAAAAATAACGAATAAAAATGTAATATGGGATTGAGGGCAGGAGGATTGAGATCAAGAGGATTGAGGGCAGGAGGATATAGAATTCTTTATTCAATCCTCGGCAATGCCAGCTTTTATTGATAATGTAAGAATAACATTAAAATAAACAAAATAATACGGTGACATATATATACATAAGTATATATGTCTTGTATAAATTCCAGTAAATTTACACAAAAGTTGGGTAAATAGCTCAATAGTATTTATATTACCAGAGCTCAAAAGAAAATAATTTCATAAATGTTCTGAATTTACTTAAAAACATCTTTATTCATACAATTGTTTCTGTTCATTCCAGAACACACCATTTTTTTCTTGATGAACAATACATTCAAGATATGTTCTTATTCAGTGAATTTTTATCTATCATTAAGTTACCCCCCCCCCAAAAAAAACTAAACCGTTAACATCAAAATTGTCTTCTTCATTTCACTTATTTATCCCTTTTTCAAAGCAAACCAATGAAAACAATTACTGACGGCTTCCTTTTATAAGCAGCTCTCCAAAAATAATATATATAGCTTCCAAAACTCACTGTCTGTGTGTATATGTGTGTATATGTGTATATGTGTGTATATGTGTGTATATGTGTGTAGTTGTATGATATTTTGGTTCTCTCCGATAGAAAGTAATATTAGAGAATTTACACAAAATCTAAAGTGTATTCTTATGTAAAATTTACCCGGGAAGACAATAGAATTATTCCCGAATCTGTAAGTGCACTTCTAAGAGGTTTATGAAGACGTGACGCTTTAAAACTTTAAATATATCCAATTTTTATGAAATTTAAATTCCCCGAGGAAGACAATGGAAATTGTTCCGAATCTCTACGTTACACTATGTGCCGAATATCTATGTGCCTCCCACCCCTAAGTGACCCATTGGGACATAACTCTTTTAAACTTCAAATCTGTAGATTAGTATTTAAATGAAATTTAAACCAGATGCATAAGACGTTAATTCAGAGAGTTTTCCAACATTCCAGCTTCTTCCGACTCTAGAACAGAGGAGGAGGATAGTACAAACGAACAAACAAAGTAATATAGTTTTATGAGCAGAGTGAACAACTACATCGTAGTGATCCTCATCCAATTCGGGTCTTCCTGTTAGTGTGTGTGTATATATATATATATATATATATATATATATATATATATATATAATATTTGTTATTGTTTATTATCTATGTACGTATACGTTTCGTCCCTTTTCAATCAGGACTCATCAGCATAGAGATATGACTATTCACTACCGGTCGTACAATTCGAAACCCTGGATTACAAGTATTTTTCAACTCAAATCTAACGTCGTTAACCGCGCGGCCAATATTTGAATAGCCGATAAACAATGATAATTTTAACACATTTAAAATCGGCACGATATCCAGGCATTCTACTTCTATTAAAGAAGGAATGATGCATATAAAGCATATATATATATATATATATATATATATATATATATATATATATATATATATATACATATATATATATATATATATATTATAATAAGGTATTCGGGATCTTCCTATCACCCGGCCTTTGCACTCCTTTGTCTATTAGCCACGCGCAGAGGTACTGGGCAGGGACACCTCAAAGACACCAAATGCATGGCCTTGTTTCATGACTAGGACAATGAACGCCGTCTCTCTTTCTCTCTATCTGGGCAACTTGAGGAAAGTTTTTTGTCACTAAGTCTCACATGACTAATCTGGGTCGCTCTTGTTTCGACAGGTTGAAGGTAAATGTTAGACGAATGCCCATAGCTCGCTCAGGAACGGTTATCACCATGTGGTAATAGTTTATATCAATCTAGAATCTCGTCCTAAAGCTGATGAGCCGTTGCTCGAAACGATTACATACTACAAATGGGCTGATTCGGAACTCAACAGAGATTGCATCAGAGACGCCACATAGATTGAAAGTTTTTTTTATCAGTGCGCAAATGAGTTAACTGAATAAGTCAAAGCAGGCATTGAAGCACATGTTTCCATGCGAAAGTTCTACAGCAAGCCCCACACTTCACAATGGTTAACCTTGAAATGTGCAGTTGCTATTGCTAAGAAGTAGCAAGCACTCCGACAATTCAACCGCTATAACTGCAAATATACAGCCATTTATAGTCACAGAAACTAGGTACTCGGGATTCAATAGTGTGGTGAACAATGGGCAATCAAGAATTCCATCGCTATTCAACCACGATGATGTTGTTGCACGGCAACTGATAAGGCTGAACTACTTCTCAGCGTTTTGCTTTAAACTCCACTTTCGACTCCGCCATAAACTCCCTCCCAAATTTCCCATTACTGACTGAAGCCACACTTAATGACGTGACCATCACCCAATCTCATACTCGAGATATCATAAAAAACCGTGACACCTCCAAAGCATTGTCGGCCTGATCTTATACCAGTAATAGTAATAAAGAAATGCTCTGCTGAACTGGTCCCTGTCCTCTGTAAACTCTACAACAAATGCCTTGCTGGATCTTGCTTCCTTGATAGTTGGAAAATTGCCTCTGTGGTACCAGTCTTCAAGAATTCTGGAGATAAAACAGACCCTCAGAATTATCGCCCCATAAGTCTACTCCTGCTCCTCGCTAACATAATAATCCGGCATCTCGTTAATGCTTAACTTCTTTCTGACCATCACTCTGGATTTAGGCAAGCACGGTCTACTGCGGATATCTTAACGGTCATCTCTGAACGCATATGTCATACACTAGACAAGGCAAGTGAAGCTAGGGCGGTACCGCTTGATATATCCAAAGCTTTTGATAAGGTCTGGCATAAAAGGCTTCTCACAACAATTAATTACTATGGTATTACTGGACGAATATTTAATATAATCAGATCATTCATATCCAACAGAAAGATCCAAGTTATCCTCGATGGCTGTTAATCCAAGCAACATGATATAAATGCAGGTGTACCACAGGGATCGATCCTTGGACATTTATTGTTCCTGATCTTCATAAACGACCTCCCTGATGACATTGTGTTAGAGATGGGTATATTTGCTGACAACATCACACTCTACTCTCGTCATGTGGGTAAAACGAACGCACACATATCGGAGACAATGGCTGAATCCATAGAAAGTGACTCCAGTCTGTAGTGGACTGGTGTCATAAATGGATAGTATGATTTAATGCTGCTAAGACAAAAATCCTTTCCTTCAACAACTACAAGGACCCTTTTCAACCACCGATTGCCATGTCAAATAACACCTTACCTGAAATTTCAACGTTGAAACTCCTCGGCCTAACATGCACAAGTAACCTGAATTAAAACAAATACATTGAAGACATTACCAACTCTGCTGCAAAGAAAGTGCCCCCCCTCTACCTAGCTAGAAAACCTCTCACACCTGACAGTATCCTATATCTCTACAAAGCCACTATCCGTCCATGCACGGAGTATTGTTGTCACATCTGGGCTGGTGCATCATCCACCAGTCTATCCATCTTAGACAAGGTCCAAAGAAGAGTCGCTTATCTAATAGATTCCTCACTATCCACCAAGCTCCAGCCCCTGTCCCATCGCCGTAACCTTGCATCCTTGTGCTTGTTTGGAATGTGCTCTTATGAACTTGATGCTCTGGTGCCTAATATCCACAAATACTCTCAACCAACCGACAATAAGCTAAGTCTCATCCATTCACTGTGAAAGTCCCCAGATGCCAGAGAGCCTTTTACTCAAATAACTTCTTTCCTTGAACTGCCGGTCTTTGGAACACCCTCCCTGCTCCCTGTTTCCAAAACTATACTAAATGCAACATTTAAAACTAATGTAAACAGGCATCTCGCTGCATAGCTTCCAGTTTAGGATGACCCCAAAAGTTTCACCTTAATTCTCAGTAGCCCCGTACGCCTACAGTGGCAACTAGCTCTGTTTGGGTGAATTAAGTTATATATATATATATGTGTGTGTGTGTGTGTTATGGCCCTGTTTAGGGGCCGGGATTAGAACACGGACATGGGGTTAATTTAAAACAAGTATATTTGAAAAAATTATATACAACAGAGAAACAAGAGAAGTAGACCGTCTGTCAAGACTGGCAGTGTAGACTGGGGTTGTGCAACGGTATTTAATTCCCTCCCACCGCAAGAAATATGTGACACAAGGTTGGGAAGAGTCAAACCAGCGCCTATAAAGAAGGAGCACTCTGGCCTAGCAAAAATAGCCTGGACAACCCCGTCGGCATTCCCCGGTTAGGGCGCCTCAGGCGGCAAGCAATAAACTTACTCCTCCCCAAAGAGGGAAGGCAATGCCTGGGAGGGTGCACCTCCTAGGAAAACACAGGACAGTATACCCGAGCCCGGCAGATAAAAGACCACCGAAATGGCCCAGTTCCTGCCGGACTGATTGTCGAGAACGGATCATCGACTGGTATAACCCCATCCCGACGTCTGCAATCAACCGAAGTCAATGAGAGACTGATCGGGTTGGGGTTGTGCAACAAATGAAAAGCGTACTGATTCCAGTATTTATTGAGAATGAAAAAGTCCAAATGTTCATCATAAGTACGACACCATAAACAACCCCTCCCAAGTTTGACCCTCTCAGGAGTCTAGTATGGTTTCCTTTTTGGATAGATGACATTCTAAGACTGCTTACGATAGTTGTACGTCGAAAGTGTTGTTTGTGGTAGCCATAAACTTCTCCTGGGTAGTGCTGTCGGGTTCTTTCGATAGTCGTTCCATAATTTGGTTTATGTTTCTCTTATGAGAAAACTGATGGTCTCTATCAAATTCATATGTGATTTCCTCCAGCTTTTAATTCTAGATGTCTGAATGTTTAGCACATTTTTAAATTTTGAAAAAATGTCGCCTTTTCTTCAAGATTCTACTTCAAAAATTCATCTCATCGTTCATAGTTTTTAGTTCTTCATAAAACTCTTCGATTTGTATCTTTAGTAATTGTAGTTCTTTAACTCTGAGTTCACTCTTTCTAACCTTCCACTGATAATTCAAAGAATTTGGCTTAATTTCTTTTAGTTTTGTGTTCGCTTTTTTCAGCGTGCATTTTGTTTCGTATGTGATTTAATTTCTGCCATTTCTGCTGGTAATTTATTTTGAGTCCATTTCATACGATTAATATTTGAAACAAAATCCTTTTTTGTTTTTCTGAACCAGTCGTCAGATTTATTTTCTTCTGGCAAGAATTCTTGGTTGATAATCCCCATAGTTTGAGTAATTGAATAAGGTCTACGCCAAATAAATTTCCTGTGTCTTTTAATATGTAAATTTTTACTTCCTTCTTCGTTCTGTTAAAAGTAATGTCGGTAATTATTTCACCCTCGAAATTTATTTTTTCCATTAGTCACTATTCTGGCAATTTTTAATATGGTCGGTTTTCCCAACAGTGTTCATGTCTGCATGTTAATCATTGACACGTCTGAACCCAACTCCAATTGTAGTTTTACTTTTTTTATTTAAGATTTTAACCTGAACATATCTCCTTATAATATTGTCACCATGTTTGATAGTCTTTATCCGCGTTTTATTTCCTTTCATCGTTCTACAATGCGAACACCTATGTCCGATTTATTTTCAAATCAGGCAGGGTTTAAAACAAAATAGGCATTTTGTTACCAAATGTAGGCTTCCGTATCGATAACGAGGGCTCGGCGGTAATTTATTTTTATAAAGCTGGCTTGTTTTTGAGGCGTGAAAATCTCGTTTTTTTGTCAGTCTTCGGCTAATTTCTGCAGTGTTAAGTTCGGTTCATATTCTAATTATTTAAAACTTTACACCTTATTTCAGCGTCTTTTCCTGATACCAATCATTGAACAAAAAGTAAGCATTTAAAATTATCAGTTCGGATGATTTAAAGTCGTCGCAGTGCTTATTTACTACCGATGCGAACGTTGAATAATCCTGTCTTTTTTACCAGGTTTAAACACTTCCAGCGTTTGTGAAATAACGAAGTCTTTGGGCTAAAAAGCTCCATTAAAAGTTTGACGGTTTCCGCAAAAGTCAACTCGCTAGTCTTTCGAGGCAAACTGAAATCCACTAACTTAGTATGTTCGGTGGTGCCTAATTTCCTAAGTAACAGGCGAACCTTTTTAGAGTCTGCCCACTTTTCGCAATCAATTTTATATAAGTCTTCATATCTTTTAAAATACGAAGCAAAAGTATTTTCATCAATGGAATATGTGAAGTTGTCGATCGCACTCAACACGGCATTCTGCGAAAAAGCATTATCGTTTTGTTACTTTGGCCTCTAAGCGATATTGTTTGCATAAATATATCAATCTTTTCGTCAGCTTCTTTCCTGTGTTCCAAAAGAATGTTGTCAGTTTTTCTCTTTTGCTCTATAAGTCTGTCGTCAGCTTCTTTCTTTTGTTCGAAAAGTCTATCCTCTGTCTTTTGTAGTCTGTCGTCCGCTTCTTTCTTTTGCTCTATAAGCTATTCATTTTGCTTTAGAAGAAGCTTTTAAAATCTTTCTTCAGTTTTCTGTAGTCTTTCGTCTGCCTCTGTTTTATTTTCGAGTTGTTTTGCATTTAAAATTTTACTAATTCTGCAATCGTCGCTTTACATTCCTCCATATTTTAAAGTGTGTCCTTTTTAGAATATATATTTGTTTCTTTCGGGTACGGCTTGTTAAAAGGTTGTTTTCTTAAGATTATGCTTGCTATACGTAATCTTAGTTGTAAAAGAGTATAGAACCTTTTTTTTCTCGCTAAAAAAAATCACTTTTTTTTAGTACGCTTTTATGCATAGTGCGTATCAGTAGAATTTGCAGTCGGCACTTTAGTCAGAGAGAAAAAAAAATAAAAATACGGTTTCAATTTTTTTTCTTTCGGCAGAAGTAACTTTCGTTCTTTTGGAGAGAGAAAAAAAATCATGTATTCCCTTATTGTTAAGTATTATAACAGTGTCGGAATAGCAATTAACAACAAAATTACTAACCTTTCTTTCAATTAAGAGAATAAGTTGGTCTTACGTGTTTTTTCTTTTTTCCACCGGTAAACCAGTTTTTAGAACTAGGACGTTGTCTGGTGAATTTGTAGTTGATTTCTCCAAATTTTATCTTAAATGTTTTCCTTAATCAATTTTGTCGCATGTTGTGGCGTCTATTTTAAAAAGTTTTCCCGAATCTTTTACTGTAACCACGCTGTCAGTCTATTTTAGTGGTGTAAGTTTGAAGTTTGAAATCCCACGTTGCTCGTCGTTGCGGGGTCCTTTTTTGAAGATTCTCAAGAAAAATCCTTAATGTTTTTGTTGTTTCCCGTGTAAATTCGAATAATTCGCAGCCAGTTTTTGTGATTTTCTTTTTTAAGGTTTATAGTTGTTGTGGGTTCCCGTGAAAATTAAAATATCTCATAGCCAATTTTTGTTAGGTCTTTTTTGAGGGTTTTCGCGAATTGTTGTAGGGTCCCGTGTTGATTCGAATATATTGTCGACAGTTGTTGTTGGGTCCCGTGTAAGATCGAATACTTTATTAATTGTTGTGGTGGTGGCCCGTGTAAGCTCGAATATTTCGTTGCAGATTGTAGTGGTGGGTCCCGTGTAAGTTCGAATACGTCGTTGCCAATTGTCATTGCCTTGTTTAGGGGCCAGAATAAGAACAAAGACATGGGGTTTAGGTAAGACAAATATATTGGAGAAAAGTATATACAACAGAGAAACATTAAAAGTGGACCATCTGTCTTGACTGCCAGTGTAGACTGGGGTTGCGCAAAGGCTATATAATTCCTTCCCACCGCAGGAATATGTGACACAATGTCGGAAGGTATAGAGACAATCTAGCCCATCCCCAAAGAGTGGCGGCAAGGCCTCGGAGAGTGCAACTCTTAGGACAACCCAGGACTCAACCCCTCGGTCCGACAGATGAAAGGACACCAGTGTGGCTAAGTCTCTGCCGGACCGACTGTAGAAAACCAATCGTCGAGAGGTGTTACCCAACCCGAAGACTGGAGTTATGCAACGGTATCAAATTCCTTCCCACCGCAGGAATACGTAACACAATGTCTAGAAGGGGGGGGGGGAGAATCAAGGCAGCGCCCCTAAAGGATGAGCACTCTGACCTATCAAAAATAGCCTTCGCAAACCAATCGACATTCCCCGGTCAGAGCGCCTAAGGCAGTAAGCAATAAAGTTGCTCCATCCCAAAGATGGATAAGCAAGCCTGGGAGGGTGCACATCATTGAACTACCCAGGACTCAACTCCACAGATAAAAATTCACTGAAATGGCCCAGTTCCTGTCGGACTGATTGTCGAGAACAAATTCTCGACTGGTATTACCCCATTACGAAGTCCCAAATCAACCGAAGTTGTTGAGAGACTGAAGGGGCTGCGATTGTCGCAACGGTATGTAATTGCTTCTTACCGCAGCAATATGTGCCACAGAGTCGGAAGGTAAGTGAGATGCAAGTCATCGTCTCTAAAGAAGGTGCACTCTGGCCTAGGGAAAATAGCCTGGGCAGCCCCGTCGGCATTCCCCGGTCAGGGCGCCTCAGGCAATAAGCAATAAACTAACTCCAGGACCAATATCTCAGTCCGACAGATAAAAGGCTACCGAAATGGCCCAGTTCCTATCGGACTGATTGTCGAGAACAAATCCTCGACTAGTATTACCCCATCTCGAAGTACTAAATCAACCGAAGTGAATGAGAGACTGAACGGGCTGGTGCTGTCGCAACGGTATGTAATTGCTTCTTACCTCAGGAATATGTGACACAAGGTCGGGAAAGTGGGGGAAGTATCAAGCCAGCGTCCCTAAAGAAGGAGCACTCTGGCCTTTCAAAAATAGCCTGGAAAGCATTGTCGATATTCCATGGTCACGGCGCCTCAGGCAGTCAGCAATAAACTCACCAATACCCATTAAAGGGAGGAAAGGCCTGGGAGGGTGCACTTCATAAGACAACCCAGAACAGTATACCTCAGCCCGGCACATAAAAGGCCACCGAAATGGCTCAGTTTCTGTCGGACTGATTGTCGAGAACGAATCCTCGACTGGTTTTACCCCATCGAGAAGTCCTCAATCAACCGAAGTTTATGAGAGACTATACAGGCTATGGTATTTAATTGCCTCCCACCGCAGCTATATGTGACACAAGGTCAGGAAGGTGAAGGAAGTATTAAGACAGCTCCCGTAAAGAAGGAGTACTATGGCCTAACAAAAATAGCCTGGGCAACCCCGTCGGCATTCCTCGGTCATGGCGCCTGAGGCAGTTAGCAATAAATCTTCTCCTCCCCAAAGAGGGGAAGCAATGCCTGGGAGGGTGCACATCATAGGAAAACCCAGGACAGAATTAAGCCAGCGCCATTAAAGAAGGAACACTCTGGCTTACCAAAAATAGCCTGGGAAACCGCGTCAGCATTCCCCGGTCAGGGCGCCTCAGGCACCAAGCAATAAACTTACTATTCCCCAAAGAGAAGAGGCAAGTCCTGGGAGGGTGCACCTTCTAGGAAAACCCAGGACAGTATACCTCAGCCCGGAAGATAAAAAGCCACCGAAATGGCCATGTTCCTGCCGGACTGATTGTCGAGAACGAATCCTCGACTGGTATTACCCCATCCCGAAGTCCTCAATCAACCGAAGTTTATGAGAGACTGAACGGGCAAGGGTTGTCGCAACGTTATAAATTATGCCTCCGCCCTAAAGGATTCAGCCTCGACTAGTATTACACAAAATAGCTGTGAAGGTTAAAGGAGGATGGAAAGACCGAGGAGGGATAGCACTACCTCGGCCTCCACCAAAAGAGTTCGAAGAATATTGGGACCTTGGGGAGGCTTGTTGCCACCAAAATCCCAGTGAAGACCAATGGTCATTGCCCATGAGAAATCAGTGGTAAGCCGCTGTTACGATGACGTAAAGTAATTTGCAAAGGCTATCGAAAGAGGTGGAGAGTACTGAAAATCTGGAGAGACTTGTTGTCGCCCAGACTCCAGGGAACACCACCGGTTATTATCAGTGAGTAATGACCTGTGTGAGAACTCCTAATGAGTACTACTAATAATGATAATAAATGAAAAGTTCATCGTCGGTCTGCTGCTTTCTATTGAGACGACGACTATAAACCGAATAACTTATGTCTTGATCAATTGAATAAAAATATAGTTCGTATACTTTCGTAATGTATTGTTCAAAAGAAAGAAATGTAGAGTCTGTTTTGATATGTATAGTGTATAAATGTCGTCGTGGAGAATTCTTATTTTGTATATTTTGTTATTTGCTTTTTTATTAATTGTTCCGTCGCTAGTCGGCGTCGTAATTAATATGACCATGCAGCATGGTGTAAGACGAAAAACGGACCGTAATTAGATTCGAAAGAAAAAGAACTTATAACTGTGAATGATTAGTCATTCCTACTCTCACGCATCGGAAGAAGCCAGCTCAGGTGAATCCCGAACTAGGTACAGATAGGTACCACACTTAAATTACTATTCAAAGAAGAAATCGCCGAATGTGAACAAGAAAAACATTTAATTTCTAAAAACAGGCGTCAATAATCGGACTAAATCACATACGAAGCAAAACCATATATACAGCTTTTGTTTACGGAGCTATACCGGCCATTAAAAAGGGGGAAATATGACTTTACTTTATATATGATAATATATTTGCAATATTATTAATAGTTATTAAAAGAAAAACTGTAAAGCACTTCTAAGCCTTCGGACTAGGATAAAAGTGTGTTATCTGTTCTGTCCTCAGCAAAAGGAAGACAAATACTTCTCAACTGGAGGACTATTTTTATATATTTTTGCCCAATCCAGAGAGCTATTTTGGAAGCTGGATATCCCGCGCATTAAAAAACAACCTTGTATCCAACCTTTCCTTCGTAGGGAATCAAGTAAATGTGTTAATTTAATGATTTTTCAACAGATGGTCTTATTTGGCCTGTTATATCTATGGCATAAAACTACACCCAGTTTTGAGGTTCCAATTTGGGAGCTTTGGGTAGTTTAGAAATCCCGCCCCTTTAGTTTCCATTAATCATAGTCTATCTTTGACACGGACATTTCAGGGTCCCATCTGATCTGTGTATGACATACGATTATCAATTGTTATTCACATAAATGTACATCATTAATACAAGGCAATGCTAACAGGTTTATACATGTTTGAATATATGTTATTAGATATAATATATTTCTTAATAAAATAACCTGATTTAACATTAAATGTCCAGAAAAGGGTTGATATGCCGTAAAATAATACAAACAAATCATTTGGCGACAACACATTGTTTTCTTTTCCCTTATTATTGAAACGTTAAGAAGTGGAGGCCTGTGATCCGGCAATGCCATGACAAAAAGGACGACATGACAGGCCCAGTCTGCATAGCGTCTAACTCGCCCCTTACCTTTCTAGTCCACTTTAAACTGAATTCGCCAATATAAGAAATCATAATAGATAAAGAAAAAAAGTTTAACACAGCTAATAAAGAAATACCTATATTTATATAAAGTAATGTTGTGTTTGTTTCTGAGAGAGAGAGAGAGAGAGAGAGAGAGAGAGATGGAAAGAGAGAGAGAGAGAGAGAGAGAGAGAAAGAGAATCACTAACTAATTAAAGCAACTATCATGAATAAAAACTTTAAGATATCGAAAACTTGAAGCATCACATCTTTTCTTTTTCCCAAAATGACGGATTCGGCATTAATAACCCGACTTTTGCAGTAACTATTTGGAAGAGACATTTAAATCACTCCTGTTTTATGTATGTAAGAATAAGATATCGAAATATCTCTTCCAGACATTTACATAAAAAAGTACTTATGTATTTTATGAAGCCATCATCGAACCAAATAGCAATGAAAAAGAAAGTGTCTTTTTGTCTGTGATTGTTATTCTTTAATGCGATTCAAAGAAAGCAGTTTTCACTTGCAACTTTGAGTCGTAATTACTGAACAAAAGATAAAGATGCTTTTGTTTTTCCTACCAAATGGGGAAAGGTGCGGAGTTTGTCTCTGCCGCCTTTTCAGATGCGTCGTTGCATCTCAAAAAGAGGCTCAGTGTGTCAGTTTCTCACACTACTGTTTCAAAAATGAAGATTGAAATGACGAAACTTATGTTTTATGCGCCCAAGAATATCTATAAGAGACCAAATCTGTATGTCCGTTTTTCAAGTTCAAGATTAAAACAGTATTTTCTTTTGTTGTCTGCTACGCTTAAGTTTTAAACTGTATTTTCTTTTGTCTACCACGCTTTAAGTATGAAATATTATTTTGTTTGTAGTATCATGCTTAAGTTTTAAACAGTATTTTCTTTTGTCTACCACGCTTTAAGTTTGAAATATTATTTTGTTTGACGTATCAAGTTTAAGTTTTAAACAGTATTTTCTTTTGTCTACCACGCTTTAAGTTTGAAATATTATTTTGTTTGTACTATCACGCTTAAGTTTAAAATCGTATATTCTTTTGTCTACCACGCTTTAAGTTTGAAATATTATTTTGTTTGTAGTATCACGCTTAAGTTTTAAACAGTATTTTCTTTTGTCTACCACGCTTTAAGTTTGAAATATTATTTTGTTTGTAGTATCACGCTTAAGTTTTAAACAGTATTTTCTTTTGTCTACCACGCTTTAAGTTTGAAATATTTTGTTTGTAGTATCACGCTTAAGTTTTAAACAGTATTTTCTTTTGTCTACCACGCTTTAAGTTTGAAATATTATTTTGTTTGTACTATCACGCTTAAGTTTTAAACAGTATATTCTTTTGTCTACCACGCTTTAAGTTTGAAATATTATTTTTTTTGTACTATCACGCTTAAGTTTTACACAGTATTTTCTTTTGTCTACCGCGCTTTAAGTTTGAAATATTATTTTGTTTGTACTATCACGCTTAAGTTTTACACAGTATATTCTTTTGTCTACCACGCTTTAAGTTTGAAATATTATTTTGTTTGTACTATCACGCTTAAGTTTAACACAGTATTTTCTTTTGTCTACCGCGCTTTAAGTTTGAAATATTGTTTTGTTTGTACTATCACGCTTAAGTTTTAAACAGTATTTTCTTTTGTCTACCACGCTTTAAGTTTGAAATATTATTTTGTTTGTAGTATCACGCTTTAGTTTTACACAGTATTTTCTTTTGTCTACCACGCTTTAAGTTTGAAATATTATTTTGTTTGTAGTATCACGCTTAAGTTTTAAACAGTATTTTCTTTTGTCTACCACGCTTTAAGTTTGAAATATTATTTTGTTTGTACTATCACGCTTAAGTTTTAAACAGTATATTCTTTTGTCTACCACGCTTTAAGTTTGAAATATTATTTTTTTTGTACTATCACGCTTAAGTTTTAAACAGTATTTTCTTTTGTCTACCACACTTTAAGTTTGAAATATTATTTTGTTTGTACTATCACGCTTAAGTTTTACACAGTATTTTCTTTTGTCTACCACGCTTTAAGTTTGAAATATTATTTTGTTTGTACTATCACGCTTAAGTTTTACACAGTATTTTCTTTTGTCTACCACGCTTTAAGTTTGAAATATTATTTTGTTTGTACTATCACGCTTAAGTTTTACACAGTATTTTCTTTTGTCTACCACGCTTTAAGTTTGAAATATTATTTTGTTTGTACTATCACGCTTAAGTTTTACACAGTATTTTCTTTTGTCTACCACGCTTTAAGTTTGAAATATTATTTTGTTTGTACTATCACGCTTAAGTTTTAAATCGTATATTTTTTTGTCTACCACGCTTTAAGTTTGAAATATTGTTTTGTTTGTAGTATCACGCTTAAGTTTTACACAGTATTCTCTTTTGTCTACCACGCTTTAAGTTTGAAATATTATTTTGTTTGTACTATCACGCTTAAGTTTTACACAGTATTTTCTTTTGTCTACCACGCTTTAAGTTTGAAATATTATTTTGTTTGTACTATCACGCTTAAGTTTTAAATCGTATATTTTTTTGTCTACCACGCTTTAAGTTTGAAATATTGTTTTGTTTGTACTATCACGCTTAAGTTTTAAACAGTATTTTCTTTTGTCTACCACGCTTTAAGTTTGAAATATTATTTTGTTTGTAGTATCACGCTTAAGTTTTACACAGTATTTTCTTTTGTCTACCACGCTTTAAGTTTGAAATATTATTTTGTTTGTACTATCACGCTTAAGTTTAACACAGTATTTTCTTTTGTCTACCGCGCTTTAAGTTTGAAATATTGTTTTGTTTGTACTATCACGCTTAAGTTTTAAACAGTATTTTCTTTTGTCTACCACGCTTTAAGTTTGAAATATTATTTTGTTTGTAGTATCACGCTTAAGTTTTAAATAGTATTTTCTTACGTCTACTACGCTTTAAGTTTGAAATATTATTTTGTTTGTAGTATCACGCTTAAGTTTTACACAGTATTTTCTTTTGTCTACCACGCTTTAAGTTTGAAATATTATTTTGTTTGTACTATCACGCTTAAGTTTGAAACAGTATATTCTTTTGTCTACCACGCTTTAAGTTTGAAATATTATTTTGTTTGTACTATCACGCTTAAGTTTTAAACAGTATTTTCTTTTGTCTACCACGCTTTAAGTTGAAATATTATTTTGTTTGTACTATCACGCTTAAGTTTTACACAGTATTCTCTTTTGTCTACCACGCTTTAAGTTTGAAATATTATTTTGTTTGTAGTATCACGCTTAAGTTTTACACAGTATTTTCTTTTGTCTACCACGCTTTAAGTTTGAAATATTATTTTGTTTGTACTATCACGCTTAAGTTTTAAACAGTATTTTCTTTTGTCTACCACGCTTTAAGTTTGAAATATTATATTGTTTGTACTATCACGCTTAAGTTTTACACAGTATTCTCTTTTGTCTACCACGCTTTAAGTTTGAAATATTATATTGTTTGTAGTATCACGCTTAAGTTTTACACATTATTTTCTTTTGTCTACCACGCTTTAAGTTTGAAATATTATTTTGTTTGTACTATCACGCTTAAGTTTTACACAGTATTCTCTTTTGTCTACCACGCTTTAAGTTTGAAATATTATTTTGTTTGTACTATCACGCTTAAGTTTAACACAGTATTTTCTTTTGTCTACCGCGCTTTAAGTTTGAAATATTGTTTTGTTTGTACTATCACGCTTAAGTTTTAAACAGTATTTTCTTTTGTCTACCACGCTTTAAGTTTGAAATATTGTTTTGTTTGTAGTATCACGCTTAAGTTTTACACAGTATTTTCTTTTGTCTACCACGCTTTAAGTTTGAAATATTATTTTGTTTGTACTATCACGCTTAAGTTTTAAATCGTATATTCTTTTGTCTACCACGCTAAATTTAGAGACGTCCAAACATCTCTTTACAATAGAATTATCATCTTTAAATGCGGAGGTTGAATATATACATGTTATTGTAGATGCGGCCAAGTTCTCCATAATCGGCCCTGAACCCAGAATTACATTTTTATTAGGAATCGATTTTATATTTAGACAATCAATCAGTTGCGTTAAAAGTTATAACAAAATATTTAATTATTAATCTTTTATAAGAAAGTGGAAGAACAGTCAGTCGAAGACAGTTGATAATAGATAAAGCCGAACCATGCTTTTTGTAAAAACATGCTGTGGGTTACAATAATACTGTTTCCAGAGGAAAGCTGATTTAATAAGAATCATGTGTAAGTTGTTGTTTCTACATTGAGAAACTCGCCTAAATTAATAGGATCTGCCATTGTCAATACACACGCGCTCTGATATTGTCCGGTGCTCACAATAGTGGCATCAACATCAAACCACTATTGTAAGCACCGGCCAATATCTGATGAGCTTCTAGAACCCAAACCTTATGATAGTGCATTAACATCAAGAAATAAGAGTCAGTAGAACAACCTCTCTCACAAAACTGGCCAAACATTTTGGACAAGTCTGTCTTACAAATGAGACAGAAACACCACACAAGCCAGACGCGCAACTAATTTAAATAGGTTAATAATATGATTGCAGAATATTTTTGTTGCGTAGGAACATGCAGTGTGTGCACAAATGATGTTTCAACCATTCCTTTTAATAGTACACTAAAATTACTCTGTTTAATTATTTATTTTTAATTTTAATAATTAAAAAAATTCTTTATTCATTTTATGAAGTTTTCTGAAATTTTACTTCATAGAAGTTTGGGAAAACGTGAAATCTTGACTACACCTAGCCCATATATGCATTCTTGTGTCTTTTTTGCTTTTTAAATCGATATAATGTGATATATTGTTTTTAAGTGTAAAGAAATGTGTTGCAATTATATAATTACAATCTATTTTCTTTTGCGCTAGCATGTTCTCACTCTCAGAGTGATTGATACGTTTTCCGGTCAGAAGACGTTTACGTGGAAGGTACTTCCAACAAAACTCTTCTCACTCTTTTTCAATAATCAGTTTTAAAACGTCAAGTTGACAAGACATCATATGTCTGTCTTGCAATAAGCCACGACTCGTGCTAGGTAAGCTCAAACTCACTTTCATAGTACATACATATCTACTGACTCAACATATTATTTTCGTCCTTATAACAAAACTATCGTAATCTGTCTTTCTTCATATCCAGCAGGGCCAGAGGGTGGATATCTATGTAGCAACATACATTTCACAACTTGACTTATTTCTCTACAACAAAGATATTTCTACAAACGAAAGAAAAGCTGTTTGGCAATGAACGCGCACGTTTATATAATTTAAATAAAAATCTCCAGTTTTGATCGTCAAATGAGGAAATTACGGTATTTTTTATGCGAACAGAAAGTATTTTTTTGTAAAGAGACGCACGTTTGAAATGTCACGTGTAATGGATGCATACTGTAGCAGACTACGGAATTGGCTGTGTGGAGTTCAAATCCTATCGAGCTCATTGCGTTCAATTACGCACTAACACAATTGGGAAATGTTTGAACGAATCAAATGCAGCTTGTATTCAATTAATCACATACAATCACTTGTTTTTAATTGGGGATTGTTTTTCAGCATTAAATGACATAAATATATAAACACATAAATAGTGTAGATCGGCTTAAAAGCAAACCAATCAAAGGGTTCTTTATTGGTGTAATGGATACGGTTACGGACGAACAAATCCTATCCAAATCGATGGCATAACTTCGGGATTATGTTCTATATGCATCTTTGTGGGTTGCTTTTGTAATTACACTCTGATTTCCCTTGTCGTCCATTTCTTACTCTATGTAATCTTTGGTTTGTGCTGATTATATTTATTTATCTTATCTTTATTTAGTCGGTTTTATTCTGTTTCCTCAACTAAAAAGGTCCAACGTTTTCAAGATGTCGACCGAGTCATCCATGTTGGCTACCAATAGAGCTCCTGCCGATATTTGTTTTGTGCTATTTTTTATGGTGTTGTTAGTGTATCTGCCAAAATAAGGCCCACACTTATTTTACTTGTGATCCTATCACAAGGATAACGTTTATCGATCCGATATGTAGAAAGAATTGTACGTGTTAGATGTTTACAAACAAGAGTGTGATCGGTATTTGTTTCAATGGCGTATAGCCTATAACTCGGAAACTAAGCATTTCCGAATCTATATACACATATAGAACATAATCCCAAACTTATGCCGTCGGATCTTCCAAACACCGTGTATTGTGTCTCATTACGTTGTAAACCGGAAGTTATGAACCGGAAATTAGGTAAAAGATAGAACTTGTGTTCAGTGAATTATACAGACATTTTGTTTCGGCTTTTAAAGGTTTAAAAGTTTGATATACATTAAAACATTGTAATAAAAACTGGACGCCGAATATAACTTAAGAATAAGCTTTATTTAACCATTTGTTGCTTACCGAGACAAATAGTGTTTTAACATTCACTCTTAATATACACTAATGTAGAACATTCCATTATTACTTAAAGGGGTGAGACGGGCATCAATTATCTTTGTTACTACATTCTCCCCCATCTATCTTCTTATTCGTAGGGAACAAAATCATCCCATCGACCTGGCCTCCTGCGGGTTCTTTGAAGGCGTCTTGGTTGTTCGTGCCCGACATCCATTTCTAATCTAGGCTCCTCGGGACCTGACGACGTTTCGGGACTGTCTTGTGTGGCTGGTTTAGGGCTAAAATATCTTGCTCCAAATCGCTCTCGTTTTCTACGGCGCTTCAGTCGCTTGGTGTCTGAAGATTGAGTATCTGTCTCAGATATTGGGTGAAACCGCTTTCGTAGTACCCATCTGTCGTCCGAACTAGAGTCAGAGACGACTCTGTTAGTATATTCAGATTCGTTTTGTTGGGACTCTGAACTTGACGTATCTGGCACACGATCACCTAAGTGGGTCGGACTTGTTCCACGAACCGGAGCTGTATATCCATCTGAAGCAGTTCTACGTTCATATACATTTCCTGCTGGGGCTAGATCCCTTAAGGAGACAGTAGATTGTCTTCCTTCTGAATTTCTGACCAGTGCATACTGAGGGTTCGCTTCGATTAATTCTACCTCGCTTACCAATGGGTCATGTTTACTGTGACGAACATGGCGTTTTAATAAAACTGTGCCAGGTTGTGCAAGCCACGAGGGAAGTGATGTACCTGCTGAGCTTCGTCGTGGGAACGAGAAGAATCTCTCATGTGGGGTAGCGTTTGTCGCTGTACATAATAGAGTCCTAATAGCGTATAAGGCCATGGGGATGAGACTTTCCCAATCGAAGATCGGACTATTGCGATTTGCTGCCGCCAACTGTACTGTCTTCCATATTATGCCATTGTATCTTTCGCACTGTCCGTTTCCTTGAGGATTGTGAGGAGTTGTTCTACTTACAGCTACTCTTCGTTCATGCAGAAACTGCTTGAGTTCGTCCGACATAAAAGCAGACACACGATCTGAATATATATATGCAGACACTCCAAAAACCGCAAAAATGGAGCAGAGGCCTTGAATTACTGTTGCAGCCGTTACGTCTGGGGAGGGGATGACGAACGGAAATCTTGAGTACTCGTCTATTATTGTGAGCATGTATTTATTTTTAGTTTTAGAGGGTAAAGGGCCCTTAAAATCCAGGTTAAGTCTTTCAAAAGGCTGTGTGGCCTTAATGAGTGTTGCTGGAGGAGGTTTGTAGAACCTGGGCTTATTTTCTGCGCATACCCGACAAGAGTTCGTAATTCTTTTTACGTCTTCAACAGAATATGGCAAGTTTCTGCTCCTGACTACGTGAATCATTCTTGTGATACCTGGGTGACACAATTCCCTGTGTATATACTGAAGATCATCTGAGCCAGTTACCAGGCCACATACCCTTGAAAGCGCGTCGACCGCGGCATTCTCCTTACCAGGGCGGTAAGTGACGTCAAAGGAGTAGCAAGAAAGCTCCATACTCCATCTCGCTATTTTCTCGTTTTTTTTATTTTACTCGTTGTTTTTGGGTTAAACATAAACGAGACCGACTTTTGGTCAGTGATTAATTCAAAATGTCGGCCGATTATGTAATGCCTCCATTTTCGTAATGCCTCAACTATGGCGTACGCTTCTTTTTCTATTGCCGAGTGTCGTCGCTCGGATCTCGAAAGTGTTCTTGAAAAAAAAGCTACAGGACGACCGGATTGTCTCAGTGAGGCAGCTATCGCACAGTCGGAGGCATCCGTCTCAACTAATAGAGAGATAAAAGGATCCACAGCAGAAATGGCAGATTGAGCAATGTTCCTTTTCATGTTTTGAAATGCTCTGATGGCGGAACAGGACAACGGAAAAGTAGATACTTGCGTCAATGGGTGTATTTTTTCTGAAAAAGACGCAACCCATTGGGAGTAGTGAGCAAACATATCGAGGGCTCGTCGTAAAGAGGGCATATTTCCAGGGATTGGTAATTCCATTAGGGGTTTCAGTCGCTCGGGATCCGGCGTCATGGTGCCATTTTTGACAATGTATCCCAATAATTTGATGCTTTTCAAGTTGTAGGAACATTTTTCACTGTTCAAAGTCAGATTATATTTCTTGACGGCAGCCATGAATCGTTTAAGGTTGTGGTCATGTTCAGCTTGGTTATGTCCGCATACTGTGACATTGTCTATATATGCAACAGTACCCTTCAATTTTTCATTGGAGATTATTTAATCTATTACCCTCTGAAAGCTAGCCGCACCATTTGTTATCCCAAAAGGAATTCGGCAGAACTGATATAGGCGACCGCAGGACCCGAATGCCGTGTAGGACTTATCCTCTGGCTTGATAGGTACCTGATAGTAGGGACTTCTGAGATCCAAAGTACTGAAAATGTGATATTTTGCAATATTAGAAATCATTTCGTCAATACGAGGCAGTGGATAAGCATCGAGTAATGTGTATCTGTTGATGGTCTGGGAATAGTCAATGACCATCATTTTCTTGTGATTTTCAGTGGCTGTTACGAGGACCTGGGCTCGCCATGGAGATTCACTTGGCTCTATAATTCCTTCCTTAAGTAGTTTTGTTACTTCTGCTGCTATGAACTGTTTGTCCGTTTCTGAATAGCGTCTTGATTTTATTGCTACTGTTTTGCAGTCAGGAGTTAAGTTTGTAAAAAGTGACGGGTGCCGCACTTTGACAGCTGCTAGTCCACATACGCTTAGGACCGGCTTCGGGCCATCAAAAGGAATTTCAACGTATGAATGTTGTTTTAGAAAATTGTGACCCAAAATCACTTCGCAGCAGAGGTTTTTCATTACTGATAATTTGATCCCTTGATAGGAGTTTCCTTTTAGTTTCAGGTTAACCATGCAATATCCAATTGCATGGGACGATAAAGATGAATTTGCAATTGATATTTGGTTGGGACAAGGAAATATTTCCCATTTATTCGCTTTTACAATACTGGCATTAATTAAACTTTCGGAACTGCCTGTATCAATAAGCGCATGAATAGTCAATCCATTGATTTTTACCCTCACGATTGTTTTTGAGAGGTAGCCGGGGAATGCAGCTGATATTGTAATTGGTGCTACAGTAGCAAGAGTAGCCGAACGTTTTTTTTGAGAAGCTGACCGGCAAACTTTCGAAAAATGTCCCTGCTTATCACACTTGTGGCATCTAACATCTCGGGCCGGGCAGGACGAACGAGCATATATAAGAAGGCCATAAAAGTAGCATGTGGATCCAGCTGAGGCGGCAGTGATAAGTTGTTCGTGATCGTTAGAAAGGGGGGTGGCAGCATCTTGAACAATGGAAGAATTTTGAACATGCAGAGGAGGGGCTACGATAGCAGCTCCCAAAATATCGGGTTGTAAATAGAAGGCAGACTGCTTCTGTGCCATGTCCAACGTTAGAGCTTGTTCATAAGCTGTTGGCAAGTCTAAGTCTTTATTCTCTAGTAGTCTTTGTCTTATTTGGTTGGACTGTATTCCATTAATAAATGCGTCCCTGATAAAAACATCTCTCGCTTGGTTCGCAGTTAAGGCTGTAAATTCACACTCGCGACTTAACGTCTTTAGAATCTGAAGGTATTGTTCAAGGCTTTCGTCTGGTTGTTGACGCCGGGTAGCAAGTAAATGTCTAGAAAAAATAGTATTTTTTTTCTTGACAAACTTGGCTTCTAAAATGTCCACCGCAGTTTCATAATTTTCACATTCAGATAAATTTCTATAAATAGCAGTAGAGACATGATGTAAACGAAGGGTATATTTCTCAGTACCTGTTAAAGCCGCGTTTGAAGATAACTGTAGAGCTGTAAGAAATCCTTCGAACATTTATCTCCAATGCCGCCGTTTGTCAGTAGATTCCGAGTCGGCCGTATCAAGGTCTAGACAATCGGGTTTCAAGTAACGTTCCATAACGAATGGTTAAATAAATTGTAATAAAAACTGGACGCCGAATATAACTTAAGGATAAGCTTTATTTAAGCATTTGTTGCTTACTGAGGATATTTATTTGAAAAAATTTCAAAATTTGGCACGAGGCCTACAAGGGGGATGGGGAAAATGTTGACCTAACTAACATTCTTAACTTAACTAGTCACAATCACCAAAACAAATTTACTCCATGATTTACCTACTTAAAACCCAAAAATGACAATATATACATGAAATGGGGAGTGGGGGAACAAGAATGATATATATATATACAATGACAAAATAAATAAAATTAAGTGTTAGTATAAGAACCTCCCACTAAAGAAATGTGGCCGATAAGTAGTTTTGCCAGTCGAAAAAAGGCGATGCAGGTCACGAAAGTTTTATTCTCACACCTCCTTCGAAAATTACGAAAGCAGACCTGCATCTCTGACAAAACAGATCAGTCACCTAATTGGGGTCGGGAATGGGAATTATAAAATAAAAGTCGAGGTAAAAAAAGGGGGGGGGAGAGGACGAAAAAAAAAGTAGGACCTATGACAACTTACATACCTCTAGCTAAGCTAAAAATGGAGAAGAAAACAAAACAAAACCTAATCTTGCCTAACCGGGTCAAATAAAAGGGTCAGTGTTCGGTTCGACTACCCAATATTCTGTCTAAGGCACGTCCAAGTACCACTCAAAATTAGCTCCATTCACACGACACAAACGCGCAACTTTCACCCACCTTTCGTTGAAATCTGCCGGAGGGAGTTTCACCTTCTCCAGCCCGATACGCATTTTCAGGCGAGACTGGAAAATGAGGACAAGCTGGGGAGCAGTGAAAGTCTCTTCCCCGTAGACTTCCTTCTGTCGTGTCGACCAAATCACTCCTCTCATAACAGCTAGTAAGCAAAGAAACACATAATGCTCCTCCCACTTCATGATTGGTGCCCAATTGCAGCATGTCGAAAAAGACTCCAAAACGAAGAACTGTCCGTTCAACATGCGAACCGTGTAGCTTTCAACTAACTCACACAGCGGGCGAACGATGGGGCAATGAAAGAAAACATGACTGATCGTTTCCTCCCAGTCACCGCATCGAACACAACTCGGTGTCTCTCTTAATCCCGCTGCGTAAAGCTTTTTACCGACCCAGAGTGCATTTCGTATTATCAGCCAGGTGAGTGATGCCTCGTAATTATCGAAGCATTTCAACCCAGGCGCCCAAGGCCAGATCAAGCGAAGTTCTCCCTTCGTAAGACCGAGCTCCTCAGTAACACTGTCACGAACAGATCCCCTCACCATAACCCGATATAGTGCTTTACGAGACAACACTTGGGTGTCAGAGAGGCTTCCTGACACCCTTAGAAGGTACTTCAAGGACTGTCGACACTCGCGATAAAAGGAGCACTCGCATCGAGGTAAACGAAATGCCTCACCCCCATGCAAGTGCACACTTTTCAAAGCCGGAAAGGCTTTCTTGGTGTCTTCCTTCCAGAATTCACCGTTTCCCTCACAAGGTGTACACATTCGGTCTAGGTAGTGTAAGCGAAGCGTATATTGACGAATCTCAACGCTTGGCATACCTAGACCGCCTTCAGACGGATGCAAGTAGCAGATCTCCCGGCGAACCATGGGCTGCTTTCCGCGCCACAAAAACACGAAAAGAGCCTTCACTAGTTCAACTAGTGTGACCGCCGGCAGAGGGAGCACAGAAAGACGGTAGAGGATGAGAGGATAAATGTGAGAATTACACACCTCCGCTCTTCCTTTTAAAGTAAGATTTCTCAAAGACCACAGACGGGCTGCAGCCTTAACCGCTTTCAACACTTCCGACCAATTTTTCTCCAACTGGAGATCAGGACCAAACCAGACGCCGAGTATCTTGCAAGGCCCATCCGTCCAGCCAAAGGGCCCCTGAAGGGGGACACCCCTCCAGGCACCAATGCGTAAGCCAACAGACTTATCGCAGTTGATTTTGGCCCCTGTCACTTGTTCATACCGTCTTATTTCCATGTCGACGACCCTAATCTCAGCACTGCTCGTTACAAGCACAGTGACGTCGTCGGCATAGGCGGAGTACTTAATCATGGGGAAAGCACCAGGCAAAGTAATCCCACGAAGGACCGGATTCACCCTAAGCCTGCGAAGGAAAGGCTCCAACGCAAGCACATAAAGCATCGGTGAAAGCGGACATCCCTGACGAATAGATCTGGACAAATCGAAAGGCTTTGACCTCATTCCATTCACTTCAACCGACGCACCGGGGTTTGCATAAAAGAGGCGAATCCAGGAGCGGAAATGGGGACCAAATCCAGCCGAAGACAAGACAGCCTCCAAGTAACGATGATCGACCCTATCGAATGCTTTGGACTGATCTAAATTGATCAGCGCGGCCTCAGTGTCGACTTTCTCTATGATCAAGCGTATCATGTGCAAATTATCTTGAATAGTCCGGCCCTTAACAGAACAAGTCTGTTCGGGACTTATTAGACGAAACAAGACAACCTGCAGACGATTAGCCAAGATCTTGGCCAAAATCTTTAACTCTGTATTTAACATTGTTAAGGGCCGGAAATTACCTATACCATCCCCACCACTTTTGTCCTTGCGAAGCAATTTGATGATACCCCTGGTAAAGTACTGGGGGATAGACCCGTTCCTAAACCAGGAGTTAAACAACACAGCCAGCAGGGGGACAAAAATGGGCGACAACCTCAAATACAGTTCGTAAGGCAGACCATCGATACCCGGAGACTTATCAAGGCCAACCTGCCTTAGGGCCCCCAGGACTTCATCCTCATTTATACACCCTTCGCACCTAGCTGCTTCGGTCGCCTCGAGACGAGAAAAGTCAGCTAAATAGGCGTCGAACTGAGCCATTGTCAGACCGGGCTCCTTGGTAAAGAGATCCTGAAAATAAGAGCGAAAACCCTCAAAAATCCCGTCGTTTGTAGTCACGAGACGCCCATCCGATAATGTGACACTGGCGATGTGTCGATCAGTAGACCGTCGACGTTCCTCCGCACGCAGTGACGCGGCCATGTTTGTCGCCTCGTGCGGCACTCTTTTTAACCTAGCCCTAACTATCAATCCCTGATCTGCCTTGTTATCCAAGGAGTTCAGTTCCGTTTTAACTACAGTAAAGGTAACGCTATCCCCCGCCTCCGCCGCCCGACTTAAACTAGTTTCTAGTGCCACTTTCGTTGCCCTAGATCTAAGGTTGAGTCGACGACTATAATCGGCAACGAAGGACCTAATAACGTTCTTAAGGTGGCCCCACCACTTATTCCCAATGATAGCACCCGTATATTCCCTCTGTAATGTTAGTAAAAGCTGTTCCCGGAAGTCCTTCAAATCGAACAACGATGTGTTGAACTTCCAGTAACCAGCCAATCTAGGCTTAGGACTATCTAAGTTTACCCGCACCCGGACAAGCCTATGATCCGAGTAAACTATATTATGAAAACTTGGACAAACTAAAAGCCCTAAATCGACTCTCCTAATTAAGAACCGATCAAGGTAACTCGAAAGTTGCCCTAAATCGGAGCCGCGACTAGCAGTCCAAGTCCATACTAATTCACGGGGTTTCTCATTTCGGAATTTATCGACAAGATCGAACTTATCGATAAAGTCCCGAAATGCCTTAACATCCCCGTTGCTGTTAGTTCCCCTAGGTTTTCCCAAGCGATCTAAATCGGGATCCAAGACCGCGTTCCAGTCTCCCGCTAGAATTATCCGACGCGACGTATCCATAAAGGGCTCGATCCGCCGAAAAAAGGGAACCCGCTCAGAACTGGGGTTGGGCGCATAAACCCCAATAAGCCGAAAAGCCACATCCTTTACGGTAACATCAAGAACGCACAGCCTTCCCTCAGGATCTGCATAGATTAGGTAACACGTCGCATTCAGTGTGCGCTTAACTAGCCAGGAAACCCCTCTTGAGTGAGTATCGAAGTACGCTGAATAGAGCTGAAAGTCTCTAGTCAGCGCACCCTGATAATCACTGGGAATAAAGTGGGTCTCCTGCAAACAACATACATCCACGCCGAGTCGCTGAAGGTCACGTACTACTCGAAGTTTACGAGCGGTGTCCCTCAACCCTCGGCCATTTAGGCTTGCTAATTTGAGTGCCATTCTAGTGCTCTTAGAGTTGGGAACCCGAAACGAACATTGATGCATTTAAGACACCGACAGATGACCCCAGAGAACCTTGTCCCAATTCATTTGAGACGAGACCGTCCGGGGCCACACCGCCAATGTCTAAGGGGAAAGTTAGTTTTATTGCCCTGTAGAGTGTAGGATTAATACGTATAGGGACCCTCCCAACACAAGATTTTTGCAGTAAAATCAATTCTTCATCGTTAAAGAAAGCGAGAGGAGGCGATATATTAAAGGCGTTATTCGCCTCCTCCATCATATTCCATACCCCTTTCGCCTTGTCTCTCGATCTAACCACAGATAAAAGTCTTTTAGCCTCTAAGAAATTTTCCGGGTTGGTAATGTCTTTTTTATTTACCATCTTCAGTGTAGCTAGGTTGCGGTAATTCCTCTTATGATGGTTTATCATAAGTTTTTCCGTCTCTGGAGTTACTTTACACACCTCCTTGCCGGTGTAGAAAGGGGTCTTCTTTTTTCGGGCCTCTAGCGAGGGGCTTCGATGACGTTTCTGGGATGTGGAGGGGGTGGTGGGTGAGGCAGGAGGCGGCATATCGGTCTTCATTGGAGAGGGGGGCGGTGTACTTTTAGGGGTGTTGCAGGGGGAATAAAAAGGAGATGGTTTGGGCGAAACGGACTTCTCCCTGGATAAAGGGGTCATGTTAGAATCCCTTACTGGTGGGGACGACTTTAATGGGGGGGGGGGAGCACCTTTTCCCGTGGAGCGACATTCTTTGGCTGGGGAAGTTGTTTTATCCGAATTGACCATTTTTTTTTCTTCGTTGTTTTTTTTTCCTCTTTTTCTTCTATATTGCGTTTATTATCTAGAGTCTTTTTGAGGTTTAAAATTTTCTTCTATTGTTCGCCTCCAGGATCGTTACTAGTCTCAATTTCCAGCCGTTCTTCCTCAGTCATCACTTGTGCGTACGTTTTAGGTGATTTTTTGCCAGTGACAACATTCCATATTTCTTTTTTTTCAGGGGATTTGTTTGAAGTATTGCAAAGAGCTTCAAATTCATCCGGGGTAATAGTTTTAGCTGTTGGATTTGTGGAGGGAGTTGACTTATCCGCTGCAACTTTAGGGGTCAAGTGTTCCAGCACTCTGTTTTTGGGGTTAGGCTGGGCCGGTTTAATCCTCGTGGGGCAAGTAAACGTTAAGTGCCCAACCTCGTTGCATATCCAACAAGCTGGACGCCTTCCAGCCACCACCACGGGCAATTTTTCCCCATTCGCCTCGATATAGTACGGCACTTTTTTAAACGCCGATTCGTTCAGCCAAACGTCAAACGACCACGTTCCATTGAACTTATCAACCGTAATGGCGGTTATGTCTCCAAACTTCAGCAAAAAGGCGCCTAAATATTCGCCAGGGACCACAGCCGGTACTTCAAAAACGGAGATGGTTGTTCTCCTTCGACCCATATACTCCATACGGAGTATATAGTCCTTCGTGATTATTTCTTTTTTTGAAAGTTCAATACATTCTTCCTCGGTCTTAAAAAGACTATTCCAGGTGTTATAGCCTTTGCACTTCACGATTCTCTCTGCACGTACTCCAGTCGTTGCAATAAGTTTTGCGACTGTATCCTTGGTTGATCTTATCAACTTTTTAGACTTCCGATCTACTACAAACATTAAAATGGTTTTTTTGCAAACTCTTCCAACCTTGGTAGTTGGATAATAATTCCCGTCTCTGTAATGAATTCAGTACAGTCCTTAGCTTTAGCCACAAATTCGTCAACGTCAATCTGTAGAGCCGGTGGCCTACTCCATTCAGACTTTTCGGAAGGCTGAGATGGCTTCTCAACCATTGCAGTTGTCTCCAAAGGCACACAGCTGGCAGACGCCATGGCCGGAGAACGGTGAAAAAAAAATATAACAAACTCCAAAATATAAGGAGTAACAAAAAAAAATAAGCAACAACTTTAACAAATAACGATAATATCAATAAATAACAATAATTAACAACGAACTTACAGCAGAGAATAATAACGTAACAGACGGGCTTTGTGGCTTACTGAGACAAATAGTGTTTTAACATTTACTCTTAATATACACGAATGTAGAACATTCCATTATTACTTAAAGGGGTGAGACGGGCATCAATTATCTTTGTTACTACAAACATACAGAAAACCAAAACGAATAAATATACAAAATGCAATACTTACCAAATGTCTAAATGTAAGCAATCTGCACTAATTTCGTCAAGGTCGCTGTAATAGAAGAAAGACAGACATTAAAATACTTATGTTAGATAGTAAGGGACGGAGCTAAGAAATATAGAGTTTTATTTGTCGGACAAGATAACATGTTAAGTTAGAGAGCACTTTATCTCGTTCGCCTAATCACACTTTTAGAGAGGAGTACTTTTGAAATCGTCAGTCAGTTTAGGGAGTCGGTGAGGAACACGAAACATACATAAGTCCGGACGGAGTTGCTCTTGTTCATAGCCAGCTGGAAACTGGAATAATCAAAGCTGGCCGGTATTTTTATTCTAGGATTGAATATTTATTTAGTGCATTTAACTTATTAAATATGTATATACAAGCAATGTTTATGTGAAAAATGTTTTAAAGTCGTTGTGTTTGTACAAAAATGTAATTCTGCCTTCTTTAAATCCAGTTATCTTCATGAGTTAACGAAACAAAAGTTTTTAGTATATTTAAAGTAAGCAATAAGTCGGTCGACAGTAGTCAAGGGCGATAAAGGGAGATAGAGGGAGCTCGTGGGTGATCGAGGGCTCCCTTTCATTGGCTATTGCAAAGTACATTGTTTTAAAGGCCGTAAACTACATTTCAATAGCATTTTATGATACACATGTAAAAATGAAGCCTGGTATTATTATTATTATTATTTGGATTGTAGCTTTATTTTTTCATACTAAGAATTTTTTGTCGAGTGTTAAAGAGGCACTCTACAGTATTTAAGTAAAACTATTATATTTTCTTAAAGACAAGTAAAAAATATATTTTTTTAAACACAAGTAAAAAATTTTTTTTTTTAAAGACAAGTAAAAAATATATTTTTTTTAAACACAAGTAAAAAATATTTTTTTTTAAACACAAGTAAAAAATATTTTTTTAAGCACAAGTAAAAAATATATTTTTTTAAACACAAGTAAAAAATATATATTTTTTAAACACAAGTAAAAAATATATTTTTTTTAAACACAAGTAAAAAATATATTTTTTTTAAACACAAGTAAAAAATATATTTTTTTAAACACAAGTAAAACATATATTATTTTAAACACAAGTAAAACATATATTTTTTTTAAACACAAGTAAAAAATATTTTTTTTAAACACAAGTAAAAAACATTTTTTTTAAACACAAGTAAAAATATATTTTTTCTAAACACAAGTAAAAAATATATTTTTTCTAAACACAAGTAAAAAATAATTTTTTTAAACACAAGTAAAAATTTTGTTTTTTAAACACAAGTAAAAAATATATTTTTTTAAACACAAGTAAAAAATATATTTTTTCTAAACACAAGTAAAAAATAATTTTTTTAAACACAAGTAAAAAGCTCCTAAACTACCCAAAATTCCTCTATTTCGATTAATTTATTGGTGAATGAAACATAACTGCGAGTTTCTTGACTAATTTATTCATAAAACGTTTACATATATTTCTAAAAGATGTCAGAAAAAATACAACAAAGAAGAATATGTTCATGTGTGACCCTAAATTGACCATGCTATGGTTTGTTCATAAAATGCTGAATTTTCACTTGAGTGTCTGGAACAACAAGATCTCCACAGATGTAACATAACCTATAAGAATGTTTTTACATTTCCGATCCATTGCGATACAAATCTGGACCTGAAAAAGTGAAAATGCTGGTTATTAAAAACAGTTACTTAAAACTATGTGATCAAACAGTACAGAAACACTCGGATGATTACGCTCTGTTGGAAAACTTTTGCGTGAATAAAAAACAGAGCATAATTTAGAAACCAAACCGTAGCAAAAAAAAAATTGAATTCAATATGTAAACATGATCCTAATTCAGTTAAAAACCATTAAATAAAATATTTTGAAACGCACGCCAGTGTAAGCAACGTATTAATACTAACTCTGACTCACTATGGAAATAGTAAGCTTCTGTATGTTTATAGGTATTCAAGTTCAGCTACTTTAATTATTCAAATATAGGTTTGATTTAGTGTTGAACGAAATCAGTTTATAGCTATATCACGTTGGAACACCGGTTCCACTCGGATCACCGAAGGTAAGTGACGTTCATCAAAGTCAGTACTTTTTATTTACTTTTATTCACTACAAACAAGGCATATTTCCACAGAAACATAAGGAGCTACTGTAATTAAAGGGCTAGATTCATAGGGTACATCCTAAATGGGGAGTTGTGCAACAATATGTTTATTCACATTATGTTCAAATTTCAGCATGTTGGTACAGTCGGAGAAACAGAGAGCAAGAAGTTAATTCTAAAGACAAGCGGTCCGAGGAAAGAAGCTAGTAGAAAGCCTTCCGGCATCTGAAGACCTCTACCGTAAAGGGGTGGAATTTTGCTGCTAGTTTGGTGGATCGAGAGTATTTGAGGGAGTACAAGTACAGTATATAAGTGTCCTTTGTTAATACCAAATACATTAGAAAGTGGAAGTAGGTTTAAAATCACTTTCCCCAATTGTCAAAACGTTGAATCAATTCCTCTTCCTCTTGCTATGGGTTATATAGTAGAGTAAACTATACTCTAGATCAATTTGTCTAGTAGAAGGAAAACTCCTTCTTTGCTTAATCCAGCATTGTTCCCGGTTGTCTTGGATAACCCATTGCCACTGGGCTAACAATGCTGTGTGCGGAGAAGTGCGATTCGGGATTGTGCAACTATGAATTCTTCATCGCACAGATTCAGGAGCTGTCCATTGTCTCTCGTGATAAAATGTAGTGAACGAGCGTTCTGTTGCAAAGGCCTGAAACTGTGCTACACGTGTGTGTCCGCCATCTTTTATCTGTCACCATGTATCTTCGTCGGCTGAAAGGATATTAAGACACCACAACAAATGAAGGTTCGATTCTTTATTTAACACTTTGTGAACCGTGGAACCAAAACACTGTTAACATGTACCCCCCCCCCCCCGCCCCAGGCGAGGTTTGTGGCCTACAAGTACTCGAGACGTCTGTTCTGCTTCTAGACTTGTCGGGAAACCACCCACTTCTCGCTCGTGACGTCTGCCACACACGAGACTTCCTTTCTAACTCTATCCCTCAATATAGAACTCTCCTTTAAAGGATACAAATATAGGCGTCTTGTTTGGTGCAACTTTTTTCTTTTATATCCAATAAACCCACACAGTGAAAACTAAACTAGACGAAGCTCTGTTTATAGAAATTTTGCCAAGAAGCTCTGTTTATAGAAATTTTGCCAAGAAGCTCTGTTTATAGAAATTTTGCGAAGAAGCTCTGTTTATAGAAATTTTGCGAAGAAGCTCTGTTTATAGAAATTTTGCGAAGAAGCTCTGTTTATAGAAATTTTGCGAAGAAGCTCTGTTTATAGAAATTTTGCCAAGAAGCTCTGTTTATAGAAATTTTGCGAAGAAGCTCTGTTTATAGAAATTTTGCGAAGAAGCTCTGTTTATAGAAATTTTGCCAAGAAGCTCTGTTTATAGAAATTTTGCGAAGAAGCTCTGTTTATAGAAATTTTGCGAAGAAGCTCTGTTTATAGAAATTTTGCGAAGAAGCTCTGTTTATAGAAATTTTGCGAAGAAGCTCTGTTTATAGAAATTTTGCGAAGAAGCTCTGTTTATAGAAATTTTGCGAAGAAGCTCTGTTTATAGAAATTTTGCCAAGAAGCTCTGTTTATAGAAATTTTGCCAAGAAGCTCTGTTTATAGAAATTTTGCGAAGAAGCTCTGTTTATAGAAATTTTGCGAAGAAGCTCTGTTTATAGAAATTTTGCGAAGAAGCTCTGTTTATAGAAATTTTGCCAAGAAGCTCTGTTTATAGAAATTTTGCCAAGAAGCTCTGTTTATAGAAATTTTGCCAAGAAGCTCTGTTTATAGAAATTTTGCGAAGAAGCTCTGTTTATAGAAATTTTGCGAAGAAGCTCTGTTTATAGAAATTTTGCGAAGAAGCTCTGTTTATAGAAATTTTGCGAAGAAGCTCTGTTTATAGAAATTTTGCCAAGAAGCTCTGTTTATAGAAATTTTGCGAAGAAGCTCTGTTTATAGAAATTTTGCGAAGAAGCTCTGTTTATAGAAATTTTGCCAAGAAGCTCTGTTTATAGAAATTTTGCGAAGAAGCTCTGTTTATAGAAATTTTGCGAAGAAGCTCTGTTTATAGAAATTTTGCCAAGAAGCTCTGTTTATAGAAATTTTGCGAAGAAGCTCTGTTTATAGAAATTTTGCCAAGAAGCTCTGTTTATAGAAATTTTGCGAAGAAGCTCTGTTTATAGAAATTTTGCGAAGAAGCTCTGTTTATAGAAATTTTGCCAAGAAGCTCTGTTTATAGAAATTTTGCGAAGAAGCTCTGTTTATAGAAATTTTGCCAAGAAGCTCTGTTTATAGAAATTTTGCGAAGAAGCTCTGTTTATAGAAATTTTGCGAAGAAGCTCTGTTTATAGAAATTTTGCGAAGAAGCTCTGTTTATAGAAATTTTGCCAAGAAGCTCTGTTTATAGAAATTTTGCGAAGAAGCTCTGTTTATAGAAATTTTGCCAAGAAGCTCTGTTTATAGAAATTTTGCGAAGAAGCTCTGTTTATAGAAATTTTGCGAAGAAGCTCTGTTTATAGAAATTTTGCCAAGAAGCTCTGTTTATAGAAATTTTGCCAAGAAGCTCTGTTTATAGAAATTTTGCCAAGAAGCTCTGTTTATAGAAATTTTGCCAAGAAGCTCTGTTTATAGAAATTTTGCCAAGAAGCTCTGTTTATAGAAATTTTGCCAAGAAGCTCTGTTTATAGAAATTTTGCCAAGAAGCTCTGTTTATAGAAATTTTGCGAAGAAGCTCTGTTTATAGAAATTTTGCGAAGAAGCTCTGTTTATAGAAATTTTGCCAAGAAGCTCTGTTTATAGAAATTTTGCCAAGAAGCTCTGTTTATAGAAATTTTGCGAAGAAGCTTTGTTTATAGAAATTTTGCCAAGAAGCTCTGTTTATAGAAATTTTGCCAAGAAGCTCTGTTTATAGAAATTTTGCGAAGAAGCTCTGTTTATAGAAATTTTGCCAAGAAGCTCTGTTTATAGAAATTTTGCCAAGAAGCTCTGTTTATAGAAATTTTGCGAAGAAGCTCTGTTTATAGAAATTTTGCCAAGAAGCTCTGTTTATAGAAATTTTGCCAAGAAGCTCTGTTTATAGAAATTTTGCCAAGAAGCTCTGTTTATAGAAATTTTGCCAAGAAGCTCTGTTTATAGAAATTTTGCGAAGAAGCTCTGTTTATAGAAATTTTGCCAAGAAGCTCTGTTTATAGAAATTTTGCCAAGAAGCTCTGTTTATAGAAATTTTGCGAAGAAGCTCTGTTTATAGAAATTTTGCGAAGAAGCTCTGTTTATAGAAATTTTGCGAAGAAGCTCTGTTTATAGAAATTTTGCGAAGAAGCTCTGTTTATAGAAATTTTGCGAAGAAGCTCTGTTTATAGAAATTTTGCAAAGAAGCTCTGTTTATAGAAATTTTGCGAAGAAGCTCTGTTTATAGAAATTTTGCGAAGAAGCTCTGTTTATAGAAATTTTGCGAAGAAGCTCTGTTTATAGAAATTTTGCCAAGAAGCTCTGTTTATAGAAATTTTGCGAAGAAGCTCTGTTTATAGAAATTTTGCCAAGAAGCTCTGTTGATAGAAATTTTGCCAAGAAGCTCTGTTTATAGAAATTTTGCGAAGAAGCTCTGTTTATAGAAATTTTGCGAAGAAGCTCTGTTTATAGAAATTTTGCGAAGAAGCTCTGTTTATAGAAATTTTGCGAAGAAGCTCTGTTTATAGAAATTTTGCCAAGAAGCTCTGTTTATAGAAATTTTGCAAAGAAGCTCTGTTTATAGAAATTTTGCGAAGAAGCTCTGTTTATAGAAATTTTGCGAAGAAGCTCTGTTTATAGAAATTTTGCGAAGAAGCTCTGTTTATAGAAATTTTGCCAAGAAGCTCTGTTTATAGAAATTTTGCGAAGAAGCTCTGTTTATAGAAATTTTGCGAAGAAGCTCTGTTTATAGAAATTTTGCGAAGAAGCTCTGTTTATAGAAATTTTGCGAAGAAGCTCTGTTTATAGAAATTTTGCCAAGAAGCTCTGTTTATAGAAATTTTGCAAAGAAGCTCTGTTTATAGAAATTTTGCCAAGAAGCTCTGTTTATAGAAATTTTGCGAAGAAGCTCTGTTTATAGAAATTTTGCGAAGAAGCTCTGTTTATAGAAATTTTGCAAAGAAGCTCTGTTTATAGAAATTTTGCGAAGAAGCTCTGTTTATAGAAATTTTGCCAAGAAGCTCTGTTTATAGAAATTTTGCCAAGAAGCTCTGTTTATAGAAATTTTGCCAAGAAGCTCTGTTTATAGAAATTTTGCGAAGAAGCTCTATTTATAGAAATTTTGCGAAGAAGCTCTGTTTATAGAAATTTTGCGAAGAAGCTCTGTTTATAGAAATTTTGCGAAGAAGCTCTGTTTATAGAAATTTTGCGAAGAAGCTCTGTTTATAGAAATTTTGCCAAGAAGCTCTGTTTATAGAAATTTTGCCAAGAAGCTCTGTTTATAGAAATTTTGCGAAGAAGCTCTGTTTATAGAAATTTTGCGAAGAAGCTCTGTTTATAGAAATTTTGCCAAGAAGCTCTGTTTATAGAAATTTTGCCAAGAAGCTCTGTTTATAGAAATTTTGCCAAGAAGCTCTGTTTATAGAAATTTTGCGAAGAAGCTCTGTTTATAGAAATTTTGCCAAGAAGCTCTGTTTATAGAAATTTTGCGAAGAAGCTCTGTTTATAGAAATTTTGCCAAGAAGCTCTGTTTATAGAAATTTTGCCAAGAAGCTCTGTTTATAGAAATTTTGCGAAGAAGCTCTGTTTATAGAAATTTTGCGAAGAAGCTCTGTTTATAGAAATTTTGCCAAGAAGCTCTGTTTATAGAAATTTTGCGAAGAAGCTCTGTTTATAGAAATTTTGCGAAGAAGCTCTGTTTATAGAAATTTTGCGAAGAAGCTCTGTTTATAGAAATTTTGCGAAGAAGCTCTGTTTATAGAAATTTTGCGAAGAAGCTCTGTTTATAGAAATTTTGCGAAGAAGCTCTGTTTATAGAAATTTTGCGAAGAAGCTCTGTTTATAGAAATTTTGCGAAGAAGCTCTGTTTATAGAAATTTTGCCAAGAAGCTCTGTTGATAGAAATTTTGCCAAGAAGCTCTGTTTATAGAAATTTTGCGAAGAAGCTCTGTTTATAGAAATTTTGCGAAGAAGCTCTGTTTATAGAAATTTTGCGAAGAAGCTCTGTTTATAGAAATTTTGCGAAGAAGCTCTGTTTATAGAAATTTTGCCAAGAAGCTCTGTTTATAGAAATTTTGCAAAGAAGCTCTGTTTATAGAAATTTTGCGAAGAAGCTCTGTTTATAGAAATTTTGCGAAGAAGCTCTGTTTATAGAAATTTTGCGAAGAAGCTCTGTTTATAGAAATTTTGCCAAGAAGCTCTGTTTATAGAAATTTTGCGAAGAAGCTCTGTTTATAGAAATTTTGCCAAGAAGCTCTGTTTATAGAAATTTTGCGAAGAAGCTCTGTTTATAGAAATTTTGCGAAGAAGCTCTGTTTATAGAAATTTTGCCAAGAAGCTCTGTTTATAGAAATTTTGCAAAGAAGCTCTGTTTATAGAAATTTTGCCAAGAAGCTCTGTTTATAGAAATTTTGCGAAGAAGCTCTGTTTATAGAAATTTTGCGAAGAAGCTCTGTTTATAGAAATTTTGCAAAGAAGCTCTGTTTATAGAAATTTTGCGAAGAAGCTCTGTTTATAGAAATTTTGCCAAGAAGCTCTGTTTATAGAAATTTTGCCAAGAAGCTCTGTTTATAGAAATTTTGCGAAGAAGCTCTGTTTATAGAAATTTTGCCAAGAAGCTCTGTTTATAGAAATTTTGCCAAGAAGCTCTGTTTATAGAAATTTTGCGAAGAAGCTCTGTTTATAGAAATTTTGCGAAGAAGCTCTGTTTATAGAAATTTTGCCAAGAAGCTCTGTTTATAGAAATTTTGCCAAGAAGCTCTGTTTATAGAAATTTTGCGAAGAAGCTCTGTTAATAGAAATTTTGCGAAGAAGCTCTGTTTATAGAAATTTTGCCAAGAAGCTCTGTTTATAGAAATTTTGCCAAGAAGCTCTGTTTATAGAAATTTTGCCAAGAAGCTCTGTTTATAGAAATTTTGCGAAGAAGCTCTGTTTATAGAAATTTTGCCAAGAAGCTCTGTTTATAGAAATTTTGCCAAGAAGCTCTGTTTATAGAAATTTTGCGAAGAAGCTCTGTTTATAGAAATTTTGCGAAGAAGCTCTGTTTATAGAAATTTTGCCAAGAAGCTCTGTTTATAGAAATTTTGCGAAGAAGCTCTGTTTATAGAAATTTTGCGAAGAAGCTCTGTTTATAGAAATTTTGCCAAGAAGCTCTGTTTATAGAAATTTTGCAAAGAAGCTCTGTTTATAGAAATTTTGCGAAGAAGCTCTGTTTATAGAAATTTTGCGAAGAAGCTCTGTTTATAGAAATTTTGCGAAGAAGCTCTGTTTATAGAAATTTTGCCAAGAAGCTCTGTTTATAGAAATTTTGCCAAGAAGCTCTGTTTATAGAAATTTTGCCAAGAAGCTCTGTTTATAGAAATTTTGCCAAGAAGCTCTGTTTATAGAAATTTTGCCAAGAAGCTCTGTTTATAGAAATTTTGCGAAGAAGCTCTGTTTATAGAAATTTTGCGAAGAAGCTCTGTTTATAGAAATTTTGCGAAGAAGCTCTGTTTATAGAAATTTTGCCAAGAAGCTCTGTTTATAGAAATTTTGCGAAGAAGCTCTGTTTATAGAAATTTTGCCAAGAAGCTCTGTTTATAGAAATTTTGCCAAGAAGCTCTGTTTATAGAAATTTTGCGAAGAAGCTCTGTTTATAGAAATTTTGCAAAGAAGCTCTGTTTATAGAAATTTTGCGAAGAAGCTCTGTTTATAGAAATTTTGCCAAGAAGCTCTGTTTATAGAAATTTTGCCAAGAAGCTCTGTTTATAGAAATTTTGCCAAGAAGCTCTGTTTATAGAAATTTTGCGAAGAAGCTCTGTTTATAGAAATTTTGCCAAGAAGCTCTGTTTATAGAAATTTTGACAAGAAGCTCTGTTTATATAAATTTTGCGAAGAAGCTCTGTTTATAGAAATTTTGCCAAGAAGCTCTGTTTATAGAAATTTTGCCAAGAAGCTCTGTTTATAGAAATTTTGCGAAGAAGCTCTGTTAATAGAAATTTTGCGAAGAAGCTCTGTTTATAGAAATTTTGCCAAGAAGCTCTGTTTATAGAAATTTTGCCAAGAAGCTCTGTTTATAGAAATTTTGCCAAGAAGCTCTGTTTATAGAAATTTTGCGAAGAAGCTCTGTTTATAGAAATTTTGCCAAGAAGCTCTGTTTATAGAAATTTTGCCAAGAAGCTCTGTTTATAGAAATTTTGCGAAGAAGCTCTGTTTATAGAAATTTTGCGAAGAAGCTCTGTTTATAGAAATTTTGCCAAGAAGCTCTGTTTATAGAAATTTTGCGAAGAAGCTCTGTTTATAGAAATTTTGCGAAGAAGCTCTGTTTATAGAAATTTTGCCAAGAAGCTCTGTTTATAGAAATTTTGCAAAGAAGCTCTGTTTATAGAAATTTTGCGAAGAAGCTCTGTTTATAGAAATTTTGCGAAGAAGCTCTGTTTATAGAAATTTTGCGAAGAAGCTCTGTTTATAGAAATTTTGCCAAGAAGCTCTGTTTATAGAAATTTTGCCAAGAAGCTCTGTTTATAGAAATTTTGCCAAGAAGCTCTGTTTATAGAAATTTTGCCAAGAAGCTCTGTTTATAGAAATTTTGCGAAGAAGCTCTGTTTATAGAAATTTTGCGAAGAAGCTCTGTTTATAGAAATTTTGCGAAGAAGCTCTGTTTATAGAAATTTTGCCAAGAAGCTCTGTTTATAGAAATTTTGCGAAGAAGCTCTGTTTATAGAAATTTTGCCAAGAAGCTCTGTTTATAGAAATTTTGCCAAGAAGCTCTGTTTATAGAAATTTTGCGAAGAAGCTCTGTTTATAGAAATTTTGCAAAGAAGCTCTGTTTATAGAAATTTTGCGAAGAAGCTCTGTTTATAGAAATTTTGCCAAGAAGCTCTGTTTATAGAAATTTTGCCAAGAAGCTCTGTTTATAGAAATTTTGCCAAGAAGCTCTGTTTATAGAAATTTTGCGAAGAAGCTCTGTTTATAGAAATTTTGCCAAGAAGCTCTGTTTATAGAAATTTTGCCAAGAAGCTCTGTTTATAGAAATTTTGCGAAGAAGCTCTGTTTATAGAAATTTTGCCAAGAAGCTCTGTTTATAGAAATTTTGCGAAGAAGCTCTGTTTATAGAAATTTTGCGAAGAAGCTCTGTTTATAGAAATTTTGCCAAGAAGCTCTGTTTATAGAAATTTTGCGAAGAAGCTCTGTTTATAGAAATTTTGCGAAGAAGCTCTGTTTATAGAAATTTTGCGAAGAAGCTCTGTTTATAGAAATTTTGCCAAGAAGCTCTGTTTATAGAAATCTTGCCAAGAAGCTCTGTTTATAGAAATTTTGCGAAGAAGCTCTGTTTATAGAAATTTTGCGAAGAAGCTCTGTTTATAGAAATTTTGCCAAGAAGCTCTGTTTATAGAAATTTTGCCAAGAAGCTCTGTTTATAGAAATTTTGCCAAGAAGCTCTGTTTATAGAAATTTTGCCAAGAAGCTCTGTTTATAGAAATTTTGCCAAGAAGCTCTGTTTATAGAAATTTTGCGAAGAAGCTCTGTTTATAGAAATTTTGCCAAGAAGCTCTGTTTATAGAAATTTTGCGAAGAAGCTCTGTTTATAGAAATTTTGCCAAGAAGCTCTGTTTATAGAAATTTTGCCAAGAAGCTCTGTTTATAGAAATTTTGCGAAGAAGCTTTGTTTATAGAAATTTTGCCAAGAAGCTCTGTTTATAGAAATTTTGCCAAGAAGCTCTGTTTATAGAAATTTTGCGAAGAAGCTCTGTTTATAGAAATTTTGCCAAGAAGCTCTGTTTATAGAAATTTTGCCAAGAAGCTCTGTTTATAGAAATTTTGCGAAGAAGCTCTGTTTATAGAAATTTTGCCAAGAAGCTCTGTTTATAGAAATTTTGCCAAGAAGCTCTGTTTATAGAAATTTTGCCAAGAAGCTCTGTTTATAGAAATTTTGCCAAGAAGCTCTGTTTATAGAAATTTTGCGAAGAAGCTCTGTTTATAGAAATTTTGCGAAGAAGCTCTGTTTATAGAAATTTTGCGAAGAAGCTCTGTTTATAGAAATTTTGCGAAGAAGCTCTGTTTATAGAAATTTTGCCAAGAAGCTCTGTTTATAGAAATTTTGCGAAGAAGCTCTGTTTATAGAAATTTTGCCAAGAAGCTCTGTTTATAGAAATTTTGCCAAGAAGCTCTGTTTATAGAAATTTTGCGAAGAAGCTCTGTTTATAGAAATTTTGCGAAGAAGCTCTGTTTATAGAAATTTTGCGAAGAAGCTCTGTTTATAGAAATTTTGCGAAGAAGCTCTGTTTATAGAAATTTTGCCAAGAAGCTCTGTTTATAGAAATTTTGCAAAGAAGCTCTGTTTATAGAAATTTTGCGAAGAAGCTCTGTTTATAGAAATTTTGCGAAGAAGCTCTGTTTATAGAAATTTTGCGAAGAAGCTCTGTTTATAGAAATTTTGCCAAGAAGCTCTGTTTATAGAAATTTTGCGAAGAAGCTCTGTTTATAGAAATTTTGCGAAGAAGCTCTGTTTATAGAAATTTTGCAAAGAAGCTCTGTTTATAGAAATTTTGCGAAGAAGCTCTGTTTATAGAAATTTTGCCAAGAAGCTCTGTTTATAGAAATTTTGCAAAGAAGCTCTGTTTATAGAAATTTTGCCAAGAAGCTCTGTTTATAGAAATTTTGCGAAGAAGCTCTGTTTATAGAAATTTTGCGAAGAAGCTCTGTTTATAGAAATTTTGCAAAGAAGCTCTGTTTATAGAAATTTTGCGAAGAAGCTCTGTTTATAGAAATTTTGCCAAGAAGCTCTGTTTATAGAAATTTTGCCAAGAAGCTCTGTTTATAGAAATTTTGCGAAGAAGCTCTGTTTATAGAAATTTTGCGAAGAAGCTCTGTTTATAGAAATTTTGCCAAGAAGCTCTGTTTATAGAAATTTTGCCAAGAAGCTCTGTTTATAGAAATTTTGCGAAGAAGCTCTGTTTATAGAAATTTTGCGAAGAAGCTCTGTTTATAGAAATTTTGCCAAGAAGCTCTGTTTATAGAAATTTTGCGAAGAAGCTCTGTTTATAGAAATTTTGCCAAGAAGCTCTGTTTATAGAAATTTTGCGAAGAAGCTCTGTTTATAGAAATTTTGCGAAGAAGCTCTGTTTATAGAAATTTTGCCAAGAAGCTCTGTTTATAGAAATTTTGCAAAGAAGCTCTGTTTATAGAAATTTTGCAAAGAAGCTCTGTTTATAGAAATTTTGCGAAGAAGCTCTGTTTATAGAAATTTTGCGAAGAAGCTCTGTTTATAGAAATTTTGCCAAGAAGCTCTGTTTATAGAAATTTTGCGAAGAAGCTCTGTTTATAGAAATTTTGCGAAGAAGCTCTGTTTATAGAAATTTTGCGAAGAAGCTCTGTTTATAGAGATTTTGCAAAGAAGCTCTGTTTATAGAGATTTTGTGAAGAAGCTCTGTTTATAGAAATTTTGTGAAGAAGCTCTGTTTATAGAAATTTTGTGAAGAAGCTATGTTTATAGAAATTTTGTGAAGAAGCTCGGTTCGTGGAAATTTTGCGAAGAAGCTCTGTTTGTGAAAAGTTAGTGAAGAAGCTCTGTTTATAGAAACTTTGCAAAGAAGCTCTGTTCGTGGAAATTTTGCGAAAGAAGCTCTGTTCGTGGAAATTTTACAAAGAAGCTCGGTTCGTAGAAATTTTGTGAAGAAGCTCTGTTTATAGAAATTTTGTGAAGAAGCTATGTTTATAGAAATTTTGTGAAGAAGCTCTGTTTATAGAAATTTTGCAAAGAAGCTCTGTTTATAGAAATTTTGGGAAGAAGCTCTGTTTGTAGAAATTTTGCAAAGAAGCTCTGTTCATAGAAATTTTACAAAGAAGCTCTGTTCGTGGAAATTTTGCGAAAGAAGCTCTGTTCATAGAAATTTTGCGAAGAAGCTCTGTTCATGGAAATTTTGCGAAGAAGCTCTGTTTGTAGAAATTTTGCGAAGAAGCTCTGTTTGTAGAAATTTTGCGAAGAAGCTCTGTTTGTAGAAATTTTGCGAAGAAGCTCTGTTTGTAGAAATTTTGCGAAGAAGCTCTGTTTATAGAAATTTTGCGAAGAAGCTCTGTTTGTGAAAAGTTAGTGAAGAAGCTCTGTTTATAGAAACTTTGCAAAGAAGCTCTGTTCGTGGAAATTTTGCGAAAGAAGCTCTGTTCGTGGAAATTTTACAAAGAAGCTCGGTTCGTAGAAATTTTGTGAAGAAGCTCTGTTTATAGAAATTTTGTGAAGAAGCTATGTTTATAGAAATTTTGTGAAGAAGCTCTGTTTATAGAAATTTTGCAAAGAAGCTCTGTTTATAGAAATTTTGGGAAGAAGCTCTGTTTGTAGAAATTTTGCAAAGAAGCTCTGTTCATAGAAATTTTACAAAGAAGCTCTGTTCGTGGAAATTTTGCGAAAGAAGCTCTGTTCATAGAAATTTTGCGAAGAAGCTCTGTTCATGGAAATTTTGCGAAGAAGCTCTGTTTGTAGAAATTTTGCGAAGAAGCTCTGTTTGTAGAAATTTTGCGAAGAAGCTCTGTTTGTAGAAATTTTGCGAAGAAGCTCTGTTTGTAGAAATTTTGTAAAGAAGCTTGTTTGTAGAAATTTAGCGAAGAAGCTCCATTGTATTCGATTCTATACTAGATCAACTTAGGAGTCCATTGTCGACTAACATGGACGCTGATTTTTTAGACGTCTTCCCCTCCACTTTTCTTATCTGTATATAATTTTCAGCTCGCCCCGTGAGGGCAGACGGTTTCACTTTTCGATCCATATTTGGTCAGCCATACCAGACTTTTCAACAATAGATTAAATAAAAAGTTCAGTTTGAAACTCCGTACAGGTTTCCGAGTTCGACGTAAAAATTCCAAAGTTCGATTAGAAAGTTCAAAAAGATGCATCAAGTAGGTTGGAGGTAACATCAACCGAAACGTTGTGAACAAGAACCCAGGAGTAGTCCAAATAATCCAAATAATTCACGTTATGTTGTATGTTGTCGTAGAGGGAGTACTAGTAGCAGCAGTGTGAGAGGAGAGGAAGAGGGTGACGTAAATAAATGACGTGAATAAAAAAGAAAAAGAAAAAGAAGAGTTCTTTGCTGCTGTTGTGGTAGTGAGATGAGTATCTGTCGTAAATGTGTTACAAGAAGGAATCAGAAATTGGAGCTCAGTCGATACTGATAGAAAAAGACTAGAAACGTCTCTTCTGTGAAAAATATTTCTAAATCTTTAGAATAAAAGTACTTGTTCAATTTTTAAAATAAAAATGCTTACGTATGATATTTTCGTTAATGTAAAAGATTACGTATATTTTTTATTGAATAGAAACATTGCTTATATCAATTACTTTAGAAATTTCATTGAATCTTTTATTTATAAAAATAAAATAAGATTTATTTCTGAACTTTGTTGTAACAAAAGATGGTAGAATGTGGATTTCGCTGTAAAGAATGTAAGTACTACTTTTGTTTCAGATTTTCTTATACATTAAAAAGCAATCAGCTTCTTAGAAGACTTTTACGACTAATAATGTTAAAAAGTGACATTCGTTCAAAGTCGGAATAAGTCTTCCCCAAGGATTGCCTCAATATTTGCTACTGAGCCAGATGGCGCCAAAATCGCATGGGATTTACTAACAGCCTCACGCCATCGTATTTGTTGTTGGCTTCACTGTAGTTTACAATCTCGAGGGGTACATGGTTTGTGTCACGATATCTAGCGCTTATCACGTGTACGAATTGGCAATTACGTCTGTCAATGAAGTCTACAAAAAACTATAAAACGGTACGTGTTTTTTTATTAATGTATTTACCCGAGTGAAGAGCTCAGACAAAAAGAATTCTAAATATAGTCATGTTTACAATTTTAATGGCTTTTAATTGAAAAAAAAAAAGTTCTGGCTTTTGGAAGAATAGAGGTGGACGTACTTTTTCTGTAGAGGTATATTACCCCCTACGTCGTCTGTATCTCAATACATTTTTGTTGATTTGAAAACATGTATGGGTGTATGGCTGCTCTTGATGTCAAAACAGAAATGTTAATGTCTGTCCTATTTTATAACGTAATCACCGACCACAGAACCACACTTACACCGACTTCACTTTATATATAAGATAAGGGGACTCTCTCTGTAAAATGCATGTACGAAGACACACCCACAACTTTCTCTCTCTCTCTCTCTTTGTGTATTACTGTTTTATATTATATTAGAACAGATCACAGCATTGCTCGAAAGTTGGGCTTGAAAATAGGCTCTAAAACACTAAAACAGTAACAGTCATATTTTTACTGACAACATTGCGAGTTAAGTATAACTGAAAAAAAAGGTCGATACTTCACTGTCATAATCGCGAGTTACTTAAAAATCCAACATTTTTCTATTAGTTTGCCTTGAAAAAACAGGATAAACAAGTAAAATGAAGAGAACCATTTTGATGTCAACGGTTCTGTATTCTTTTGTTTGTTTAATTTGATGCGAGAGAGAAAATGACTCTAAAATCCATTTAAAATCATCTTGAATTTATTATTAAGAAAAATGTGTGATGTAATTTCTTGATTAAATCTGACACTTGATTATTAGATAAACGTTTGTTTTATAACAGGTTTCGTATATATGGATTTCTTTTATGGTGTTCATTGTCGGCTCATCGTTCGATTTTAGAGTGGATTGAATAGGTTAGCCTTGCCAGTTCGAGTCCCCTCAACGATTTCTATTTTTCGTTTAAAAATTAAGATATCTTCTGTTATTCAGGCTAATCAGCATTACATATCATGCAGACATTTGATTAAAAATGATGTGCTAAGATTTCGATCTATTTGTTTCTTCAAAGGCAAATGATTTAACAAAAAATAAGTTTATTTATGCAAAACATTCAACCATTTAAATTTTAATATATTTCAGTTGCGATGCTGTGATTTTATTAGCTAAGACATTTAATAGATAGTGATTCTACAAAATGTCCACATAAAATGACACAATATCAAATCAAATATAAATATTCTTGAATGAGCGATCTTCACCGAAGAGGTGTGAGAGGAGAATGATTTTGCAATATAAAATATTAACCGGAAATATGTTGCTAAAAACATTAACCGGAAATATGTTGCTAAAAATGTCCGTTCACGACCAGCAGATATTATATTCACACTACACAAAAGAATCACACACACGGAAACATATACACACATATTACCAATAATGTATGTATGTATATATATATGTACATAAGACATATATATATATATGTACATAAGACAGGATCAATGCTTATTGGAATATAAATTGAACTTAACTTATTTATATATGCTTTGTTGTTACTGGATGAAAATCATTGAGCTGAATTTTCTTGAAGAAAGTTGTTAATTAAAAGGTACTGATAGTATATGCTAACACATATATTGTCATAATTCATATATATATATATTTATATATATATATATATATATATATATATATATATATATATATATATATATATATATATTATTTATATTATTTTAGATGGCTTCGTCAGATCACTGTTACTTCGAAAAGTTCTCTACTTAAAAGATTTGAAACAAGACTTTTAAATAATTAAAATTTCATTGTTGTAAACACCAAACAAACACTTTAAAATTTATTCATTGCATATATTGCAAATTATATATATATATTCCATATTATATATGTATATATATATATTCCAAATTATATATATATATATATATATTCCAAATTATATATGTATATATATATATATTCCAAATTATATATGTATATATATATTCCAAATTATATATATATATATTCCAAATTATATATATATATATATATATTCCAAATTATATATATATATATTCCAAATTATATATATATATATATTCCAAATTATATATATATATATATTCCAAATTATATATATATATTCCAAATTATATATATATATTCCAAATTATATATATATATATATATTCTAAATTATATATATATATATATTTCTAATTATATATATATATATATATTTCTAATTATATATATATATATATTCCAAATTATATATATATATATTCCAAATTATATATATATATATTCCAAATTATATATATATATATATATATATATATATATATATATTCCAAATTATATATATATATATATATATTCCAAATTATATATATATATATATATTCCAAATTATATATATATATATTCCAAATTATATATATATATATTCCAAATTATATATATATATTCCAAATTATATATATATATATTTCAAATTATATATATATATATATATTTCAAATTATATATATATATATTCCAAATTATATATATATATATATTCCAAATTATATATATATATATTCCAAATTATATATATATACATATATTCCAAATTATATATATATATATATATTCCAAATTATATATATATATATATATTCCAAATTATATATATATATATTCCAAATTATATATATATATATATATATATTCCAAATTATATATATATATATATTCCAAATTATATATATATATATATATTCCAAATTATATATATATATATATACACATATATTCCAAATTATATATATATATATATATATATACACATATATTCCAAATTATATATATATATATATATATATATATATACACACATATATTCCAAATTATATATATATATATATATATATATACACATATATTCCAAATTATATATATATATATATATATATACACATATATTCCAAATTATATATATATATATATACACATATATTCCAAATTATATATATATATATATATATATATATATACACATATATTCCAAATTATATATATATATATATACACATATATTCCAAATTATATATATATATATATATATATATATATATATATATTCCAAATTATATATATATATATATATATTCCAAATTATATATATATATATTCCAAATTATATATATATATATATATTCCAAAATATATATATATATATATTCCAAAATATATATATATATATATTCCAAATTATATATATATATATATTCCAAATTATATATATATATATATATATATATATATATATATATATATATATATATATATATATATTCCAAATTATATATATATATATATATTCCAAATTATATATATATATTCCAAATTATATATATATATATATATATTTACAATTATTAATATATATATTTCAATTTATATATATATATACATATATTTCAAATTATATATATATATATATTTCAAATTATATATATATATATTTCAAATTATATATATATATTTCAAATTATATATATATATATGTATTTCAAATTATATATATATATATATATATATGTATTTCAAATTATATATATATATATATGTGACTATATGAAAGGATAAAAATAATCCGACGGTATGAAATAAAAAATAAAAAAGCGGAAGACCTTTTCGCTCAACGTTTCGCCCAAATTTCACGTGGCTTTGTCAAGAGCGGACGAAGAATACAAAAATGACAAAAGACGAGAAAGTCTGTAAATTATGGGGAATATATATAGTGGTTGGGTTCATGTTGAGATGAAGGGTATGCAAAAAAAAAAAAAAAAAATAGAAATAAATATATATATATATGCACATAAATGTGATCGAAACATATATAACACATATACATACATATATATCAAATATACATAGAAGTAGCATTGGAAAAGAAGAGGAGAAAATAAAGAGCAAAAAGGGGTCCAAAGGATATTTAATTTAAAGCTCAGGGAATCATCCGGTGTCTAGAATTATCTTGTTTAATAAGGTCTACATACTATGGAATATGGTAATTACTTTGACTTTGAGAAATCCACTTTAATCAAAATAATACACAACAAGTCAACACGTCGAATAATTGAATCTGCCCTCATAGCCCTTTCCACAAATAAAATTAAACAAAGAATGGGCTTCTACAATATCTCCCCCAACCTATCAAAAGCAATCATTAGTGAAAACAAGATAATTCTAGACACCGGATGATTCCCTGAGCTTTAAATTAAATATCCTTTGGACCCCTTTCTGCTCTTTATTTTCTCCTCTTCTTTTCCAATGCTACTTCTATGTATATTTGATATATATGTATGTATATGTGTTATATATATGTTTCGATCACATTTATGTGCATATATATATATTTTATTTCTATTTTTTTGTTTTTGTTTTTTTTTGCATACCCTTCATCTCAACATGAACCCAACCACTATATATATTCCCCATAATTTACAGACTTTCTCGTCTTTTGTCATTTTTGTATTCTTCGTCCGCTCTTGACAAAGCCCACGTGAAATTTGGGCGAAACGTTGAGCGAAAAGGTCTTCCGCTTTTCCATTTTTGATTTCATATATATATGTATTTCAAATTATATATATATATTTCAAATTATATATATATATATATATATATATATATATATATATATTTCAAATTATATATATATATATATATATATTTCAAATTATATATATATATATATATATATATATATATATTTCAAATTATATATATATATATATATATATATATATTTCAAATTATATATATATATATATATATATATTTCAAATTATATATATATATATATATTTCAAATTATATATATATATATATATTTCAATTATATATATATATATATTAGATTTCTTAATAATTATAATAATAATTATATATATATATATATATTTCAAATTATATATATATATATATATATTTCAAATTATATATATATATATATTAGATTTCTTAATAATTATAATAATAATTATATATATATATATATATTTCAAATTATATATATATATATATATATTTCAAATTATATATATATATTTCAAATTATATATATATATATATATATATATATATATTTCAAATTATATATATATATATATATATATATATTTCAAATTATATATATATATATATATATATTTCAAATTATATATATATATATATATATATTTCAAATTATATATATATATATATATATATATATATATATATATATATATATATATATAATTATATACCCACGTGCACACCTTCCAATATAAACTGTGAGATTATACCCACGTGCACACCTTCTAATATAAACTGTGAGATTATACCCACGTGCACACCTTCCAATATAAACTGTGAGATTATACCCACGTGCAACCTTCCAATTTAAACATCAATGCACATCATCACACATTCACGCAGCTGCTGACAGAATCGGGAGATCATTGTTCAGTATTAACTGACATTTCATAAAAAAAGATTTGAACAAAAAAAATTGGATTTACGTAATTTCTTATTTTTATCTATCGTCTTCTTACTTCAGTATGCATGATAAATCAAAGTGTGAAGTAAAGATTGATATCCAATGAAATATAATAGTTTAGCACGATTGTAAAAATCAAATGTTCAATCTAAGAGTGGCTAAAATTTAAAATTAATTCAACTGGTTAAAAATGAAAGTGAACTTCGTAATGGTTAACATATCATTCTTTTTTTTACAAATGAGTCACCACTTATCCAGGTCAAAATCCACTCGAGGATAAGGGTAAATGAAATGCATGGATTATCAGTTTGAATGATGAAAAATACTATAAACGGATTGAAAACGATGAAGGAAAATTTACGCCAAGTACTTGTTGACGTTGGATTTGAAGACAAACATGTTGTAGTCTGCAAGGAAGCAATCCCGTGGTGACGTGTTACACAAATGGTAAGTTCTTGGAAAGAATCTTTGTTCCTGGAAATACCACCTGGCGCTAGGCAAGCGGATGGAGGAAGGGAAGTTTTGTTCGGTTGTGGTTATGAGAAGAGTTGTTGCTGCGAATGTCTTACAAAGAGGAACTAGAGATTGAAGCTCAGTCGGGCAGCTAGCATGAAAATGACGACATAACAGAGAAAGACTAGCAACGTCTCCTTTATGAGAAATTGACTGTAGCGATCAGAAGAGACACCACCCACTAAAGAGTACCTAAAATAACAATTTAATTATTAATTCGAACCAAAAGTTAAAATCATAGCGGCTTAAATCAAAAGTTCATTACATAGTAGTTAATGTCAGCAATTACCTCCATAGTAGCTAAAATCAGAATTTAATTATGTAAATTAAAACGTTCAGGCCGTAGTGGCTAAAATTAGAAGTTATATCCTCAATGGCTAAATATAAATTGCTAAAATGAAAGGTTAATTCCATAGTGGCTAAAATGAAGAGTTAATTCCATAGTGGCTTAAATCAAAGGTTAACCTTTTAGTTGTTAAAACCAGATGTTAATTCCATATTCGCAACGATATAACGCTAAATCCATATTGGCTATCTCGTATATTTGACGAACAACTAACAAAAAAGTCGAACTTACAATCTGAATCGTTCATTCCAGACTGGATTCAGCGTGTTCTTCTTGACAGTTGTGGTTCGGATGAGTTTGGCTGGTAAAAGGTCTCTTACGGCTTGCAGTCTGTCCTTCTTTTTGTGCAGACTGCTCGTTGAGAACTTCTTCAAGCCTTTTTTGTCGCGGTATTTTGGCGAGGTCTTCGTCCGAGTAATTGGTGGCTCCCCCGATTGATACTCCACAGGCCGGCTTGGCATAATCCCCAGCATGCAGAAGGGGTCACTGTAACCTGCAAAGCAAACATATACAACTAATAAATAAATAAATAGATAAATAAATAAATAAATAATAGTAATAATACAAATAATAATAATAATAATAATAATAATAATAATAATAATAATAATAATAATAATAATAATAATAATAATAATAATAATAATAATAATAATATATAACTTCTATCGACATTGACAAGGTTTCAGCCTAATGGGCCTTCAGAAACGAATTACGTACTATCTAGAAATGGAAGCATCTCTGTCAGGTAAAATTGCACAATAAGACCCCATGGGATATGACAAGTAAGGTTTCGCGTTATGATTATTTAGATATTTAATTTACTCACACACATTATATGTTGTAAGGCAAGTATCATGATTAACAGTATGTAATAAGAAAATTCTCCAACAAGTATTTACGATAGAAAATAAGTTTTATTAGGCAACATTTACAAGTTGAAAAGAATAATGTGTAATCATTAGATTGAGCTAGCAAGTCTCCTTAGATCTCATTAGTCAATATTAAAATTGTTATTAACAGGGCAAATATATTTATAAGTTATTTGGCTTACACTCAAAATACTAACGTTTCAATGTATTCGGTTTCTCAGAGCTAAGAGGAAATAAATAGGTTACAACATTGGCATTGTCACTGTAAACCATCTAATAGGTCCAACACTGTCTACCTAGCTCTAACCTCTGTCCCATCGCAGCAGTGTCACACTCATGTTCTTGTTTTACAAGTACTTCAATGGAATGTGTTCTGATGAACTTGCTGGTCAAGTACCCCTCGACGTAAATACTTCCGACCAACCTGACTATTAGCTAAATCCCACCCCCTCACTGTTGATATCCCCATATGCTGGAAGGCTTTATACTCTAATAGCTTCTTTCCTAGAACTGCTAGCCTTTGGAATTCCCTTCCTGCTCCATGTTTCCCTGGCTGTACGAACAAGCAGAAATTTAAATGTCATGTGAACAAGCATCTCGCTGCACAACTACCCACTAAGGATTTAAATCCAAATTCACAATATCCAATTACGCCTAAGTGGCAATTTATCTTGTTTCGAGTGAACTAAAGTAAATATATATAAGTGGGTGAAACAATAAAAATATATAAGTGGGTGAAAAAATATATAAGTGGGTGAAAAAATATATAAGTGGGTGAACAAATAAAAATAAATAAATGTGTGACTTATTTCGTTCTAAGTGGTTTGGACGATTGTAAAAGCAAGGTACCTCCCAATTTCTTTTTCTTTCTTCTTAGGATATTAAATAAGAAACTTTTCGGAAACCTATTCCTTCCTCAAGTAATCAATGAATATATATTTTTTTTGAACTCAGAAGAGTGCCAAATTTATGACATGATCCGTATTATGTAAACATGTTCCAAAAATTCAACATCAATAAAAAATTATGTTTCAGAGAGTTTTAATAAAAAATATGTTCATCAGTACAAAATAACATTTTTCGTTAAAGGTCCATTTAAACAATCGAATTGTTAAATAGCTACAAGCACATTAAAAATACCGATAAATATTCAGAAACAATATTTTCTCATTTGAGATTTTTTCAATTTTTTCAGACTTGTTATGAAAATTGGATTTCAGAAGGTGTAAGAATTATGAAGAAAACATCACTTTCATGTTGTAAGAGAATCTCAAATCATCTGACGATTTGAAAGAATGCTCAACTCAGTCTGTAGATATTACCAGAAACAATAACAGTTGAACCCACCAAGGGAGGTAAATATAAATAAATATTTTCTTCATAATTTCTACACCCACTTGCATTGTAATGTTGATAATTTCCTACTTTTTAGATTACTAATTTTTTCAGAAGGAAGTTGAACTTTATTTATTAAAGTATGATAGAATTTGTGGCACACTGAGCTTTATTCTTACTTCGAATGGCTAATCCACCGTTTCGTATTTTTTGAAAAAATCTAATTTTTATAACCAGCCATGAATTTTTTTTTAAAGTATAAAATAAGAAAATATTGTTTCTGAATGTTGATGGGTAAGTTTGTTTAATGTCTTCGTTTACTTGGGCGTGTAACGAAATGATATAGAGTTTTTCTTCTGTTATTTTGATCCGAAGAAGAGATTTTTATTAAAAATATTTGAAACATACGTACACATAAATATTTGTTGATGTTGAATTTTTGGAACATTTTTATATTATACTGATTATATGATACATTTTGTATTCTTCTGAGTATAAGATCTCGGTGGGACCTAAAGTCTTAACCATTGAAATAATTCAGTATTCACTAATATATTAGAGATTTGAATTCCTTCACTTTTGAATTTATTTGTAGAATTGAGGTAAGATATTTTCTTGTCTCATTAAGATACAACTATTATATATTATATTATTGTCGGTATGATTATTACATTAAATTACTCTTTTATTACAATTATAATTACGATACCTTATTAATGTGGTTATTAATACATTAATATTATTAATTATGCGGATCATTAATATTATTACTATTACCAGTACCGACGCTACTATCATTAACTTTGTCACCTTCTCATTTGTATTTTTATTCCACTATCAACTCTTTAATATTATTATTATTATTATTATTATTATTATTATTATTATTATTATTATTATTATTATTATTATTATTATTATTATTATTATTATTATTTTCATCATTGTTGTTATTATTACTATAATTATCATTATTACGATTACTATAATTTCATCCTGATTCTCTTTATTCTATTCGACTATTACTAGTATTAGTTTATTCCTCACCCCTTATTATGATTATAATTATTATTATTATTAGTAGTAGTAGTTGTATTATTAGTAGTATTAGTATTAGAATTGTTGTTGT
>OY744547.1:35420123-35425123 GCA_963556195.1 Sepiola atlantica
GGAAGTATCATTTTTAATGTACTTTTGCAAAAGATGCCTTCTTATTCAAGTAATTTACGCATTATACCAATATGTTTTTATTTAGTGAACGAAATGATGTGGACACGTCACGTGGTTTTGCCCGTTCATTCAGATAGTCAAACGTAATAAACAAACAACATCTCCCAATTCGAAACAATATTTATTTATTCTATTTTAGTATTAACTAAAATCATGTTGAAAATTATGTTGATTGATCCTTACATCACTTTTATAATAATACACACACATATATATATATATATATATATATATATATATATATATATATATATATATAAGTTCTGTTCGGATTTTAGAATAGGAATGAAAGAACGCACAGAAGATGGTTTACAGGATTCGCCATTATCTTCAACAACTTAGAAATGTTTATAATCTTGGAAAATTGGTGCCTCCTGAATTGTCTGAAGTCAACCGCAAATCGCAAGTTTAAATCTGCAGTCAATTCATACGGCACCCATGTTCCAACTTTGGAATTTTTTCAAGTTGGTGAAGATGACGATGAACAGTTCTATGGTTTTATGAAAATTTCGTTTCCGATTCTTCAACTGCTATTGCAGGATTTTCTTTAAGTGATGCGATAAGGAGATCTTCATCAAACTAAACTGGACGTCCTGATCGATCTTCATGTTAAAGAGAGAAATTTCCATTTCTGAAATTTGTAAACAATCCTCTGCATTTTTGTTCATTCAGACATTCTTCCCCAATGAGCTGGGTGAATATTTCAAGATGATTCATCTTTTCAAAACTCATAAAACATCATGTGTCTCAAATTTCTCTTGAATACTATCATAGTTTATGGGGGTCTCCACAGTGAATGTTTCATTTTCCCATATGAAATAAAATTGTATAAAGTTAAATGTATCCAACTACATACGGATATGATATTTAAATATTATTTAATTCCTTTAGACATTCCCAGTATTATATTTCGGAGAATGAACATCTAGACAAAACTTATGGGATGACCTGATATAATTTTATACTTTGTTAACATGTAAAAAAAAAAACGAAAAATAAGACTTTCATGAAAATGCATTTTTATATACAAGACCGTTAGATGCCCCCATTAGGTTATTTTTATACAAACATTAAACAAAATGCACAATTTATTTCAAAATAAGATAACATTGTTTCATTATTTTTCTACTTATCCTTTACTCTTCTCCCTACTTTCTTGAAGTTTCGTATAAAAAGATGCGTTTTATTTGCATACTAAGCCTGTATCAGTGTTTGTCTGCTTAAGTACCTCACTTCGACGTAGTTTCACGAACTTCACGAACAAAATGATATCCTTACAATCGCGACTTTATAAAAATAAAATGAATAATATTTCGAGAAAGAAAAATGAGTTAACAATAATCATTCAAACTAAAATTAAAAAAACAAGATTCATTCATGTAGTTGTATGAAATTGTTGTTTTCTGTGAAATAGAACTGAGTGAACAAAGTAGAGAAGAGTTCAATTTTAGCTCAGTTTGTTTTTGCAAGTTTTTTTTGTCATGTAAAAATGGATCGATTGCTTCTACCGATTAATTGTTGCAATAAGATTTGTGTTGACAGTAAACGTTGTGTTTATTACTTTTCTACATGTGTAATCGTGTGTTAAGCTGATGATCGTTAGTATTTTTATATGAGATCGTCGGTTGTTTTTAGTTTTGGGCACGTGGGAAGAATGTTTGATAACCCCATGTTGATTTTAGAAGCGATTTGTACAAAGCATTTTTATCTACATGTTTCTGACGTTTATAAATATATATGGAAAATTCTTAGAATTCATTTAGGCGCTTAACAACGTAATTGATTGAATTGTGCGTATACGTATTGCAATTGTTTGCAAAACGTTGGAATGGAAACTGCGGATAACTCACCGATATTTGTGCCTTATAAAACGCCATGACTTTGTTCAGGTCTATGTAATATCAACGCATATATAATGGACTATTAATTTGTTTACAATGCAAGGATCATGATGAACTTTTGAAACAAAAACTGATTTCTATGTATTTTTTATTTTTTCATTGCATATTTTTATTTGTATTTCTTTATATATTCATTTTATTATTTAATATTTATTAGTGTTGAATACAGATATTAAAAACAAACTTTTGTGCCTTTTAGATTTTGTTTTTTAGACTAATTTCATCAGAATTAAAATAGCTTTTCTTCTGCTTTTAAATGATTGTGTGAATACATGTTATACCCAGGTTTGAAAAAGCTGAAGTTTCTCTTGTTAGCCTGCTACATATATCTCTTCAATATTTTATATAACCTTTTCCTAATCACTCATTTTCCTTTCCAAAACGTTAAAGATTTCCAAAACGTTAAAGATTTATGAACCATTTTAAAGTTTTATTTTTCCTAGGTCTTTTCAAAATAATGTCTCATCACATGACTTTGTTACTTCAAGTTTCCATTTGTTTACCGGAAGTTGAATATGCTACATTATGTCTTGCTCAGTCAAAAATAATGGAAAAGGATGAACAGAAAATAATAAAAACAGTTTTGGAGTATTTTGAAAAGAAAATAAGATTTTATGAATTTTTTTTATTTATTTACAATTTTTATTTATTTAGTTAGGGATGCTTTTTGCTGATAGTAACAAATAATTTCTGTGTTGGTTATTTTATAATATGAAGCGATTTCCTCTATTTAAAACGATTTATTGAAATATTTAAACGTATTTAGTTCCAAACAAGTTATTGTTGATATTGTTTGAAGTGACGAGTTTAAAATGGATGGAAATTTTCCTCTTTTTAATGTTGAAATTCGATTGTGTTTTGTTACCTGGTGTTTTACAAACTGCTCATGGCCGCATGAAGAATTTTAAAATGGCCGACTTCCGTTACGATGTTTCAACCGTGCCATGCGCTGCACAACATGATCAGCGACGATAGAAATTGCCCTTCATTTTCAGTTTGAGACGTAAATTGGTTTATTCGGTGATTCAGTGTATTAGTAAACAGCTAACAAAATAGAAAAATATACGTACGTTATAACCGTCTGCACGCATTACAATGAGATTGCCCAATCTCCGTTATCAGCGAGAAATCAATGGTAAACGACTGTTGCGAGAATGCAAATCTATTTGCAATGGTGACTGAAAAAAGCGGAGAGTACTGGGAATCTGGGGAGACATTTTATCCAAGGAACACCACCTGTTGTTACTAACGAGCGATCACTGATAATGACTCATGTGAGAACACGTGGTGAACAAATAATAATACGGAAAGTAGAGACTACAACTGGCAGTTGGAGGACAACATCTAGAAGTGATAAGAATACAGAGAAGCATTTTCCAGGGAGACTTCCTATCTCCACTACTATTCCTTATAATGATGGTGTAATTTACAAACATTCTCAACAGATTAAATACAGAATAAAGATTTACAGACATGAAAGAAAAAGTTAATCATACTATGTATATGAATCATTTGAAATTAATAGCAAAGAAAAAAAGAAGTTAGAAACACTACTAAGGACAAGTAAAATATTTAATCCGGGTATACGAATGTAATTCAGTATCTAAAATTGTATACTACTTGAAGAAGGAAAAAACTCTAGGAAACATAAGGTGTAGAACTATCAAACCGATAATCTACAGGAGCATTATATATATATATATATATATATATATATATATATATATAAGGATAAAATGCACGATATATCATAAAATGAAATGCCGTGAAGTTAGGATGTGTGCAAAAAGACAAAGGAAAAACAAAAAATACAGAAAAAAATCATCAAATACCGAGATTTTACCGGTTTCTTTCGACAAAATGAATGTCTTTTGAATACGTTCGTTGATTAGAACGAAATAGGTAAAATCTCTCGTTTTTTTAATGATTTTTTTTAATGTATTTGATTATATATATATATATATATATTATATATATAATTTATATATATATAATCTATATTTTAAAATAAAAGGCCACGAATATATATATATATAAGTCAGGTTTATTTTATATTCCAATAACCATTTTTTATTGTTTGTTAATTTATTTTTATGTTTTCACATTTCCAAAAAACATAACATTTATGTGAGATGTAGTTGTACGGTTTGTTTCTTTTGCTGTGAGCCAAATAATATTTTTTATGTTAATATCGTCTCTGCACCACCACAAAATGATCAGAAAAATCCACAAAGAATAAGTTTTTAAATTAAAATGTCTTGAAAAAACCTACACCACACACTTTGCCATTGTTGGCGAAAACGAAGAAAAAATAAAGATAAAAGCGAATTCACACGTGGGAAATACTCGTTAGGTCGCCATTTCAAATTTTTTCCGTTCAGAGCGAACACACCAAAAGTTGTGCAGACATTTATAAATTTTAATTCGGTAATATTCCTTAAAATAGTTAATTAATTCTATCATATATTTATAAAAATTCGACTTTAATTATTTTACTTGCCTAAAGTTACATCATTTTGTTTACAAATTCCTATTTAAGTCATTTAAATACTAAACTAAGTAAATTAATAAAAACGGTTATTGGGATATTTATTTTATATTCTCTGTTGTTACTGATTGACGATCATCGAGCTAAATCTTTTAAAGAGACTGCTTAGTAAAAGAAACTGATAGTAGATGCTCATACACATATTGTCATAATTAATATATATATATATATATATATATAAGTATATATATAAGTATATATATATAAGTATATATATATATAAGTATATATATATAAGTATATACATATATAAGTATATATATAAGTATATATAAATATAAGTATGTATATATATGTATATGTATATATAAGTATATATATGTATATGTATACATAAGTATATATATGTATATGTATATACAAGTATATATAAGTATATATATAACTATATATATAAGTATATATATAAGTATATATATATATAAGTATATATATGTAAGTATATATATAAGTATATATATATATAAGTATATATATGTATAAGTATATAT
>OY744547.1:35430123-35462623 GCA_963556195.1 Sepiola atlantica
ATTGAACCCCCGCCACAACTCCTACCTGGAGTCAGTCCAGGCCTGGCACTATATTGTTACTTACTAGCGATGAGCTGTAACTAAACAAGCCCCCTACCCTACTCCCAGCATCAGCCATAGTTCCATCCACTTACCCCCCCCATCCACTTCCCTAATTTCACACCCATCCTCAACTTTTTACTGGCTTCGTCTTCGACCAGAAAATTATTTCTCACTTCTTAGATTTCGATCGAAGTAACTACTTACAATTTTCACTGACCGCTTGAAATTTTTACAACATTTTAAACTCAACTCCTTAAAAACCTTTTTTAATCGCGGTTTACGGAAGTATTTTAAAATGGCCCTAATTCTCAAAATTACATCCGAATATGTGCTTTATCTACGGTTGAACTGAACATCATCCTATTGGATTTACCACATTTTGTATATTTTTAACGTAACCGGACACTTTGTCAACGGACATTCACCAACTGGATGAACTTTATATTTTGATAACCTTTTTACACACGTACTCTTACTTTCAATTACTTTATATCGTTTCTTAAACTTTTCAAATTTTGAATTTTGGCAATTCCCTGCCAACCTATTCATATATGTAATTCCCCTGATGATAAGATTTGAATCTTTGAAAAGCCTGGCTTAAGGAAAGAAAAATAAACATGTTTTGAACAATCGAAGATGAAATAGATTTGTAATCTGCATATCTTTATCTCTCTTCTTTCATTTATCTTCATAATTGCGCTATCTCGTATATTGAGCTTAAACCATTTCACTATAGGTTCAATTATCTAAAAGTATACTTTTAGTCTCATATTTTATATATGGTAATATATATATATATATATATATATACGCGAGATAAGTAGAACATACACTATTATTAAAAAAATAAATTACTACTTCTCGGGCAACACCGGGTAGCCGTACTTGTAAATAAATAAATGAATCAACCGTAGTCGAAGGTGACCTGAAAGCCCTCTTTTGTTAGCTACTACAGCGAAATGTAGGGGAGGGCGACACTCCACTCCCTGAATTGCTCTATTTACTCTTACTCCTCACCATATAAGACTGAATGTTTAGCAAGGAAGCGCCAAGTGCCATTTTTTGAGTCATTTGTATGACTTGACTGGAGATCGAACACTTGTCTTCCCACCCATTAGCAAACACGTTTACCCGTATGCCTAATGGGCGTTTTTTTGTAGAATAAAACGGTAATACCAGCTTAGTAAAGCGATATTAAGAAATGTAAGTGATGGACATTTTTAGTATTCAACATAATAATCTCTCACCCGACCGGTGTATACGGGTGCCTTAGCAGGTAATTAAGAAATATCAATCCAATTTTAGTGCCGAGGGGAAGACAGCTTAACACGAAATCTTTCATGCCGACAATAATACTAGTCGTTTCCACCTGCTGCTATCTATTGGCTGAGCCGGATGACTATTCGCTCCGGGTCATATATATCGTTCTAATATATGTCCCTCGCCCTTTTCCTGAATTGATAACTAGCTGTATTTACCCGGTGTTGCCCGGGTGGAGACATATTACCGGGTAGAGTGTATAGTGAACAAATACGAAAATACACACCTGTTTAAAATTCCCGCTGCTAGCCGTGAACATTGTGACGCCAGTCACATTACTATCTTTCTCACTTTTTTTATGAACTCCAGAAGCGAAAGGGTGTTGATTCAACATCCTCGTTCGACAGTTCCGAGATCTAACATTCAAACGTATTTTTATCCATGGAGATAAGTATTTTTTATCCATCTGATCGACAATCCCTACTGTAGCAATTTTGTATTCGCATACATATATCTTTTGTCTCACTTCCTAACAATTAGACTAATGCGAATATTTTTCTAACAATATATTTCTATTAATCCTGTAGACACATGTACAGCATCTCTCTCACATCACTCACAAGATAAATATCATTATTATTAAACATAGCTTCATCATTTTCTTCATCGTTACATTCACTTCTGGTTTCAGAAAGATTTCTTTTAAAACTTCTCTCTCTCTCCTCCCCTTTTTCTCCCTCTTCATACGCCGTTCGCATTTACTCAAGTGGGGAAATAGTTGTAGCCATATGTGGCAGAGAGATAGGCGACTACACAAACACCACCAATTACAAATTGTTTTTTGAAAAACTTTTATCCCCCCAGCAAGGCATATTGCCACTGAAGCGTAAGGGGCTACTATGATAGGAGTTATATTTTTGTGAACTGCTTTAGTGGGGAGCTGAACAGCAAGATATTTTTTCACATTACATTTAAATTTCTGCATAATGTAAACTCGTGGAAACAGCGAACAGGGAGGGAATTACAAAGGTAAACGGACCGAAAAAAAGACGCTATTAAAGTAGAAAATCTCCCGGCATCTCGGAACCTCTACGCTCATGGGTGGGGGTTTGCTGTTAGTCGGTGAGTCGGGTGGCACAAGTGCTGGGTGTTCATCTGAGCACATTCCGTAAAAGTATTTGTAAAACAGGCACAGGGATGCACCTCTGCGGTGATGCGACAAGGGGTTGGAGTTTGGCAGACTGTGCGGAAGCTATTGGGTTAGAAATTCTTTTATGCACCTGTACAAGCGGGAGAAGCTAGTGTTTGGTATTCTAGCATAGATGTGGTAACAATACTCCATGCACGGCCGAATGGTGGCTTTATAGTGATATAGGATACTGGCAAATGTAAGCAGTTTTCTAGCCCGGTAGAGGGAACCTACCTTCTTTGTAACAGACTTAGAAACTTCTATGTACTTATTCGGGCCCGTGTTACCTGAGAATTCCAGTCCAAGGAGTTTGAATGTTGGACTCCTAGAAAGGGTGCTATTGGTCATGACAATCGGTGGTTGGAAAGGTTTCTTGCAGTTGTTTATGGAGAGGAGCCCGGTCTTGGCAGCATTGAATGTGACAATCCATTTTTGGCCCCATTTTACTACAGACTGAAGGTAATTTCCTAAGGATTCTGTCATTGTCTTATATGAGTTGACATTCGATTAGCTCTCATGCCGGGAATAGAGCGTGGTAAGATCGACGAATACACCCATCTCAGAAATATAATTCAAAATGTAGTCATGTTTAAAATTAAAAAAAAAAGGATTTGAAAAAATTCGTTTTAGTTTTCGCGTCTTTTATTTTTGATTTTAACTAGTAACTCGCTTCTCTTATTTTGTCCTTTAGTCCTCACATTTCATGAGTGATGTTTCTGACAAAGAGGGAAGAATTGCTGTTTTCTTAGTCGGAATCTATCCATATAGCACACATCGTTGGCTAGTTTTGACCTTGAAGTAGTATTTATTCATCGCATTACACCAGGTGGATTCATGCATTGTCTGGAGTGATTTTCATAAAAAATTTCGATTAATAATAAAGAATAAAAAAGTAATTTAATGCGTATTTATCAAAGTTACGTATAGCCTAGAAAGACGGTCACACAAAAGATATTTTCTGATAGTTTTATTAATACAGAGATGTACCGTTTCTTCTACGTCACGTTCAATATTACAGCCGTGACGAATAAAAATCATGCGTTCAATTTTACGTGCTAGGGAGCTAGTTATATTTATATATTTTTTAAATATGGTTTAAAAAGTTGTTTTAGTCCTCCCTATTTTATTTTTAATTTTAATAAATATTTGATTAATAGTAAATAATAATAAATAATAATTCAATGTGTATTTATCAAAGTCATCTAGATACGTGAAAGACTCACATGAGATTTTGTCTGGTAGTTGTATTACTACAGAGATCACTCACAATTATTTTTCCGCGTAGTCAACTTTCTTTGAAGAACCAAAGAGTCTGAGCGTTATACAATCCATATATACACTAGCCGAAGTACCTGTGTTATGTTAGGTATTTGAATAACACAGCAAATCTAGATCATAATTTTGCATTTTTTTCGCTGACTCTCTGCAAGGCTCCAAGATACTTGACAAGCGTGCACCAAATTTTTCAGGAAGGATCATTGAGATACTGTGTGTCTTTGTCATAAGGTGGTAAAATGTTAATCTGCTGCTATCACTACTACTCCAACGGTCACTACTACTACTACTACTACTACTACTACTACTACTACTATTACTACTGCCGCCACCACAACCCCACCGCCACCACAAGGAACATATAGGCACCAAAACAATTAGATAGACAAGGTAGACTTCCGTCTAGCGTGATTACTCCGAAAATAATCGGGTGGTTCCTCAACTTTCCCGGATTAAATATTTAACTTCCACTAAAACATACAACATTCGAAAAATCCTAGTCTGACACAAGGGCATTCAACATTTCACATGAATAACTTCCCATGAATAACTTAGATTTTGTCATTTTTCACTATTGAATAGATGCGTTGTTTTTGTTGTCCTTATTCTGTTTCTGTTTCTGTTGTTGTGCAATATATCGAAATGTTGTTGCTCCAGACTAAATTGAGTAGAATATCGAATGTCTACAGGAAGTTATGTTTTTTGAAAAACGGTTGATTCGAATATGGGATTTTTTGGACGAGGTCAATGTTTAACTCCTACGAGGGTAAGGAATAAACAACTGATTGTATAAAATTTCACCCAACCGGTGTTGTTCGAGAATCTTTTTTACTTTCATTTTTTTGTAAATATGTCCTTTATTCGTTTTACTAGATTATTATTTTTAGTAAAAAATTTGAAAATTAAATTTAATATCATTTGGTTATTAAATAATTAATTGAACAATCTGTTATGAAAATTAAATTTAATATCATTTGGTTATTAAATTACTAATTAAACCAACTGTTATAAAAATTAAATTTAATATCATTTGGTTATTAAATTACTAATTGAACCAACTGTTATAAAAATTAAATTTATTATCATTTGGTTATTAAATTACTAATTGAACCAACTGTTATGAAAATTAAATTAATATCATTTGGTTATTAAATTACTAATTGAACCAACTGTTATGAAAATTAAATTAATATCATTTGGTTATTAAATTACTAATTGAACCCACTGTTATAAAAATTAAATTTAATATCATTTGGTTATTAAATTACTAATTGAACCAACTGTTATGAAAATTAAATTAATATCATTTGGTTATTAAATTACTAATTGAACCAACTGTTATGAAAATTAAATTAATATCATTTGGTTATTAAATTACTAATTGAACCCACTGTTATCAAAATTAAATTAATATCATTTGGTTATTAAATTACTAATTGAACCAACTGTTATAAAAATTAAATTTATTATCATTTGGTTATTAAATTACTAATTGAACCAACTGTTATGAAAATTAAATTAATATCATTTGGTTATTAAGTTACTAATTGAACCAACTGTTATGAAAATTAAATTAATATCATTTGGTTATTAAATTACTAATTGAACCCACTGTTATCAAAATTAAATTTAATATCATTTGGTTATTAAATTACTAATTGAACCAACTGTTATGAAAATTAAATTAATATCATTTGGTTATTAAATTACTAATTGAACCAACTGTTATGAAAATTAAATTAATATCATTTGGTTATTAAATTACTAATTGAACCCACTGTTATCAAAATTAAATTAATATCATTTGGTTATTAAATTACTAATTGAACCTACTGTTATGAAAATTAAATTAATATCATTTGGTTATTAAATTACTAATTGAACCAACTGTTATGAAAATTAAATTAATATCATTTGGTTATTAAATTACTAATTGAACCAACTGTTATGAAAATTAAATTAATATCATTTGGTTATTAAATTACTAATTGAACCCACTGTTATCAAAATTAAATTTAATATCATTTGGTTATTAAATTACTAATTGAACCAACTGTTATGAAAATTAAATTAATATCATTTGGTTATTAAATTACTAATTGACCCAAATGTTATGAAAATTAAATTAATATTATTTGGTTATTAAATTACTAATTGAACCAACTGTTATGAAAATTAAATTAATATCATTTGGTTATTAAATAATTAATTGAACCCACTGTTATCAAAATTAAATTTAATATCATTTGGTTATAAAATTACTAATTGAACCAACTGTTATGAAAATTAAATTAATATCATTTGGTTATTAAATAATTAATTGAACCCACTGTTATCAAAATTAAATTTAATATCATTTGGTTATTAAATTACTAATTGAACTAACTGTTATGAAAATTAAATTAATATCATTTGGTTATTAAATAATTTATTGAACCCACTGTTATCAAAATTAAATTTAATATCATTTGGTTATTAAATTACTAATTGAACCAACTGTTATGAAAATTAAATTAATATCATTTGGTTATTAAATAATTAATTGAACCCACTGTTATCAAAATTAAATTTAATATCATTTGGTTATTAAATAATTAATTGAACTAACTGTTATGAAAATTAAATTAATATCATTTGGTTATTACATTACTAATTTAACCAACTGTTATGAAAATTAAATTAATATAATTTGGTTATTAAATTACTAATTACACCAACTGTTATGAAAATTAAATTAATATCATTTGGTTATTAAATAATTAATTGAACCCACTGTTATCAAAATTAAATTTAATATCATTTGGTTATTAAATTACTAATTGAACCAACTGTTATGAAAATTAAATTAATATCATTTGGTTATTAAATAATTAATTGAACCCACTGTTATCAAAATTAAATTTAATATCATTTGGTTATTAAATTACTAATTGAACTAACTGTTATGAAAATTAAATTTATATCACTTGGTTATTAAATAATTAATTGAACCAACTGTTATCAAAATTAAATTTAATATCATTTGGTTATTAAATTACTAATGTAACCCACTGTTATCAAAATTAAATTTAATATCATTTGGTTATTAAATAATTAATTGAACCCACTGTTATCAAAATTAAATTTAATATCATTTGGTTATTAAATTACTAATTGAACCAACTGTTATGAAAATTAAATTAATATCATTTGGTTATTAAATAATTAATTGAACCCACTGTTATGAAAATTAAATTTAATATCATTTGGTTATTAAATAATTAATTGAACCAACTGTTATAAAATTAAATTTAATATCATTTGGTTATTAAATAATTAATTTAACCCACTGTTATCAAAATTAAATTTAATATCATTTGGTTATTAAATTACTAATTGAACCAACTGTTATGAAAATTAAATTAATATCATTTGGTTATTAAATAATTAATTGAACCAACTGTTATAAAATTAAATTTAATATCATTTGGTTATTTAATAATTAATTGAACCAACTGTTATGAAAATTAAATTTAATATCATTTGGTTATTAAATAATTAATTGAACCAACTGTTATGAAAATTAAATTTAATATCATTTGGTTATTAAATAATTAATTGGACCAACTGTTATGAAAATTAAATTTAATATCATTTGGTTATTAAATAATTAATTGGACCAACTGTTATGAAAATTAAATTTAATATCATTTGGTTATTAAATAATTAATTGGACCAACTGTTATGAAAATTAAATTTAATATCATTTGGTTATTAAATAATTAATTGGACCAACTGTTATGAAAATTAAATTTAATATCATTTGGTTATTAAATAATTAATTGGACCAACTGTTATGAAAATTAAATTTAATATCATTTGGTTATTAAATAATTAATTGGACCAACTGTTATGAAAATTAAATTTAATATCATTTGGTTATTAAATAATTAATTGAACCAACTGTTAGGAAAATTTAATTTAATATCATTTGGTTATTAAAAAATTAATTCAACCAACTGTTAGGAAAATTTAATTTAATATCATTTGGTTATTAAATAATTAATTGAACCAACTGTTAGGAAAATGTAATTTAATATTATTTGGTTATTAAATAATTAATTGGACCAACTGTTATGAAAATTTAATTTAATATCATTTGGTTATTAAATAATTAATTGAACCAACTGTTAGGAAAATTTAATTTAATATCATTTGGTTATTAAATAATTAATTGGACCAACTGTTATGAAAATTTAATTTAATATCATTTGGTTATTAAATAATTAATTGGACCAACTGTTATGAAAATTAAATTTAATATCATTTGGTTATTAAATAATTAATTGGACCAACTGTTATGAAAATTAAATTTAATATCATTTGGTTATTAAATAATTAATTGGACCAACTGTTATGAAAATTAAATTTAATATCATTTGGTTATTAAATAATTAATTGGACCAACTGTTATGAAAATTAAATTTAATATCATTTGGTTATTAAATAATTAATTGGACCAACTGTTATGAAAATTAAATTTAATATCATTTGGTTATTAAATAATTAATTGGACCAACTGTTATGAAAATTAAATTTAATATCATTTGGTTATTAAATAATTAATTGAACCAACTGTTATGAAAATTAAATTTAATATCATTTGGTTATTAAATAATTAATTGGACCAACTGTTATGAAAATTAAATTTAATATCATTTGGTTATTAAATAATTAATTGGACCAACTGTTATGAAAATTAAATTTAATATCATTTGGTTATTAAATAATTAATTGGACCAACTGTTATGAAAATTAAATTTAATATCATTTGGTTATTAAATTACTAATTGAACCAACTGTTATGAAAATTAAATTAATATCATTTGGTTATTAAATAATTAATTGAACCCACTGTTATCAAAATTAAATTTAATATCATTTGGTTATTAAATTACTAATTGAACTAACTGTTATGAAAATTAAATTAATATCATTTGGTTATTAAATAATTAATTGAACCAACTGTTATCAAAATTAAATTTAATATCATTTGGTTATTAAATTACTAATGTAACCCACTGTTATCAAAATTAAATTTAATATCATTTGGTTATTAAATAATTAATTGAACCCACTGTTATCAAAATTAAATTTAATATCATTTGGTTATTAAATTACCAATTGAACCAACTGTTATGAAAATTAAATTAATATCATTTGGTTATTAAATAATTAATTGAACCCACTGTTATGAAAATTAAATTTAATATCATTTGGTTATTAAATAATTAATTGAACCAACTGTTATAAAATTAAATTTAATATCATTTGGTTATTAAATAATTAATTTAACCCACTGTTATCAAAATTAAATTTAATATCATTTGGTTATTAAATTACTAATTGAACCAACTGTTATGAAAATTAAATTAATATCATTTGGTTATTAAATAATTAATTGAACCAACTGTTATAAAATTAAATTTAATATCATTTGGTTATTTAATAATTAATTGAACCAACTGTTATGAAAATTAAATTTAATATCATTTGGTTATTAAATAATTAATTGAACCAACTGTTATGAAAATTAAATTTAATATCATTTGGTTATTAAATAATTAATTGGACCAACTGTTATGAAAATTAAATTTAATATCATTTGGTTATTAAATAATTAATTGGACCAACTGTTATGAAAATTAAATTTAATATCATTTGGTTATTAAATTATTAATTGGACCAACTGTTATGAAAATTAAATTTAATATCATTTGGTTATTAAATAATTAATTGGACCAACTGTTATGAAAATTAAATTTAATATCATTTGGTTATTAAATAATTAATTGGACCAACTGTTATGAAAATTAAATTTAATATCATTTGGTTATTAAATAATTAATTGGACCAACTGTTATGAAAATTAAATTTAATATCATTTGGTTATTAAATAATTAATTGAACCAACTGTTAGGAAAATTTAATTTAATATCATTTGGTTATTAAAAAATTAATTCAACCAACTGTTAGGAAAATTTAATTTAATATCATTTGGTTATTAAATAATTAATTGAACCAACTGTTAGGAAAATGTAATTTAATATTATTTGGTTATTAAATAATTAATTGGACCAACTGTTATGAAAATTTAATTTAATATCATTTGGTTATTAAATAATTAATTGAACCAACTGTTAGGAAAATTTAATTTAATATCATTTGGTTATTAAATAATTAATTGGACCAACTGTTATGAAAATTTAATTTAATATCATTTGGTTATTAAATAATTAATTGGACCAACTGTTATGAAAATTAAATTTAATATCATTTGGTTATTAAATAATTAATTGGACCAACTGTTATGAAAATTAAATTTAATATCATTTGGTTATTAAATAATTAATTGGACCAACTGTTATGAAAATTAAATTTAATATCATTTGGTTATTAAATAATTAATTGGACCAACTGTTATGAAAATTAAATTTAATATCATTTGGTTATTAAATAATTAATTGGACCAACTGTTATGAAAATTAAATTTAATATCATTTGGTTATTAAATAATTAATTGGACCAACTGTTATGAAAATTAAATTTAATATCATTTGGTTATTAAATAATTAATTGAACCAACTGTTATGAAAATTAAATTTAATATCATTTGGTTATTAAATAATTAATTGGACCAACTGTTATGAAAATTAAATTTAATATCATTTGGTTATTAAATAATTAATTGGACCAACTGTTATGAAAATTAAATTTAATATCATTTGGTTATTAAATAATTAATTGGACCAACTGTTATGAAAATTAAATTTAATATCATTTGGTTATTAAATAATTAATTGAACCAACTGTTATGAAAATTAAATTTAATATCATTTGGTTATTAAATAATTAATTGGACCAACTGTTATGAAAATTAAATTTAATATCATTTGGTTATTAAATAATTAATTGAACCCACTGTTATCAAAAGTAAATTTAATATCATTTGGTTATTAAATTACTAATTGAACCAACTGTTATGAAAATTAAATTAATATCATTTGGTTATTAAATAATCAATTGAACCAACTGTTATGAAACTATAAATAATCTTGCTAAGTTAATGCTCTTTTAATCTCTCTATATAAAATTATTGGTTATAGATAGCTTCAAAAACTTTTAATCTTTTAATACATGGAGATTTGCTAAGAATTTTAAAACCGTTTAAAAACCAGTTTAAATTACTTTCTATTCGACAATTTAAATTTCATTCAAATTTCAAAGGGTCGCCAAGTAATCCATTCTTTTTTTCAACTTTTAACAAAAGATTAAAATGTCTGACTTGTTTATATAAAATGATTTGCGGTGGATCTAATTTCGTAATTGAATTATTTTTGAAAATGGTATTTTTTACATTTCATTTTATTTTACGCTATTGCACTTTTGATTGCAATAAATATTCGATTAATACTAAATAAAAAATAATAAGTAATTGTGTAATTTTTCAAAGTTACGTTGACGTGAGAAATACACACGCTCATAATTTCCTTAATATAGAGATTATCATGATCAGATATAAGGAATGACTAGAGGTAGGACCTGATCAAGGTAATGATGCAATCATAATAAAGAGAAAACTAAGATAGACTATAAACGCAAGTATAAACGACAGACGAAAAGCATATCTGTATATAAAGTTTAAAATAAAACTATATTCTATTTCGAATACAAATGTCGAACGTAGACTATAAATTGAGATTTATTCTATTAATAAGCAAGAGTCCACCAATTATTTATGATTGTGGTTTTCTGCCATCATTTTTGCACCGGTTGTTCTGATCCCAATCTGATATCTACTTTTGTTGTATTCCCCGAGGGTGTAAACCCTTGACAAATCGGTCTCGACTGTTATTGGCGTATTTTGGGAATTAATTGAAGACATTTATAAGATTGGTTCAACAATGACGATTGACGTTACTCAAGCAAAATATTTGTGTGCCTATATATCTGTGATTTTCTCGCCTCTACGTGACTTACACATTATTATTATTATTAATTTACTATTAATCGATTATTTATAGAAAATGAAAAATGCAATAGTGAATTAAAAAAATAATATTTAAAAATAATTTAATTACGAAATAAACCACCATAAATCATTTCAGTTTCTGTCTAAACAAGTCAGTTATTTTAATCTTTTTAATAACTAAAAAACAAAAGAATGAATTAATTCGCGATTTTTTTAAATTTAAAAGTATTTTAACTGTTGAATAAAAATACATTTTTGTACTTAAAATGCTTTGTAAATCTTCTTTTTTAATTTTTTGGAAGCTATTTACATCCAATATTTTTTCGGAAGCTATTTATATCCTATCATTTTTCGGAAGCTATTTACATCCAATAATTTTTCGAAAGCTATTTACATCCAATAAGTTTTCGAAAGCTATTTACATCCTATCATTTTTCGGAAGCTATTTACAGCCAATAATTTTTCGGAAGCTATTTACATCTAATATTTTTTCGGAAGCTATTTACATCCTATCATTTTTCGGAAGCTATTTACATCCTATAATTTTTCGGAAGCTATTTACATCCAATAATTTTTCGGAAGCTATTTACATCCAATAATTTTTCGGAAGCTATTTACATCCAATAATTTTTCGGAAGCTATTTACATCCAATAATTTTTCGAAAGCTATTTACATCCAATAATTTTTCGAAAGCTATTTACATCCAATAAGTTTTCGAAAGCTATTTACATCCTATAATTTTTCGAAAGCTATTTACATCCAATAATCTTTCGGAAGCTATTTACATCCTATAATTTTTCGAAAGCTATTTACATCCAATAATTTTTCGAAAGCTATTTACATCCAATAATCTTTCGGAAGCTATTTACTTCCTATAATTTTTCGAAAGCTATTTACATCCAATAATTTTTCGAAAGCTATTTACATCCAATAATTTTTCGAAAGCTATTTACATCCAATAATCTTTCGGAAGCTATTTACATCCTATAATTTTTCGAAAGCTATTTACATCCAATAATTTTTCGAAAGCTATTTACATCCTATAATTTTTCGAAAGCTATTTACATCTTATAATTTTGGGAAGTTATTTACATTCTATAATTTGATAAATATTTTTGAAATTCAAATATTTCTTATTTTCATGAAATTTGATCCATAGTGATTAGACACCAATTAAGTAAGATCCACCGAATTTCAATTTCTTGTTAAAATCCCTAAAGTTTAAGCCACATATTTTAGGCATTTTATTCGAATAAAAACATCACATTAACAAAACTAGTTACAATTTTATAAGAATCTGGCTCAATGAATTACCAAACGATAGCGGAATAATTAAATTTAACTTTCAAAATCCTAATAAAAACATTTAAATAAATACTCTTATAATAACAAGCAAACAAACTAGTTAAGAAAAGTGAAACAAAAATGAAAATAAAACGACTCCCAGGCAACGCCGGGTAGATACAACTAGTATATAATCAAATATATGATCGGTTTTCAGTTATCTTTTAATGAGATCGAAGTCACGACTTACAGAAATAAAATTATAAAAATTCATAAAATAAATGAAAAAAATGTCGTTTATCATGATCAATGAAAGATTACATTCACAAAATGAATTATTCTTAAAGTCTATAACTTCAGTTTTGTAATCTGTATTTTCGCATACGTTTTACAATAGAAAAATGTTTCTGAACACTTTGAATTATATTGAAGTCTAGTCTCGTCCACTTATATATTTCTTCTCTTCTTCTTGGCTCATCCATCAATTAATTGTGAATCATTCACGAAGTTCGTGCGCTATAATGTCGCCCATTCATTGCAACGAAAAACTCCAATCTCGAGAGAGCAAGTGGTTTTCTCCAGAAGAGTCTTAATTGTAACAAGAGACCCCCGATCTTGTCACTTGACTTCTTAGATATCTAGAGCATCTTATTTTCATGAACCCGCCCGGGAGCGTGTATTCGAGCTAATATAATATAGTTCTCATCAAGAATATGCAATTATTTTCTAAGTCCTGGGTATTGCATTAAACTACATTCGGTAGCGATGTCCCACGCTTCTACACCCACGTTGAAATTAGTAATCAAAGAAGAAAACGACTGACCGGATAAAATATAAAAATCGCGGACTAAAGAGCACACCGAGCAGCATTCAATATGCAGCTCTTGTTTATAGAGCTATATTAGTTATTGAAATAGGTAACATTTAACTTTATATATAAGATTAACCTGTTTGTCAGTAAACACAACAAAGCTTCATGAAAATAAATCTTTCTTTATTCACTGTATTTGCACCATGTCAACTCATGATGGGCCTGGGAAATGACTTTAATCCAGTAACGAGGCTTCGATTTGGAAGCTTAAGGGAGTATGGAGTCATCCTATTTGTTACTGTTACTTCCGGGTCCACTTTGTCCGGAAGTGGTAGAACCCGTCAAAATCCAAACTATGGATAAAATAAAACCCGCCCTGGATATGACATGAAAATGCAACCGTTGCGACGGACATATACTTAAAGCCTGGAAATGTGAAGCAAACACAATCAATACATACTTGAAGACGTTAAGAGCATTTACCAATATACGGTTCGATCCAACATTAAATAAGCCGAAAAGGTTTGAGATGCCAATAAAACAAAATAAACAAAACAATTTTGGCGAAACTGCGATTGTTTTGATATCCTAAGTTACTGTTCTATCCACACAAAGTGAGATGCGTTCACAAGAGTGCAGAGAAGCGCATCTGTCCAATTTTATATTACGGTTCAGTTACGACGAAGCTGATGAAATTCATCCTTCGAATTTAGGTGTTTTCAGCAAAGACAGTGAAGCATAAAATCGCTTGAATTCGACCGTAGCACCGCCATATCTGTTGATTTCAAAGAAAAACAGGTTATCGTCAAAATCCATTTCATTACAACATATTTAATCTAAAATAAAATGACTTTCGCGAATGCTTTACTCTAAATGATTACATTCAGTCAACATACCAAGTTTACACTGCCAAGGTTCGATCTCTTTAAAAAAAAAAATGTTCAAGGGTTTGGTTTTATTCGTCTCTGTTTTACAGAATACCGATTCGGTTTGAGGTTATCTGTCTGTAAACGACTCATTGAAAACGAACAACTATTCCACTCATAACTAGCAGAATAATAACACTTATTAAGAGTAAAATCAAGATATATCCTACTAAACCTTATATCACGAATCTTTATTTCATTTGAATCAATATCCATTAAATGATTTTCATTCTGGAAAAATGTCTAAATTGCCTGGCTTAATTTTAAGGGAGAAAGAAAAAAAAAATAAAAATCAGGGAATCTTGGTTAATTGGTGTCTAATTGTTATACAATTGTGACCCAGGGTCGAATCCGAGGTTAAAGTAACAAATGTAAACCAGTTTGCTGTGGATAGCCTGGGCCGAACCCTGGGACGTAAGTAAAATCAATGCGAAACTATCGCCCGGGTGTCGGGGCTAACCGTTGCCCTTGCTAGTACGGGGATACTGGCCATTAAATACGGATCGAGTTCAGATCCGGAGCCACGAGGATCGTATGAGTTCTGACTAGTTGTTCTGTCAATAACTCTGCGTCCACGCGGTGATTAAAGATCTCCAAAACGTTGATATTGTCCGAAGCGGGGTAGGTATTTCTTCTCCACTTTTGTCAATTAAAGTGTTGTCTTGGTTCAGAGATTGGACCATTAATTGTTCTATACCTGACTGGGGCTGAGTCTGCGAGCTGAAAGAAATGACTGTATATAAACTGGACAATACATTTTTATCTTAAAATATATGGTTTTATATATAATTAGACAATTCTTTAGTCGGCTGCAATGAGTACCTTCCTAGAAACATGCTTGGTGTTGTAACCAGCCGCAAACTGAATTTTATACGAGAAAATCTGTCACTCAAATATATCAACAACACCCACTCACCATCCCCAACTCTCAACAGAAAGCCGAGGGGTGACTCTCGTTTAACCTTTGAAAGCCATCAAAGCAAACTGTCATCAACCCGCTGAAAATGAGCCATTTTTTTTTTTACTAACAGCTGCTACTAGTGTAACCTTTAATTTGTTTGGAGAACAATATTTGGCGATGTTAAAGAAAATTTTAATTAATCATGCCGTTAATTGATTTAACTTAATTACTTATTGTGCCAAATAATAATTAAGGATCAAATTTCATGCAAATTTTTCAATTAATATATATATATATATATATATATATATATATATAAATATATATCCTGATCGCCACGAATTGGCTAGCACGACCAGACGAGAAAAGATCCAGACATCGAGGCCCGAATCGATAAAAACTACACTTTCGTCAATTAATTGATATTTGCCGGATTTAATTACTTTTATCGTGCTGGATGATAAAAAAACTTCCTCACACGTCAATACTAGTGGGCAACGAGTAGGCGACTATTCGTTGAAAAAACATGTTATTTTTCGTTAATCATCAAACATCAGAGAATTATTAAGTTTTGCCGCTTATATTTTGGGTATTTATTCAATAAATTATATATTTTATGAAGAAATACAACTTTTCAAAGTTAACATAACGATGTGCGATAGTTTGGGTAAGATTAAAGCAGATGAGCACTAACGTTTTTTGTAATATCTTTTTACTGTTAGAAACGACTCTATGTAGATTTGGCGGCAACATTTTAAGTAAAGTGCCAACAAATAATCGCAAGGAGGCTCTTGAAAACGCTGCTGAATAATCCCTGCGGTATTCCCGCTCCAGCAGGCTTTTGCCCCCTGCGAGGTTTGAAGGTAGCTAACGCCGAATTACGCTGTACGAGTATTGATTTACTCCTCTCCAGGAGTTAGGCACAAGGCCAGCTATTATCTTACTCCCACAAGTAAGATGTGACCCAAGGTCGGGTCGGGAAAATGGGGTTTAAAAATTGCCTGGGCAGTCCCGTCGGCATTCCCCGGTAGGGGCGCTTTAGGCAGTAAGCAATAAACTTACTCCTCCCCAAAGAGGAGAGGCAAAGCCTGGGAAGGTGAACCTCCCAGAACTGCACAGGACAGACCCATTGACCGGCGTAAATCAAGACCCGAAGGCCAAGACAATACCAGTATGGGGTGCATTATCCATCGGAACAGATACTACACTTTGATCTTAGCCAAAAGCGCACATCGAGGGATCTGAATCTCCCCCTTCTTTAATATATATATATATATATATATATATATATATATATATATACACATGATATTTGAGATGTTTAAATTTTCACGAAGTGCTCAAATCACATCTTTGCTTCTTTTGCATACAACTGAATTAAATTAAATATAGACCACCTTATACACTATTTCGCCTAGTAGTTCCAACATTTATAACGTTCGGTTGATTTGTTCAGGAGTGAATCTTGTACATAGAAATATATTAACATACACACACATATCTAATTTGTATAACATTACCAGGGCTGCTGCAAAGAAGGTGGGCTCACTCTGCCGTGCCAGTAAACTTCTCACACCTGACATTATACTATATCTCTACAAAGCAACCCTCCGCCCATGCATGGAGTATTGTTGCCACATCTGGGCTGGTGCATTATCAGCTAGTCTCTCCCTCTTAGACAAGATTAAAAAAAGAGTCGCCAACTTGATATGTCCGTCACTATCCACCAAGCTCCAGCCCCTGTCCCATCGCCGCAATGTTGCTTCCTTGTGCCTGTTTTACAAGTACTTCAATGGAGTGTGCTCTGATAGGCTTGCTGCTCTGGTTCCCCTACGACATAGATTCACTAGACCAACCCGACAATCTGCCAAATCCCATCCATACACTGTGGAGGTCCTCAGATTCCGAAGAGCTTTCTACTCCAAAAGCTTCTTTCCTTGTGCTGCTGGACTCTGGAACTCCCTCCCTGCTCCCTGCTTTCTTGACGTTACTAACATGCAGAAATTTAAAACTAATGTAAACAGACATCTCGCTGCGCAGCTCCCAAATTAGGTTGACTCCCCCCAAAAAAACTTTCACCCTTTTTTTCTCAGTAGCCCCTTACGTCTACAGTGGCGGCCTGCCTTGTTTGGGGTGACCGTTGTTAAAATAAATAATATATATATATATATATATATATATATATATATATATATATATGTGTATGTGTGTGTGTGTGTGTGAAAAAGACAAACGAAAAAAAAACAAATTTAAATATTGGAATAAATCATCAAGAAACGAGAGATTTTACCGGTCACGATCCGATCAACGAACGAACGCCTTCAGAAAACTGAAGATTTTAAATTTAAATTATATATATATCGCTTCTCAAAATTCGCGTATTAAAATACTTGATATCAAAATGTTAAATAATTAACATTTTATTTATAAGTTCGTTTTAAACACAAGACAAAACCTTAACATTTATTAATACAGGGTGGGCAAAAATAAGGGTCCTATTTTTAAAAATTCATAACTTTTTTATTTATTGATTTTTAAAATTTTTTTTTTTAGAATAACTAAAGGACCCCTTCCGAAGCAAGCATGAGCCGTATTAGCCCTAAGGAACGTACCCTCATTTAGAAAACATTATTTTTGCTTAAAAAACTCAAAACAGTATAAAAAACAATACTTTAGTTTTTGTAAGTTTTAAGAAGTGTTTTTCGGCTAAAATTTGTTTTGTTTATTTCAAAAAATCTCGGAAGGGTCAGTCTACACACACATAAAGTTTGGTGAGTTTAACTTTTATTTTGTGGAAATTCAAGTTATTCAAATTTAAAGATAGGACCCTTATTTTGGCCCACCCTTGTAAATTTCCATATAAATTTATTTATCTTTAATAAGATATAATATACTGTCAAGAAATAAAATGAAGAAATCAGTGCGCCTGAGCGATCCTGTGTGTGTGTGATTTTTTAAAACTTACAATTATTTTAATTAAATCTAAAACAAATAAAATCTCTCGTTGATCTCTACCGGGAGGGAGCAGTCAGTCACTCTCTTCTTTTTCTCTATGTGATGTCGCTAACGGGAGAGAGAGAGAGAGAGAGAAAGAGAGAGAGAAAGAGAGAGAGAAAAAGAGAAAGAGAGAGAGAAAGAGAAAGAGAGAGAGAAAGAGAGAGAAAGAGAAAAAGAGAAAGAGAGAGAGAGAGAAAGAGAAAGAGAGAGAAAGAGAGAGAGAGAGAGCGAAAGAGAAAGATATGAAGTAACTCTATCCTATTTATGCACTTTTGCTTATGCTAGTTACTTTAATTTAAATTACCTCTCCTAAAAAATAAAAAGGAAATATTTAAAGAAAGATTTAATAATTTGTCCTTTTATTTAATAATTAACATTAATTAATGTTAATATCGATAAAAATATTGCATATATATATAAATAAAATCGAACGATAAAATTACAAATGAATAACTGTTTAAAATAGTTATGCAAATGAGGAATTCAAAGAGAATGCTTTGGGGATTTCGTATCTACGATATATACAGTATTTCAAAATAGTACATTGTTTTTTGTTTTGTTTTAAATAACAGTCACCCGTTTTGATGGTAATATAGGAGTGATAAATGAAAATAACTTTCGAATATATTTATTAAAATAAGGAGATATAGTTTTCTTGAAGCATTGGGTATAATATATATATATATATATATATATATATATATATATATATATATATATTATCATTACGGGCAAATTAAAATAGGCATCTTTCCCAGTATATCTAATGCATATATTTATGTCCTGAAAACAAATGGATATTAATATATATCTATTTATTGATCTCAGCATGTCACACATATATGCAGGAAAATGACTTTGTCTTCCTCATCTTCTATCAGTCAAATTTGCAACTGCGAACAAAAACCGAAAATATACTTCCTTAGAAAAGTTTGATTTCATTTTATTATTGTACAATAAATATTCCATTTTTCTTTCTTTCTTTTTGCTTTTTGGTTCATTTTATTATGTAACATCATAGTTATTTTTATTTCCTTTGTTTTTTCCTTATTCCTCTATCCCTTCATCTCGTTCTTCATTTCTTGCTCTCTTTCTGCTTTGCTTCCTTCCTTCATTTTTTCTTTTTATTTCCTCTTTGTTTCTCTATTTCTTTCTTCCTCCCCATTTCTTCCATATCCCCTTCTTTCTTTCTTTTTCCCCAGATGTCTTCCTTTCTCTCTTCATCACTTCCTTTCTCTCCTCATCTCCTCCTTCTCCATTTCACGCCTTCCTTCCACCGTTCATCCCATCCTTTCTATCTCAATATTCTCATTTATATATTTTTTACAACCCTAACTCTAAAATAGATCAGCATGGTCATCAATACTTTTGAAGTGATCCGCTTGATTGATGAGACCCAATAAAATTGAGTGGCCACATCAATTTTCTGTCTGCCAAGAGTCACCAGGGATGTGTATACGGCGACAGTCGTTCGTAGAGAACCAGCGACGAAACTTCCAAAGTCCAATTCCTGCGTCATCAATTACTCATTCCAACTTTAATGGACTCAAAATCAATAGATTAGGACATTCGATATATCAAAGTTCATTCAAACATCGGAAATCTACGTAGAAATTATTAGTACAATTTGTGATAAAGAAACTTATAAGTGTCTTCATACATTATATAAAAACAATAAGAATACACGCTTCAAGACGAGTAAAATGAATTCACCGAACATAACAGTTTTCCACTACTTTTATGTCCCCTTACGAAGATTAAAATCAAGATATAATGATATTAAACCTTATGACGAGAATACTTATTCCAATTTTGATCAAAATCCATTACTTGATTTTAATTCTAGTAACTGTCTAAAATTTAAGGCTTACCCCTCATAGACCATAAAAAGAAATTAAAAATCAGAGAATCTTGCTGAATTGGTGTCTAATGTCTATGGATAAAATTCAATGCAAATATGATATATTTGACTTTTAAATGAGAGCTATATTGTGACCCCTAAAAATCCTTTAAAATGCTCCAACGACATCGAAGTTTGGGGAATATTTGTTAATTGATGTCTAGTAACTATTGTTAAAATTTCACAAAAATCGGATGTATCTGAATTTTCATGAATTGCGTCAACATCCTTTTAACTCCATGAAACTAAATGAAACTAAATATAACCGTCATTACGACCACTTACGCTTAGCAGCTGTGTTCCAAAATTCATAATCATTGATTTATTAGTTTAGGCTTGAATCCTATACATACAAATATATAAACATGAAAACATAACTTTATATAGATAGAGATAACTTATTATTTTTCACAAATTACCGATGGGTGCGTGTCTGGTCTAATGGATATCATAGCGGGCTATTGTGGTTATTTAGTACTTTTCGAACATGAAATGACTTAAAATGTGTTAATATTGTCTTGGCCTTCGGGTCTTGATTTACGCCGGTCAATGGGTCTGTCCTGTGCAGTTCTAGGAGGTCCACCCTCCCAGGTTTAGCCTCCCCTCTTTGGGGAGGAGTAAGTTCATTGCTTACTGCCTGAGGCGCCCCTACCGGGGAATGCCGACGGGGCTTCCCAGGCAATTTTTAAATGGCCAGATTGCTCACCTCTCGAGCGCTGGCTTATCTAATCTCACTTTCCCGACCTTGTGTCGCATCTTACCTTGTGGGAGGTAGATAAATAACATGGTATTAAAAAGCCAATATAGAGATTTAATCTTCTTCTTTGTGTGTTTTTGAAGCATGTGCACAAACTGCATCGGTTCTGTAATAAGGGCAGAAAAGGCAGTGTTACATCGTATGGTTCTCCTCTTCACATTCGCAGATGGTTGGGTCGGTTATGTAAGCCCATCTTGCCATATAAGCTATTGATCGCCTCATTCTTCTTTTCAGGAGGTTAAGCGTCCTCACAGGGACCGGGGTCGGGGTGATTCTGTACCAGGCGAGAGGGCTTCAGAAACGTGGAGATTCCCATGTTAGTATAGATAGAATGGCGTGTAAACAAATAACCAAAAAGAAATCACCCATGCCGGGACCGTTGTATCACCCCACTTCCAAACAGCTATGCGTAAGATACCAGTTTGTCTTCAATAAAAGTGTTTGTGATTGGCCTAATGGATATCATCGCGAATTATCAAATCGGCCACGCCAAATTTAAATTCTAGCGGATCTATGGTTGTTATCTACTTACTAATATATTTGGAAAGGTATGAACCCCCATTTCCACGTCTGTAGGTAAAAGCAGTGAAACGTTTTCTATGTATTGTATTTCTTCTGAGATACATTCGAAAAGGGTTGATATGTCGTAAAACAGACAAACCAAACCAAACTCCAGTTATTTAGACGAAAACTTCAACTAATCAACAAATTCAGCCGATCGTCTTTTGGCGGGAAAATAAATATTATATATAAAAAGTTAGAACTTATCGGATTTTTGTTACATTTACGCATTAATACTGTTAGGAATGGGTAACGTAGAAACTTGTATTCACGTAATCGTTTGCTATGAATCGTTTAAAATTTGCATTGTGTTTCAATATTAAATATGCCAAGTTCAAATCCTATCGCCTATATTGCGGTAATTTACGGATTAATACTTTTGGAAAAGGAATGATACGCCACTTTAGCTCAACTATCGGTAAACTAGTAACTTGTGTTTAATTCATCGTATACACTCTTTTATGATAGACACCGTGCTTCAGCATTAAAAACGTTGCCACATCTGAGGAGGTGTCACCCACAGCATTGTTTCTTGCCTTTGCAATCTAGAGAGAGATGATCTTTCCTCTTCTCTATAACCCCTTTCTCACAGAAGAGGCGTTGCTACCCTATCGTTATTTTCATGGCAGGTGCTCGACTGAGCTCCAATATCTGCTTCCTCTTTCTAATACATTCAGAACAAGAACTCGTTTTCTACCACCATTGTAAAGAAATTTCCTTTTTTACCCCGTGTGCTCAACATCAAACGGAATTTCAATGAACAGAGTTTTTTTTCAAGAACTTCCCATATGGGGCACACATTACCATGGAATTGCTTTCCTGCAGACTACAATATGGTTATTTTCAAGCCTAATGTCATAAACTGTCCTCAAAGGTAATTCAGTTTAGTTTATTCCATTCACCAGTTTCAATCCCCTCATAGTATTCTTCCTTATTTTAACTGATTATCTACCCATCTAATTAACCCTTACCCTCGAGTGGATTTGTCCTCGATAAGTGATGACGCATTAATAAAACTACTAACATGTTGATATTTCGTAGAATAACAGAACCAAAATAATAAAACTACATAACAATTTACTATCTGATGTTGTAGAGGAAATAATTGACGTTTTTATTTGATTTTAGTTAGAAGTTTTTAAACGTGAAAAGAAATCTACCGAGTTGTCCCCTTCAGTGTTGAGAGACAATTGATTACTTCTGAAAGGCTTTCTATTCGATAAAGAGTTTATAATGAAGCAAGAGTTGCGCAAAATCCGACCGCACTTTTCCTGACTCAGCACTCTTAAAATCAAGTGGCAAGGAAATATCTAAGACAACCGCAAGTAATGCTGGTATAGGGTGGGCAAAAATAAGGGTCCTATTTTTAAAAATTCATAACTTTTTTATTTATTGATTTTTTTAATTTTTTTTAGAATAAGTAAAGGACCCCTTCCGAAGCAAGCATGAGCCGTATTAGCCCTAAGGAACGTACCCTCATTTAGAAAACATTATTTTTGCTTAAAAAATTCAAAACAGTGTAAAAAACAATACTTTAGTTTTTGTAAGTTTTAAGAAGTGCTTTTCGGCTAAAATTTGTTTTGTTTATTTAAAAAAATCTGGGAAGGGTCAGTCTACACACACATAAAGTTTGGTGAGTTTAACTTTTATTTTGTGGAAGTTATTCAAATTCAAGTTATTCAAATTTAAAGATAGGACCCTTATTTTGGCCCACCCTGTATAAGCGGAGAATTATACTTGTCGGAGTTTTTCTTCTCCTAGACTAGTTACCTAACAAGAGTTGCGAGTCAAATTTGATGCTATTTTTGACTGGCGATATAATGGAACCCCCTGAAAGGGTGTATGTGCCAAGATGCTTATAATAAATTAACCGTTAAGCAATCTCCAACCGGCACGTTTTAATTCCAGTTGAATGGAAAAATCTAAGACCACTAGAAGCTATGCAAGTATTAGCGAAATAGGACTGCTGTTATGTCGGAGTTTTTCTTTTCCTATACTATTTGCCGTAGCAAGATTTGAGAGTCAGCTCAGTTAACTCTGCTGAGCCCTTATGACAATGGACACCCTCTAAAATGATCCCAATACGCTGAGAAGTTTATAGTGCATAAATGCTTACATAATTTTCCAATCTAACTTCTGACATGGCATTACTTAAGTGTCAACGAGAAATCTCGGTACATCAAAAGCAGGATTGGATCCAGCGGAGAATGATCGGTTATCTTTCCCGTAGACTCCTAAATATGTACAATACTGTATGTTTAGTTGGCTTGCATAGATGCATGTAAGAAACGGCAGACCTGCAATGTTAAAATATTTAGCTACAGACAAAAGACCATCCAAAACTTGGTTAGCCTCTTTGGGAAAATAATGGCTTCTTAAAAACGAGTGCTTAACTTGATATTGCGAGCCATTTGAGATTCTACACAAGTTATGACCACTTCAGATAATATACACCTTGGTTTGCAGTTTTTATGTCCATGGATTAATAGCTGATAAATCGCAAGTTGTCTCGCAGTGTGGTTCAATTATATATATATATATATATATATATATATATATATATATATATATATATATTCCCGAAATACAGATAAATAGAAATTTTGGTTTCTGTCAGTCTCAGAAGCAGATTGACTTTTGGGTCTTGCTTTTGTTTTCAGTTGGGAAGGACTGATTTTCTTATTGCAAATTTGCCGTTTGTCAAGACATCAAGTATCACTTTAACTTCACACAATCAAATATTTGTACTTGTTTTAAAACACAGTTGCCATTTTATTTGGAAGAGACTTCCCTTTGATACAGCACTGGCTGAGCTCACATGATTGAGACTACGACCAGTGTCGAAATCAAGCACTAAATCGGACCAAAACATCGCGTTCACAGACTAGCTGCCCCACCAAGGCTTGATAGCTTAGTCTCCCCTATCATTTTACCAATAGCTGGCGGGAGGAAAGAATGAAATTCATATCTTTCCCAACGAGATAAAAGAAACTAGCTTTACAGATAGTGTCACTTCGAAACTTACGGTACTTGGTATTCCCAAACAGTCACCCATCTAAGTACTTACCAAGTACAATGTTGCTTAACTTCTGTTATCTGAGGAGAATCGGAACTTATAGCACTTTATATTCCAAAACATTCACCCATTTAAGTACTTACCACGCCCACTGTTGCTTAAATTTGGTTATCTGACCAGAACTGGTACTTACGACACTTGACATTACCAAGCAGTCGCCCATCAAGTAGTTACCAGATCCATTGTTGCTTAACTTCTATAATCTGACGAGAACAAATATTTCAGTGTGATGTAAATCGTAAAATGAGTAATTTAAATACAAGCTTATCTACGGTTGTTGAATTAAAAAGGTCAAGAATCTTGGACTAATTAATGGCTAAAACTTATCTTTGACGTGTGTAATTCGTTTAGTTCGAAATTATGGCTCTTGGTTTATTACTAATCTACACGCCGTTCGATGGTTTACATTTAGTTTATACGATTCAACATGACAACCCATTTTCTGTTTTGTTTTTACATAAATGACTTTACAGATGAATGGATTCGCCACTTTGACATCTTTAACTTTTAGATGCGTCCAAGCATCTCTATACGAGGTTCTGTCCGTCAGTCGGTCTATTATGTTACACCTTGAAATATCATGTTCATCGTTCATCACACAGATTGAATGGACGGTTCTAATAATACACCTACTAGCGTGAAGACGCCATTTTCTGGAGATCAACGAAGACCCCTATGTACTCATGCTCCAATCTCTGGACCCTTTATTAACATTTATATGTTTTATTTTAATTTCTATAATTTTCTAGTTATCAATAAGATAAAATAAAGTAAAATGTCGTATTTCTTTTATATGGATGTCAAGCTTGAATGAATAATCCACAATGATGGTGTTCCCCGTTTGATCAAAATGAAAACTACTTATTTAAGTACCCTGGGTAATGTTGTTTCAGAATATATGTGGTTGTGGGGTCTATCTCCAAAACCTTACCAGGAGTTCGCGAACAAACAAACAAACAGCAACTACAACTAATATATATATATATATATATATATATATATATATATATATATATATATAATACTCATCAGTGTGGATAAATGTGGCGAGATTCGAAATTGAGCCTTTAGCGGTTGGCGTCCGGTGCTCTACCAGTTAAACTACGAAACTGATAGTGGCAGTGGAAGAGATTATATCGTATTCAAATGAAGCTATTTATTTATATTTTTTACAATAATGATAACTGAAAGTACACAATTCTTTTTACGGAAGAGTATTGCTTTAACGCTAAATGGAAACCATTATTTCTTCCACAAGAGTACTTCTCCCTTTACGGAAAATCAACCCTTTTGCGATTATTTAATGTTGAAACACACACACTGAGATACGGAGAGATTTTGAATGCCTATTAGACACCGTCCTCGGCATGACTACACACTGTCCATACGAGGAATTGTGCACATACTCCAAGTAATGTAACCTCAAGTAACAGCTCCAAGCTGGATACTCCACCAGACTAGAAGTATTCTTGTCCTGGAATCCAGCCATACAAGAAAAAAAGGCCACAATAATAGTAAACTATAACATAGTTAAGTGGCCAATTTGGAAGAGGAAACTGCATATTCTTCACTGCTTAACCAACTCAATGTTTGAAAAGTAGAGGGGGAACTTTTAATGAACACTCGAATATCTATGTATCTCATATAGAAATCAAGTATTAGGCCCAGGAAGAGGCCCCTTGATATCTGATACCTAACTCAAGTGAAATGAAAAAGGGTAGACATACATATACGTATATGTGTATGTGTGTTTAACATTCAATAATCACAAAACGGGTTGATTAGCGGTAAAACAACAGATCAAACCATACGCTGTCTCTTTTTATTCAAAAGACGCAATGCATACAAAATCGATGGTTGTAATCTGGGAGAATTGCTGGAATTTGCTTGATTGTGCGTACGTTAATGAAAATGTTGTCTGCGATAGAATTAATTCTCGCATCTATTCATATACTTTCATTAAAAAAGTGTCCGATTGATACGCCTTTATTGCGTTGGTGGCACAATACTTACTGCATCGGTAATTTAAAAAAAACAACAGCTCCGAAGTGAACGGAATCTTTCGTTAGAAATACGGTTACTTGCTTCAGTTTATTGAATCTGTCGAGTTCTGATATATATATATATATATATATATATATATATATATATATATATATTCTAGAGATGAAACATGAGAATAAAAAATTGTAAATATAGAATATTTATTAAAACATCAGAAGATATGAAACTCCTTGTACTGAACTTTTGCTGTTCTAATAAATATTGTATCTTTACAATTTTTTATTCTCATCTTTCTTCTCTAGAATTGATTGCTCTATTCAATATATTGAGCTTTATATTATCACGATAGATTATTATTAAACGATAATTCAATTATCCTTAATTTAATTCAACATTTTAATATTATATATATATCCACAAAAAGAATTTTACAAGAAAAAATAATAATGAATTAATTTCTTATATATTTCAATTGTTGTTTTTCGAACTATTGCCATCATCAGCATTAATATGTATATTTTAGTTCTTGAGTCGTTGAGCTATTTAAGGACAACTTGCTTGCACTTGTAGCGTCATTTACTTCTGTCGGTTTTTTTCGACTTCCTTCCTGGCGTGAACCCCATCTTGTACAAGAGAAACCCACGCGCGGCGGTGCTGGGCAAGGTCGCGTGAGATAGCTCGTCATTTAAGATTCCACTGTCGAAGACTAACCACTTGTGGGTCAGAGAACGTTGCAAGGCCCTTCTTGATTGTTGTCGCTCATGTCTTCATCTGCTCAGCGACACGTTTGCTCCAGACAGACAGAGATGCAGAGAGTAGTAAATCACGGATGAGCTCCCCCTCTGGGCGACAGGCTGCGTTCCAAAACCACCGGAGATGACGTTGAAGCAGCACGGGCGGAAATGATTTGAGATTTAGACGTATGAGAAGGACAGCTATTTACATATGTTCAGCACGGCGACAGAAAGTAATGCGGCAGAGACAGTCTTTGTTTAAGACCTTCAGCTACCGTTAGTCGACTACACTCATAGGCGATGTTTTATACTCGTAGAAGAGAATCATCCGGGCAATTGCTTTGCAGACACGAACTTTGGGTATTTTTGATATCTTATGACGTTGCAACAAGGCCAGCTGAAGACGCAGAAAGGCGGATCCAGCGACATATCCTTTGGTAGACCTTTGCGGAACCCTAGTCTGTTGGTAGAATGACTCCACATGCTCCAAGCTAACGTCGACTAATAGGAGCAGTCACCAGTCTGTCTTATCGATCAAGGAAGACAGCACCTTGGTCTTCGATGCGTTGATTTGCATACTCACAGCAGTTTGTACCTGTTCGCTCGTCAACCGCATCAGGACGATATTCAGACACGATTACACCTCGGTCGATTGCGCCCCCTGTCTAATCCCAAAAAGCATTTTTTAGGATGTGGTCAATCGCATAATTGAACAGAGTAGTGGATAGGGCACAACCTTGATGAACTCCAGTTCTAATCCCGAAAGACCCCAACTCTTTACCCAAACGCGAGACGACTGGTCATAGCCAGACGAAGACAGAACAGATACACCGGTGTGCCACACGCCTGCATGCTACGTCAGAGAGAGTACTTGTCGACGGAATCAAATGTCGCTGTTCTAGAGTTCGTCGAATATTAAAGATCTTTGCACTCTCTATCCGGACGAAAACCATCTCGAGATTTGTCAGTTCGCAGATCGCTGGCCCTTATAATCCCTTGAAAGGGATAACTGGGAAGGCTTTTCTTACAACATAGATAAAGCTAATACCTCTATATTTTGACTAGAGCTTTATGTTCATCTTCAAGAAAGGCAAACGGATCCCAGTAGTCAGGGAATTTATCAGAGAGACAAACCGTATTAAAGACCCGATCTACCCATTGGACAAACAGATCTGGTGCCGATTTGTACGATTCCGCTGAAATGTCATCCTCATCGGGAGTCTTTTCGTTACTTTGGTGGCGCAGGATGTTCTGCACCTCTTCCATCGTTGGTGAAGCAGAGTTGCAATCGCATTCATCGTCAGTCAGTGTGAGTGGCTTAACAGTTCGCTCAAATTCTCCTTCCAACGATCCAACCCCTCGGGAAGATAAATGATTACCGATCCGGTACCGGAGAGAAACGTCTCGCTAACATTCGCCGTTCTTCGGCTAGCTTGCATCAGGTGGTTGTCTTTCGGGCTACGTTTGACGAACGTGTGAACGAAGAAAGCGGAAGTAGGAATCACAGGTGTCGTAGCATCATGGACGAAGATGGAGGAAGATTCTAGTACCAGATATCAACGGGAAGCGGGTAGAACGTATAAAAATATATAAAATGAGCGATTAGAATAATTAGTTTAATCAAACTGAGGTTGTCTCTCTCTCTCTTCATCCTCACCTCGCCATGACAATGATTTTATCGGAATGTTTTGTTTTAAAATTAACGGCAACGGAAAGTTTCGTTTTAGCAAAAAATGAGAGGTCATCGTTTTCTCAAAAAGCAGGTCCAAAAAATCTTTAACCACGCAAGAAAGAGCAACTAAACGATTATCACGTAATATAAAATATCTACTATTGTTTCGGCCGATGAGTTTCCGGCCTTTTTCAGGTGTTCATTTACGGAGATGTTTACCCTTATTTAATTACAAATTTTTTTTATTAACAAGCATTTGATTTAGTCTGTAGGTTTATTTACGGTGAGAATACACACAGGTTAGCATTAACAGTTATATATCACGTGGGGGAGACAAAGAGACAGATAGGCAGACAGACAGACCGGCTGAGAATTAGAATGAAAATGAGAATGAGAATGAGAATGAGAGAATGAGAATGAGAATGAGAATGAGAGAGAGAGAGAGAGAGAGAGAGAGAGAGAGAGAGAGAGAGAGAGAGAGAGAGAGAGATTTGGTCAGTGAAAATCAAAGAACAGTATTTATTAGTGTTATCTTCTTGGATTTTTTAGGAAGGGTTCTTTCGGGTGGTTGGAGTTGAATTGTAGTACCAATACATCCTGTTCATACAGCAATCTTGTTTATTTAGTCTATCAGAACGCTATTCTAAAAACCCTATAAAATATTCCAATAACCTCTATTACGCAGGTGAAGTGTCGTCAAGCAAGTCGACCCTGTACTGTGACAACAATCCTGTTTATCTAATCTATCAGGTCGCTACTCTAGAAACCTGTAGAATTTTCTAGAAACCTGTAGAATTTTTTAGAAAACTGTAGAAAGTTCCTGAGAATAAATCTACTATATCGTTCTAAATCTAGATTTTATGGATGTGAAGTATTTTGTATACTTGAATGGGGACCTCGAGGTTATCAAAATAATACAGCATTAGTGTTAGATAATAATATTTAATAGGATGGCGACCGATGACGCGACTCACTAGTTAGAATATAACTGTCACAATCAAACAAATGTCGATGGAAAAATCCAGTGTGGACGCTGCTTTAGTGGGATAAGTAAAATGAAAAGGAAGAATGATATTTAATCGGATAGTGGAGAAGTTGGATAGATAAGGCCTCATAACACTTCCTCTCTTAAGAGTAAAAGTGTTTATATTCACAATGAAAAATCTTTAGCAGGATTATAAAAAAACAAAAACATTCTTTTTGGGAAAAATGTGTCACAACATAGTACGAAACATTTGAAAATGGAAACTATTTTCTGATTCGATGACTTTCATTAATATATAGGACAGTTATAGTCAAGAAATAGCATCGCCAATACCATAGCTTTTTCCTTTAATATGTTTTAGAATCATATTATATTTGATTCTTTGAGGTTTTGCTACATTCATGTCGTCTTGATTTATATTAGACTGTTTTAATTTACTTGCTTCCCGCCAAAGTAAGATGTGAGATAACAAGCTTCCACAAGGGGGCGGGCTCTGACTGAATACATAAAAAAGCTAAGAACGGATCTGTCAGCGTCCCCCGGTAGGGGCGCTTCAGGCGATTGTCAATAAACCACTCCTTCCTCTAAGAGAGGAGTTACTACACCGCCTAAAACAAGCTGGGCCATATATCATCCCAACAAGATAGGAGCTGGTACGGTAAAGGCATCCCCGACACTATCGGACTGAGTGTCGCGGACGAAAGTATGAAAACAACCTTTTAGTTGAATTAACGCACAAGATATGACAATTTCAAAACCCTACGAAAACGGCTACTTCAACTAATTTAAAACTTTTCATGCTGATATTCTTAGCCTTCTTATTTGTATTCGTTCGTTCGTATTTCTCAGTGTATTAAACCATTTTGTTTTCTAAATATCAACGAGAAATCCTTTGCTATTCCCCTCTCCGGTTCATTTAAGTAAGCCCCATTATACGCTGAAATCCGCCATCGTCGGTTCTTTTACGATGTCAGCCATTTCCTCTGCGTCAGTTTTTGTTTGCGTCAAACGTTTCACAATTGGCACAAACACATTTTGTGTCGAAATGTTTCCAGATTTTTCCAAGCACGACAGATTGAAAAATCAACAAAAAGCGAAACTTTCAAATTGAATTATCGTTTTCATCAGGAAATTCAGGACAAAAATAGATTTTTGTTCTTGAAAAAAGAAAAAAAATTAAATATCTGCAAAGTTTTTCAAAATTACTTGCAGTTCGTTCTTGAGATTTGTAAAACAAATTCGTGAATTAAAAAATACAATGTTTTTACCAAACTGTTGTTCGGGATTCGATTATTTGATACAAGCGGAATTTGATACGGCGTAACGTGGGAATCTTTTAACTTTCATTCTTGTATCGCTTATTTCCTCCCGTTATTTTTCTTAATTAATTTCTTGTCGGAAGATATTTATATTTTGGAAAATAAAGAAATATATGTTATTTAAAAATCCGTTTTGGAATAAAATCGATTGGACGAATTCTAAATGTTGGAATTTAAATCACATAAATACTTTCAAGTGGTTTTAAAAAATAAATAATAAGATACTAAAAAAATAAATAATAAGATACTAAAAAAATAAATAATAAGATACTAAAAAAATAAATAATAAGATACTAAAAAAATAAATAATAAGATACTAAAAAAATAAATAATAAGATACTAAAAAAATAAATAATAAGATACTAAAAAAATAAATAATAAGATACTTAAAAAATAAATAATAAGATACTAAAAAAATAAATAATAAGATACTAAAAAAATAAATAATAAGATACTAAAAAAATAAATAATAAGATACTAAAAAAATAAATAAGATACTAAAAAAATAAATAATAAGATACTAAAAAAATAAATAATAAGATACTAAAAAATAAATAATAAGATACTAAAAAAATAAATAATAAAATACTAAAAAAATAAATAATAAGATACTAAAAAAATAAATAATAAGATACTAAAAAAATGAATAATAAGATACTAAAAAAATAAATAATAAGATACTAAAAAAATAAATAATAAGATACTAAAAAATAAATAATAAGATACTAAAAAAATAAATAATAAGATACTAAAAAATAAATAATAAGATACTAAAAAAATAAATAATAAGATACT
>OY744547.1:35467623-35470123 GCA_963556195.1 Sepiola atlantica
TGATCTTGGTTGAATGGATGCTGTCGCCGACTGCGAGATCAGCTGTAGTGTAGTAATGTATACAACAATACTCTTAGGAAAGGTATGATCCCACATATTCAATTTGACGATGTGTCAAATAGTAACTTGCATTTAATCAAACGTATACAATGAGTAGTTTCTAATAGAGCTGGCATTCCGGCATTACATAACGCCAGAAAATTTGATTTTTTGGTAAGCAGACAATTATTTAAGTGTTTATATACTAATGAGTCATTACTTATCAAGTCCGAAAGGCAACTTGAGGATAAGGGTTAATAAGTTTGTCAGCTGGACGGTGAGACAACACCTTGACGATTCGAGACGATGGTTTAAAGTGGGCAGAATTTTATTATTTAATAGGACGGCTCGACAAGGATTTGCTAACATTGAACCATGTTGTAGTCTGTTGTGAAACAGCCTGTAGCAGTTATCTCCCCCTCTCAAACATAATTGCACCAGTTTGCCAGTAGGCGTCACTTTTCACCGTCAGGTGGCGCTGGTAGACGACTACCAGAGTTATCTGCCTTTCTTGATTATATAAACCGGTGCACAAGAGCAGAGAGGGCTCTTGTCAGTTCCGGCCACGGCAGACGGTGCTAGTCTCCTTGTCTGACCCACAAAATCACACATGTTTCAATTCATAAACACGTTTTTCTCGGTAAGAATTATTATTTTGCCTTGCATGTGACATTGCTTGTATTATGAATATGTAACCGGGATTCCCCACAGAATCCCGACAAGCCTTGTGGTATTGTGTTTCACAAACGAGTAGTTCTTGAAAATAAAGTTTACTCATAGAAGTGTCATTTAGTTTTAGGTTCACAGAGGAAGAAAGAAAAAAATATTAAACAATGATCGTAGCTAGACGAGTTTTGCTGTGAATGTTTTACAGGGTATGGGTGGGGTCAGATATTTCAGCTCATTCGAACACCTACCATGAAAATATCGATCGATTACGAGCGTTCAGAAGAAGCAGGGTTGACCCCTGTTTCATTATAAACTGCCGAGACGTCATCCAATCCTTAAAATTGTTGCTTAACGGTAAAATGCTTTCCAACTCAGTCTGGCCATTACAGACAGATCAATCTCCTTTCTGTCATTTAAATGAATAAATGCGAAAATAAGGCTCATTTCTAACGGTTATAAATGCGAAATATTTCGTATTTACAACAATGAAATGTGTATTATTTAAAAGTTTTGTTCCAAGTAATTTAGGTAGAGAAGCGATAGCAAGCTGATGAATCAACTTACTTATTAATAAAATAAAAACAATAAACAAAAGCAATTTTCTCACAAGATTGAAAACGCTACACTCATTAGCCGTTTTAAGGTAGTCCAAGCATAGCGAAAACAGGCTTCGTCTGTCACACTTAAACTTGAAATTGCTTTATCCGTCAGCCGTTAGTCTTTCATGTTTAAGTTTGAAATAGAATTTTTATTATTTTTTTGTCATATTCACCCCAAACAAGGTAGGCTGCCACTGTAGACGTAAGGGGCTACTGAGAATTAGGGTGAAAGTTTTGGGGCTTATCCTAAATTTAGAGCTGTGCAGCAAGATATCTGTTCACATTAGTTTTCAATTTCTGTATGTCGGTTCAGTCGGAGAAACAGGGAGCAGGAAGGTATTCCAGGTGCCGGCTACACGAGGAAAGAAACTATTTGAGTAGAAGGCTCTTCGGCATCTGCGGACCTCCACAGTGAATGGATGGGGCTTAGCTGATTGTCGGGTTGGTCTAGTGTATTTACGTCGAGAGGGCACTCTAGCAGCAAGTTCATCGGAGCACAATCCATTGAAGTACTTATAAAGCAGGCACAAGGATGCAACATTGCGGTGATGGGACAGGGGATGGCGGTTAGCGGATAGTGAGGGACCTATTAAATTAGGAACTCTTTTTTTAACCTTGTCTAAGAGGGAGAAACTAGTGGATGGTGCACCAGCTCAGATGTGGCAACAATACTCCATGCATGGGCGGATGGTGGCTTTGTAGATATATAGGATACTGTCAGGTGTCAAAAGTTTATTAGCACGGTTGTGGGAGCCCACCTTCTTTGCAGCAGCTCTGGCAATGCCTTCAACGTATTTTGTTCAAATTCATGTTACTATTAAATTTTAGGCCGATGAGTTTGAACGTTTGACTCTCGGGTAGGGTGTTATTTGCCATGGCAATCTGTGGTTGAAGAGGTTTCTAGTAGTTATTGAAGAAAAGGAGCTTTGTTTTTGCAGCATTAATGCTACCATTCATTTATGACCCCAATCCACTACAGCCTGGAGGTCACTTTCTCAGAATTCAGCCATTGCTTTTGATATGTGCGTGTCCGTTTTGCCCACATGACGAGAGTAGAACATGGTGTCGTCAGCAAATATACCCATCTCAGACACAATGTCATCAGGGAGGTCGTTTATGAATATCATTAACAATAAAGGTCCAAGGATTGATCTCTGGGGTACACCTGCATTATAGTCATGTTGTTTGAATGA
>OY744547.1:35475123-35557623 GCA_963556195.1 Sepiola atlantica
ATATATATATATCTAGGGTTTATATATATATCTAGGGTTTATATATCTATATATATCTAGGGTATATATATATATATATATCTAGGGTATATATATATATATATATATATATATATATATCTAGGGTTTATATATATATCTAGGGTTTAAATATATATATATATATCTAGGGTTTATATATATATATATATATCTAGGGTTTATATATATATATATATATATATATCTAGGGTTTATATATATATATATATATATCTAGGGTTTATATATATATATATATATCTAGGGTTTATACAGGGTGGGCAAAAATAAGGGTCCTATTTTTAAAAATTCATAACTTTTTTATTTATTGATTTTGTTTGATTTTTTTTTAGAATAAGTAAAGGACCCCTTCCGAAGCAAGCATGAGCCGTATTAGCCCTAAGGAACGTACCCTCATTTAGAAAACATTATTTTTGCTTAAAAAACTCAAAACAGTGTAAAAAACAATACTTTAGTTTTTGTAAGTTTTAAGAAGTGTTTCTCGGCTAAAATTTGTTTTGTTTATTTCAAAAAGTCTCAGAAGGGTCAGTTTACACACACATAAAGTTTGGTGAGTTTAACTTTTATTTTGTGGAAGTTATTCAAATTCAAGTTATTCAAATTTAAAGATAGGACCCTTATTTTGGCCCACCCTGTATATATATATATATATCTAGGGTTTATATATATATATATATATATATATATCTAGGGTTTATATATATATATATATATATATATATATATATCTAGGGTTTATATATATATATATATATATATATATCTAGGGTTTATATATATATATATATATATATATATCTAGGGTTTATATATATATATATCTAGGGTTTATATATATATATATATATATATATATCTAGGGTTTATATATATATATATATATATATATATATCTAGGGTTTATATATATATATATATATATATCTAGGGTTTATATATATATATATATATATCTAGGGTTTATATATATATATATATATATCTAGGGTTTATATATATATATATATATATATATATATATCTAGGGTTTATATATATATATATATATATATATATATATCTAGGGTTTATATATATATATATATATCTAGGGTTTATATATATATATATATATATATATATATATATATCTAGGGTTTATATATATATATATATATATATATATATATCTAGGGTTTATATATATATATATATATATATATATATATCTAGGGTTTATATATATATATATATATATATATATATATATCTAGGGTTTATATATATATATATATATATATATATATATATATATATATATATATATTACTAGCGTTGCCCGGAGACATAAAAAACAAAATAGAAGAAGTTAAATAGCGTGTGTTATATAATTATATTACAACTTCTATATCTCTTCCCCTCTCTCTCTCTGTCAAGCCATCTCTTTATCTAGTTTCCTTTCCTTCTCCCTATTTTACGTCCGTCTTTCTACCCCCTTTCTCCCCCGCCGAGCCCATTCCTCTCTTGTGTTTTAATGTGTTGAAAAAATAATAATGTAATTCATTTATCGAAGATATCCCTTTTAAATGTAAGACTGTAATCTAACATTTATTGCCCCTGGACAATGCCGAGTAGAACAAATCACAATGAAATTCTTGTAGAACCAAAGTCTCTGTTACCCCCCGTCCTACTTACCAAATATAATACTGTAATGTAGTAAGAGGTCTTCACAGCACTACCAAAAGTACGGTTAAACTCAAAGTGTGAAGAGAAATAATGTTAATAATGACAATTTATTTGATCCCGGGCAACGCTGAGTGGAACAAAAGTTTCTGTAATCCCCGTTATTTAATAAATATAATGCTGTAATATTAGTAAGGAGGCCTTCACAGAACTGACAAAAATGAAAGTATGAAAATGAAAATAATGTTGATAATAATTATTGATCCGGACAACACCGAGTAGAACACATAATCACGGTCAATTCCTAATTTCTTGTCCCCATCCATTTCACAATAATATGAAGAGAAATGATGTTGAAAAAGACAATAGTCCGAAAAGATTTAATATATACCAGTTACCAAAAGTAATACTGTAATCTTACAATATTTGTTCCTGGACAACATCGAGTATAACAAATAGTCCTGGTCAATTCCTAATTTCTGCCCTCTCCATTTCAACATATTAAACAGATACGTTATGTTGATGAAGTCAATAGTCCGAAGAGAGTTAATATATAGCAGTTAATAAAAATAAAACTGAAATTTTACAATTATTGACTCAGGACAATTCTGAGAAGAACAAATGGTGACGGTCAATTTTTAATTTCAAGCCCCCCCCTCTATTTCAACATATTAAGAAGATACATAATGTTGAATTCAATAGTCCGAAGAGATTTGGTATATATCCCTTTCCAAAAGTAATACTGTAATATAATTTTGGATCTCGGAAAATGCTGAGTAGAACATATGGTCCCGATGAATTATTAATGACTTGCCCCCCCCCCCCATTTAACAATAATATGAAGATAAAGGATATTAAGCACTTTGAATTATGGCTGCCGGGTGTATACAACATTCTAAAAATGACAGAAGTTCTTTATCAGAAGCAACACTGCGTTAAAACAAACCCTAGGTAATATTGAGCTCTGTTATGAGCACTTTTGGGTTAATACTTGCTCTATCCAGGATATTCATATGAATGAAATAAGTAAATGAAAAAAGAATGAATGATGGAAAAATGAATGTAATATGAATGAAAAAAAAATGAATTCAAATATGAATAAGAAAGTGAATACAATAAAATGAATGAAAAAGTGAATAAAAACAAATGAATGAAAAATGAATACAAAAGTAATGAAAACACTCAATGAAAAAATAAATTCAAATATGAATAAAAAAGTGAATGAAAAAGAAACAAATAAAAAAGTGAATTTAAGACATTGAATGAAAAAATAGATGAAAAAATGAATGAAAAAATGAATGTTAAAGAATGAATAAAAATTAAATGAATAATAATGAATGAAAACCTTATGAGAATAAGTGAATGAAAAAATGAATGAAAAATGAATGCTAGAAACTGAAGAAAAAAATTGAAAGGAAAAATGATGAAAAATAATGAATGACAAAACAAGAATGAAAAGTGAACGAAAAAATGAATGAATGAAAAATAATGAATCAAAAAGAAAGAATGAAAAATGAATGGACAAAATAAATGAAAAAATAAATGAAAATCAGTGAATGAACATAAAACATGAAAATGAATAAAAGAAAACTATGAAAAACTGCAAAAAAAAGATGAATGAGAAAATGAATGAAAAAAAATGAATGAAAAAAAATGAATGGAAAATGAATGAAAAGGAAGAATATGAAGGAAAATAATTGAATGGAAAAAATGACCCCTTCCAAACTTCCAACTGACTCATTTACTACAGACTCAGGTGCAGAAGAGGTGCGGTTTACGATTAAGCTACTCTTGCTTTACTTCCAACACATCTTCAGAAGAGGTGCGACTGGCGATTGAGCAACCATTGTTTCACTACAAACCATCTTCAGAAGAGGTTCGGATGCATTGTTGAGCAACCATTACTTCACGGCAGACTCATGTTCAGAAGAGATACGGTTAGCGATTGAGCAACCTGCTCTTTCCAGGATATTGAGCACTTTGGATTGACTAACTTATACCACTTACAAGATATTATAATGTATTATTACTATTATGACTCCCGGGCAACACCATGTACTTTGTCTAGTATACAACATACAATTTATCTTTAATGGCAAAAAGGTTAACTGCCATAAAACCCTAGAATGGCCCGAAAATGGAGTATCATTTTACGTTAAATATATATGCTACACTGATCCCCCACTCTAAATTCTAAATGTTTTGTTATTTCACTTTCCGTCAGGTTTTCCAGGGTGTTCACACGTAATGACCTACAAAATAGAATATCATTTTATCGGGGGAGGGTGTGTGTAATCTACAATATTATTCAAACTTTTAATATTTTTTTATTTATACCATAAAATAAGGTATTTAATTAGTTAGATGATTTTAAGGTTATTTATTTAATTTTCACGGGAAATGTAAACACAACTAAAATCAATTACCATAAAAAAAACGTATAGTTAAAAACAAATTATAAGATTAAAAAAAATTAAATATGGATGAATTTGCAAATTAACACTGTCCGTTAATACCCCCGAAATTCCCCGAATAAATTGACTTTTTGCTTGTTTTACGCGATTATGTGTTAACACCGTGTAAGGGATCAGTTGAATATATATTTGACGTAAAATGTGCCCCAATTTCAGGGCCATTCTATCGCTTTAGGGAACTTAACAAAAGAAATTTACCACTAACCTTAAGTCCGAGTGCTAAGTAATCGTCTAAAAAAGTAGCCCCCCCCCCAAAAAAAAAACGCAGCGGATTTAACTCTCATAGTAAAATGAAATCAGTTAACTGCCATAAAACTGTCCCGCAAAATGAGGATCATTTTACATTGAATTTATAGACGAACATTTACCCCACTTTAAATTCTAAATTTTGTTTCTTTTCTTCTTTCCGTCAAGTCATTTAGGGTGTTCACACGTGATCGCCTAAAAAAGGTAGAATAATTTTTTTGGGGGGAGGGGGTAATTTAGCGTAGGTTATTAATAATCTCCAATCATATCAAAATACGAATATATATTTTTACTTCGTTATTTGGACAGATCACAGTGCTACTAAACTTTTGTTTTCATGTGTCAATGAGAATAGTTAAACATGTCTTTTTAAACTTTAAACATTTAAGTTTTTTGTTAAACTTAAGTAATAAAAAAAGGTTCTTTATTTTTCACGGAAATGTAAAAACTGCAAAAAGAGGGAGAGAGAAAAGGGGCAGAGGGATAGACCGAGCGAGACAGTTAAACTTCACATCCTCCCTTACTCTTCATGACCTTCGATTTATTTATTTTTCCGATTTATTTATGAAATAACTTTAATTAATTACTGTTAACATAGACGAAACTATTGTATATAGATAGCAAACATAAGCCAATTCCATTTTTAATCATTAATATAAAATATTAATTAATTATGAACAGGTTAAAAAATAGTTATGCTAATTAGGCAGTCAAAAGGTTCTCTCTTAATCGTTTATCTGCACTATATATAAAACATATCAAGGTTTTATGTTGTATTTTTTATTTAAATAACAGTAACAAGTTTTGTTTACAATATAGGAGTGATTAATGAAAAAACTTCCGCATTTATTCATTCAGATATATTGTGTGTATATTTAGGCAGCATATTTTCATTAAGACAAACGTTATCACGCCCCTCATACGGCGTCTCATCACCTATGTGTACATTTTAAAAGCCATACATTGCGCAACGTTCGACGAACTCGGTAGATATTAAACAGACGCGTTCCGTATTGTTCAATAACGTTTTTCATATATATATATATATAAATTGGGTTAGTTTCGCGAGTTGGTAACAGGAAAAAAAGCATTCGATTGATTAAAAGAGCAAAAATATTTTACATTCGTTTTTTTATGGAGTGCATATTGATATATTTTTCACTGTTAATATAATTTAGTTAATGGGCGTATATGAAAAATGTACATAAGACATGCGATGCATTCAACAGGTAAACACAATAAATGTCATCTATGACAACATTTATGTGTTTGTGACAGCATTTTTGTTGTCACTTATTCTTTTATATACTAGCAAACATATGCCCCCTCCAATTGCACACTTCTTGCTCACAAACGGAATGATTACTTTACATATCCGAATGAATGCATTAAATGAAAATTAGATTTATACTCATTAAATTAATAAAATTAAACTAAAATGAAAAAGGATCTACAAAATGTTATTTTTTACAGTTCATTTAATAAATATAATAGGTGTCACTCAAATACAAAAATAAAATAAATCACTGTAGTAGTAGCAGTAGTAGTAGTAGTGGTGGTGGTAGTAGTGGTAGCAGCAGCAACAGCTACAGCACCCCAAAGTCCAACTCGTCCTCACTGTTGGAGTTGTGGTGGCGACGTGGTAGTCTCAGAACTATACCGTCTGGGCTACCCATGGCGGACAGGTTTGGCACCAAACACTATTAGAGCCGCAACCCGGCTAACAGGGCTCTGGTGAAAATCTAAGAGGCGTTGGCATCAGTATCCGTCGTCTTCTGGTCGTATCTGCTTCTGCGTGTGGCAACGAAACATGTGTAAGACCCAGAACAGTAACTGAATGATGTGTAAGTGGCAACGTTGCTTCTGTGCCATTCCTTTGTGGGTTCTAACCACTAAAACCTTCTCTCAACTTCGAATACAAACACCGAGCCTTGCTGCTCTCGGTGTCAGGGCTAAAAACGTGCAGTCCTTCGCGTTAACGAAGAGCTGCGACTAACGAGAAGAACTTCCTGCATAACAGAGAATCTCGAAGCACAATCTTTGTGTTCTCTGTTTTAAATAAACCTTATTGAAAACTGATCATCGGCGTCCGAGTAGTTTTGTGTCCATAAACGATCAATAAGGACACAGGTGTATAATGGATTTATACACGTTCTGTAAGTAAGAGTGACACAGCTATCTGGCTGAGAAGCTGTACGAATAGATGCCGCTAGCTGTACTATTGTTTGGGAGTGTCCAAATCTTCTACGTACGTTCTTTTTTGTAACAATTATGGTTAGTGTTAAGACAAGCGCGTGATTGTTTTGCTTAGCAATAAAACTGGAACTGTAAAAGGAAGGGAATTCGTTGTGGACGTTTATATAACTACCGCCACCACGTAGCACATGAGTTTGTTACGTGTGTGCAAATTAATGGCTAGAGCTGACCGACCGATAACTGTCTCCGTTCTTCAGATATAAGACATTTCTTGATGGTGAAAATTTAACAATAAAACCATCTGAAATAACAGTTAATACACTTAGGAGAATTTGGACGGAGGTAGTGACGTAGTTTCGTTTACAGACAGACACATAAGCTCCATTATAATAAGATGTAAGTAAAGATTCCAGTAAAGATCATCACGTCAAACCTGAAGGCTGGTAATAAGGTATAGAAATAAATGTCTTTTTTTCTGATCCAATTAAAAGACATTAATAGAGATTTTTGGAACGGGCGGTCGAATCCAAACTTAATCCACCTCATTAATTTCATGCTGGCATTTAAAAACCATATTGGAATGAAATTAACTGATAAAAGAGTTTGATGGAAGAAAGCACCGAAGAACCCGGAATAATTGACTGTGCCAAGTTGTCTTGTAGAGTTCATTGCATTGAATAAAAATAGGGAAGTCTCCCCCCCCCCAAAAAAAAAGATCGGATATTTCCAAGATGCGTCCATTCAATTAGTGTGGTTAGCGATGAAAAGACCAACGAAAATGTCATTGGAGACTACTGTGACAGAACTAATAAAATTCTATTTAGAACTGATGCATGATAGACAAAAAAATCTTATTTCAAACATATGAGCGACAGACCAACGAAAATGCTATTTCAAACTTACGCCCGACAGGCCCACGAAAATGGTTTTTAAACTTAAACGTGACAGACCAAACTAAATAAACTAATAGAAATGCTTGGATGCATCTAAAATAAGATGTGTCCATTCGATCTGTGCGTTTATCAACGGAAATGCTATTTCATACTGAAGCGTCGCCGTCGAACCGACAAAGTCTTTTACAGATGTCGGAAGACACTCATACAAAAAAATGGACGCCATGACTGATAGTTCGGCCTCTATTTTCGTTGTGAATTAGCGTTTAATTCTGAAAATCAAAGCCGTGTTTTTCGTCCTGTTGAGAGACAGACACTGCGAGTGAGGTTGGGCAGAACCGAATGTGAGATATTGACGCTCCATTAAGTGCGCAACCAATTTATATCACCACAATCGTGTGCGGTGAATGCGTTCGATGCTCGTACAGTGCGCGGCGTAATTGTAACAAAGTCTGCACGCAGTCTTACATGCCCACCGCTGCATTTGCGACCCCTTCGTGCATTTCAGTTGCACTCACGCCGCTCAATAGAACCAATTACTAAGAAGGGATTGAATAATAGATTAAATCTCTTCGCGAAAAAGCGGATATTTTTACGCGCATGCGTATAACTTGATTAATATATTAAAAAAACGACGTACTAAACTAGTATTTTGGAATGATTACCAAACCAGGTCGTGGACGAGAGTGCTGGTATCTGATTAGCATAATGGATACTGTTGTGGACTATGGGATAGGATCTGGTGTGCTAATGTACACAATGTAAAGTGATCAAATTAAACCAATCATTAAAAAATAAGTAAAATTTAGTATAAACAAAGATTTTTCTTGTATTATCTTGAGTATTCTCATAAAAAACGAATGCAAGGTGAGAAAAAGGGGAGAAAAAAAAACCAAGAGAGAAAAAGGAAAAACTCATGAGAGAGAAGAAAGGGGAGAAACGACGAGAGAATAAAAAGTTGGTGAGAGAATTGACACGGATAGAAACTGCGATAGCAAATTTCAAAAGGAAAAAGATTTAATGTTTCGAATTTTTTAGATGAAATTTGATACTTTGCATTAGTAAGATTATTGAGTGTTATTCACATAACGTTTCGGCCGATGTATCATTCGACACTAACGATGAGATACAAAATGGAGTCCTACAACAGTACATTTTAGTCTCAACATCAACCGGGAAAAGAGAAAATTGTGAAAACAATTTTTCAACCATCGTTCTGGAGAATTTTATTTCCTTGGGGATCATCATTAGTTCACATCTAAAACCCAGATTGGTAAAGCATCGATTATCTTCCATCTGGCGAGCCTTGGACTTTTCTAAAAACCTTAAGATCAGGATCGTCAATACTATGATGAAATCCGTTCTGCTCTATGAGCGCGACGACCGATAGAGAAAGAAATATTACAAAGATGTTGGAGATGTATTTGCCACAATTTTCGCAGGTCTGCATCCTTTAGCAGTCACAATGAAAATGAAGAGAGACAGAATAAAAAAAACACATGGCGTCATGGGATGGAGGCAGATTTGAATGATGGTTTGGCTATATATGTGGATGCTTGGAGAATCTTGGTTCGTGGCCTATTCCCAGCGCTGAGTAACAAGGTTTCTCAACTTTATCAATTAGAGTAAAATGTGTTTTATAGAGGGTGAGGCAATATGTGGAGGGCAGCGCTTCTGGCCAATTCATGTGTTAGGTTGTTGATTTCATCTCCACTGCCTTACATTGTTTCTCAATGAAACTTGTTAATTTTGTAGCTTGGTTACAATAAATGACGTCATTTTAATTTTATAGTAGTATAGTTTTTAATTTAATTTTATATACAGATACGTTCTTCATTAATAGAAAGAGATAAACACAGACAATTTATTTCCTGTGTTGGATTGTTTATTCCATCTCTCCGGACCTTTGGTTGTTTCACTCTCGAATTTCCTTGCCCCAACGTATCTTGTCATTCACGTCTGTTAAGCGACGGATTTTTCATGTTTAGATGAGTACAGTTTTTATTTTGATTCATATACACATACGTTCTTCATGGAATGGGATATATAGACAGAAACGTACACCCCACTCACTTTGTATAAATCGTCGACAATCGGATAGCAATAGTCATTTAACACTTTCGACATTACTTCTATAAGCTTGATATTTAATGAAAATCACAAAAAACGTTTTTCACTAAAGTAAAATAAACAAACGCAATGAAAAGAGTACTTACCGTCGGCATCTTTTGCCTCGAGACCGCGAGCCTGTATCACCGAAACGTTAAGCATCAATATGGGAGGCTGAAAAACAGATGAGAGGAAACAAAATAAGAATTAAAATTAACAAATTATTATTAAATAAATCTTACGTCCTAGGTATGAACTTAAAGTATCCGGTGGTGAGCCCCAGTTTTGGAGCTTTGGTGTGTGTGGGGTTACCATTAGTCTCAGATTCACTCTGACCTGGGATGTTCGTACCTGTCAGTGTCCCAACTATGGGTAAAATAGAATCTGTTTTGGATGAGACACGAAACTGCCTTGGAAACACTTGTGCCGGGTTTCCACACTTACCCAATCTCATTTGATCATCGCTACTTCCGACAAGATAACTTTTTATGTTTACTGATCTATAGATAAGGTTACACTAATAATCGGGGAGCTTCCATTCGATCTATGGAAACCCCTGATTGTAAGAATGAAACCGGCCGCTCAAAACCTGATCCGGTGATCTAGCTAAATGCGACTGTGCATGTGATCCACCCACATGTGACTATTGAAATGCGATCGAAAACAATTGATGCTATTCTTATCTGTCCCCATCTACCAAAGCCATGCAACACCGCAGATCTCTGCAGCAGATAACAGCAGAGCCATGGCTTGCATAACGGCGTGGACAAACACAATTTGAAAATATCTTATGAAGACACGAAAACAGAAAAAAAATAATAACAATCTAAAGTCGATGAAAGTGTTCCGGGAATCTTAGAACAAGAGACATAAAGGATTTAATGAAATTTCTCGCGATAACTTCCAAGTCAATATTTGATCGGCATTTTGCTGTCAATCTACGAAATTCTGGTAAACAAGTGAAATAGATATTAATTCGTTGAAAAGTGAATGTATTGTCGGATTGAATCAACAAAACGGTTGAGAGAATACGACGTTTAAGCGAATGCCTGTTTGAGGAGCGTGTCTATAGAACAGTGCTTCCATGGTAAACTTCTTTACAAACAAACTTTCAAAATGACAGGTTGTCAAAATTAGAAATTAGAGAATTACTTAAAACGTAAACAACATTGAAAAAAGTCGTGAGAAAATAAAAGATGCAAAACAAAACAAAAAGTACTTAAAATCGATTCATCTTTAACATGTGCGTGAGAACACAACAGGCGCATGCGAATGTGAAGGAGAACATGCTTGCCCACTTCACATGTAGAGATTAACAAATTAACCAAACATGAAACTTAAATATAGATCTCTATATCCAAAAGACGAAAATTGTCTGATTGTGTGTCTATCCGCTTTTCACACCTATTCTATCGATGCATCACAACTATAAACCAGCGTATCATGAGTATTGTTTAAAACAAAATAACATTAAGATTAAGATGTTTTCTCATTAATCGAGTTTCAATCTAAACAATGGAATTTGATTTTAAGGCAAATTAAGAGTAAGGAAGATAATTCCTCTCATTAAATTTGATTTTAAGGCAAATGAAGAGTAAGATAGATAATTCCTCCCATTAAATTTTATTTTAAATCAAATGAAGAGTAAAGGAAGATAATTCCTCCCATTAAATTTGATTTTAAGGCAAATGAAGAGTAAGGAAGATAATTCCTCCCATTAAATTTGATTTTAAGGCAAATGAAGAGTAAGGAAGATAATTCCTCCCATTAAATTTGATTTGAAGGCAAATGAAGAGTAAGGAAGATAATTCCTCCCATTAAATTTGATTTTAAGGCAAATGAAGAGTAAGGAAGATAATTCCTCCCATTAAATTTGATTTTAAGGCAAATGAAGAGTAAGGAAGATAATTCCTCCCATTAAATTTGATTTGAAGGCAAATGAAGAGTAAGGAAGATAATTCCTCCCATTAAATTTGATTTGAAGGCAAATGAAGAGTAAGGAAGATAATTCCTCCCATTAAATTTGATTTTAAGGCAAATGAAGAGTAAGGAAGATAATTCCTCCCATTAAATTTGATTTTAAGGCCAATGAAGAGTAAGGAAGATAATTCCTCCCATTAAATTTGATTTTAAGGCAAATGTAGAGTAAGAAAGATAATTCCTCCCATTAAATTTGATTTTAAAGCAAATGAAGAGTAAGGAAGATAATTCCTCCCATTAAATTTGATTTTAAGGCAAATGAAGAGTAAGGAAGATAATTCCTCCCATTAAATTTGATTTGAAGGCAAATGAAGAGTAAGGAAGATAATTCCTCCCATTAAATTTGATTTTAAGGCAAATGAAGAGTAAGGAAGATAATTCCTCCCATTAAATTTGATTTTAAGGCCAATGAAGAGTAAGGAAGGTAATTCCTCCCATTAAATTTGATTTTAAGGCAAATGTAGAGTAAGAAAGATAATTCCTCCCATTAAATTTGATTTTAAAGCAAATGAAGAGTAAGGAAGATAATTCCTCCCATTAAATTTGATTTTAAGGCAAATGAAGAGTAAGGAAGATAATTCCTCCCATTAAATTTGATTTTAAGGCAAATGAAGAGTAAGGAAGATAATTCCTCCCATTAAATTTGATTTTAAGGCAAATAAAGAGTAAGGAAGATAATTCCTCCCATTAAATTTGATTTGAAGGCAAATGAAGAGTAAGGAAGATAATTCCTCCCATTAAATTTTATTTTAAGGCAAATGAAGAGTAAGGAAGATAATTCCTCCCATTAAATTTGATTTGAAGGCAAATGAAGAGTAAGGAAGATAATTCCTCCCATTAAATTTTATTTTAAGGCAAATGAAGAGTAAGGAAGATAATTCCTCCCATTAAATTTTATTTTAAGGCAAATGAAGAGTAAGGAAGATAATCCCTCCCATTAAATTTGATTTTAAGGCAAGTGAAGAGTAAGGAAGATAATTCCTCCATTAAACTCTACACAAGAAAGAGTTTTTTTCATTTTTGATTTGCTAAATAACTTAATGTGCATAGTAAAGTTTGTAAATTTACTGTAAGATTCAATTTGATAGTGAACGTAAATCAAAAATGTAAGTTCAACTAAATACACCCCCCACACACACATATATATATATATATATATATATATATATATAATATTTGTTATTCTTTATTATCTATGTACGTATACGTTTCGTCCTTTTTCAATCGGGACTCATCAGCATAGAGATATGACTATTCACTACCAGTCATGCGATTCGAAACCCCGGACTACAAGTATTTTTCAACTCCAATCCGACGTCGCTAACCGCTAGGCCAATTGTAAACAGCGAATAAACTATGATAATTTTAACACTTTAACGGCGGCTTGACGTCGAGGCATTCTACTTCTATTAAGGGAAGGAACGATGCATAAAGCAAGTGACGGCATGCCGTGTTAATACTACCATTAATACCTGCCACAGGACGGGTAAAATTAAATTCCCAATACAAATCAGCTTTGCACCAAATTTTTGTCCCCTTACAAAGATTAAAATCAAAATATAATGATACTGAACGTTATGTCTAGAATCCTTATTCAAATTTTGGTCAAAATCTATTACATGATTTTGATTCTAGAAAATGTCTAAAAACTTACGGCTTAAACTTAAATTATCTTAAGAAGAAATTAAAATTCAGGAAATATTTCTTAATTGGCGTTTAATTACTATGGAAAAAATATAATGCAAATCCGAAATATTTGAATTTTTAAATAAAGGTTGTGCCCATATTATGCTCCCTTGAAACCCTTTTAAAATACTCCAAATAAACTGCAATTTGTGGAATATTTATTAATTAATGTATCATACCTGTTGTTATAATTTGAAACAATTGAAGGTCTCAGAATTTTCACGAAGGTCTTTCAACCCGTTTTACATAAAACTAAATTTAACTAAATATAGCCCACATTTGTATCCCTTATATCTAGCAGCTGCGTTCTAAAATTTATAATGATCGCTTAATTGGTTTAGGAATAAATGATGTACATACAAATATATAAACATATAAAAAACCTAGTTTTCTCTCTCTCTCTCTCTCTCTCTCTCTCTCTCTCTCTCTATATATATATATATATATATATATATATATATATTAGTTAATATTTACTCTAGGCTGGGATGATGATAGAAAAGATACTGCATAACTAAAAGGAGGTCGTAATACCTGGAAGGGTTACCCCCACACCCTTAAAAAGGAGCAGGTAATTCCTCAGAAGACGGTCTTATGACAACAGAACCAATACTACACTACCCACCTCCATTAAAACATAATACAATAGATTAAATCAGTTTTTATTTCATTCATTAAAAAATGCCTAGTCATTAAAACTATTTTATATATATATTACAGAAGATCAGAACAATATTGATACCGTTGGTTTCGTATCCGACGAACGACAACAGTACGTGACCATCCTTTATGGTCCCTCTTCATCCTCCGTTGTTGTCTGTTGCTTTGTAAAATGGCGACTCGCGCGCCGTGTGCGGTCGTAGCGATATCTCAATCCTCTATCCTATTTTTTCTAGTTTGGGGTTTATATTAGTATATTTTGCTTATATTTGCAGTATGGGTAATTTGAAGAAAAATATCCTTTTACTTCTGTCACCCCTCCTCGATTATTTTAACATTTACCTCCTTTTTTACATAGACCAATCAAAAAAGTGAATTTATCTTTTTAAGACGATGATCAATTTCTCTCATTATTTGTTTTTTTGACGTGGTTGTTTATACATCTGAGGAGACCTAATTAAGGGGTCGAAATAAGTTATAATGTGTACAACCTTAATGTGTGTATAGTTTTTTCTTTTTATAATTCTGTTTTGCTCTGTTTAAATTACATTGAGCTCTGTTATTCAGATTCTCAACACAAAATTGAAATCTACACACTATATATATATATATAATTATTAATGACAATATATGTATTAGCATATACTATCAGTTTCCTTTTACTTTGTAGTCTCCTTACAAGATTCACCTTAATGATTGTCAATTATTGATAACAGAGCAAATATAAGTCAGTTCATATTATATTCCAATAACCATGGTTTTATTTTATTATTTTTATTTTTTCACATTTCCAAAAAACATAATATTTCTGTGAGATATATTTTTTACGGTCCGTTTCATTTGTCCTGTGCCAAACAACATTTTTATGTCAATATCGTCTCTAAAGGATAGAGGATTGAGATATCGCTACGACCGCACACGGCGCGCGAGTCGCCATTTTACAAAGCAACAGACAACAACGGAGGATGAAGAGGGACCATAAAGGATGGTCACGTACTGTTGTCGTTCGTCGGATACGAAACCAACGGTATCAATATTGTTCTGATCTTCTGTAATATATATATAAAGACACTACAAAATCATCAGAAAAAATTCACAAAGAGTAAAAAGTTCTTGGATTAAAGTGTCTTGAAAAAACCTACACTATACAGTAGTTAATTTATGGTGAACACAAACAAAAAACAAATAAAAGAGGTTATTGGAATACAATATGAACTGACACACACACACACATATATATATATATATATATATATATATATATATATATATATATATATATTATATATATATATATATGTATATATATATATATATAAATGCAAAATCGGCCTTACCGAACTGAACTATTATTGATGTTAAGTTCGGTAGCATGATCACCTGAGCTGACGAGATGGCAAAACTTGTCTGAAGAGTTTCACATTTTCTACCGTTCGTGGAGCGTCAGGCGGTCTTTAATTCATTAGTATAAAAAGTGCATATATCACAAAATATTATAAGCTCGAATAGGGTTTAGACCGAAAAATCAAAGAACACGTACAAAATCAACCCACAGAATCTCAAACTCATATAAGAAAGGATTCATGACATTAACATAAATTAATAACGATACCACGAAATTACAAATGGAATATAAGGAAAAATAGACATTAAATGTGTACATTTTATTTAAAGACAACAAGAATTATTTCATTAACAAACAAAATTGACTAATTAATTCTATGGAAACAGAGTTCGGTCACGTCTCCAAGAAAATCATACACAATTCAATTAGCTAAATCCAAAGACCTAAAATTCTCCCATGACAGATAAATTGTTCCGCATAATTAAATATAAGAATAGAACCTCCGTTATTCAATTCGATATAATTAACTACTACCACGGTATCTCCAGTAATCTCCTTATTAATCAACTTTGCTAGAAATCATGTAGGAATTACGGAGGGACAATTGGACATATTGTTTCTACATGAATACAAACGACAAATAATAACTTCAATGTTCCGATGGGGTAATATTACACTTCACAGACGTGGGCGTTTCTATTTTACTTTAAGTAGAATAGTGAACCAGGTGGGTTTATACGGAGATGATGGTCTAATAGTTATTCCTGACGGTAATCGTACTTTGAGCTCCCAGTATAAGTCGCGATGATTTTTAAAATGGAAGTTTTAAAATAGAGATCATCGCTAACTGCAAAATGTACATTTTCTAGGCATTCAATTGAACCTAAAAAATAAAACAAGGAGAATAATCCACTCACACACAATAACAACAGGTTTAACTCCATAATAAAAAATTCAAACATCATCAACACTAGAATTAACACGCTTTCATCCAGTAATAAATCCTTGAATATGAACAAAAACATATACGACACAGCATTATAAAAAAGTTTATATACGAATAAATTCGCATATATAGAACAAAGTAATAACAGAACTAATCTAACAAATTTAAGTAAAAAATAAAATAGAAAAAGAAACATCATTTGGTTCAACCCCCCTTCTGTCAACTACCGAGAAATAATATAGGACAGTTTTTCTAAAAATTTGTAGAGAAGCATTTAAACATAAGTAACGTCTTACACAAAATATGTAAAATCTCTTAAACTTAATCTTTCACTAAAACATAAGCAACATAATCACTTCCCACAACTAAAAATTGACAGATCAAACAAACGAGACCAATGCCAATATTATCAGTTGCAATTACATAATTAAAAAAGACTGCCCCATCGAAGAACATTACAATGTAAACAATATTAATTACAAGGCGACCATATTTCCGAGTGAGGACTCAGTAATAAGCAAATCTATATCGGGATTTCCTCCGAAGCAGAGAACTAGAAGCAGAGATATCACAATCGCAGACAGTCATTCTAAAACTTGGACTAAAAAATCAAACGGCTTTCTATAAGACTTACTGGTCACTAAAAGAGAAATGTGACTCCCACAATCTCTTCGTGGATTTTATTTAGATCCAGCACACTTAATAGCGCAAAGATACAATTTATATTTGGAGCAAAAATAAAGACTATACAATACGAAAATGGCAACACATTGAACTGTTTTTATACATGTGTGGGTATGCCTTTATAGGTTCAGATTACTTCCAGAGGCAAAAATAGGGAAGCGCGTGTACGGGGTTTGTTGTTGTATGTATCTTAACCTACTGATTCTCACACTGAGATGGGATTGTTAATCGCCGGTCTCTTATGTTGGACAACTGTGTCTCTCCCAAAACATTGTCACGTCATAATCGCACCACATTTTTTAAATTCTAACGACGATGTTTCGTTTGAAAATAATATTCACGTCACAAACGCACCACATATTTTCAAATATTGTACTTGTATGTTATTTCTTTAAATCGATCATCTTGAGAAAATCTTGAAATAAAGACGAAACGTTGATGAATATATAAATAATCTAGATATTTTTTTTTTCATTTTATATCACGTTGAAACATTATTTCAAATAATGTTCATATATATATATATGTGTGTGTTTGAAAAAAGACAAACAGAAAACAGGTTAGAATGCAGGAGAAAAACAAAAAACAAGAGATTTGAATTTGTTTTTTGTTTTTCTCCTGCATTCTAACCTGTTTTCTGTTTGTCTTTTTTCAAACATTTTGTCTACCACGGCATTTAATTTTCATGACTTATCGTGTACCTTACCCTATATATATATATATATATATATATATATATATATATATATATATATACAATAAAAATAAATGTGACTTAAGGTAACATTTTACTGCAGTTTCACTGTGTTTCCGTTCGTGTAAAGTTTATTAATAAATCCTTAACATCACTTTTTTTTAAATATAGATCTAATGAAAAATGTTACGGGTTTATTAATTCACTTCTGATGATTGAAAAACACGTGAAACTACAATAAGGTGTTTAATTACGCTATATTTATATTTCATTCTGATATAATTGTAGCTGATATAGCTATCGAGAACTTTTTGTATCCTGATTCGACTCTGTTAGGTCTTGTAGAAATAGATATTCATGTTTATCTCAATATAGTATCGAGAGTATTTAGGTATCAAATTGATTTGCATGTTTATGTCAATATAGTATCGAGAGTATTTAGGTATCAAATTGATTTGCATGTTTATGTCAACATAGTATCGAGAGTATTTAGGTATCAAATTGATTTGCATGTTTATGTCAATATAGTATCGAGAGTATTTAGGTATCAAATTGATTTGCATGTTTATGTCAACATAGTATCGAGACTATTTAGGTATCAAATTGATTTGCATGTTTATGTCAATATAGTATCGAGAGTATTTAGGTATCAAATTGATTTGCATGTTTATGTCAATATAGTATCGAAAGTATTTAGGTATCAAATTGATTTGCATGTTTATGTCAATATAGTATCGAGAGTATTTAGGTATCAAATTGATTTGCATGTTTATGTCAATATAGTATCGAGAGTATTTAGGTATCAAATTGATTTGCATGTTTATGTGAATATAGTATCGAAAGTATTTAGGTATCAAATTGATTTGCATGTTCATGTCAATATAGTATCGAGAGTATTTAGGTATCAAATTGATTTGCATGTTTATGTGACTATAGTATCGAGAGTATTAAAGTATCAAATTGATTTGCATGTTTATGTCAATATAGTATCGAGAGTATTTAGGTATCAAATTGATTTGCATGTTCATGTCAATATAGTATCGGGAGTATTTAGGTATCAAATTGATTTGCATGTTCATGTCAATATAGTATCGGGAGTATTTAGGTATCAAATTGATTTGCATGTTTATGTCAATATAGTATCGAGAGTAATTAGGTATCAAATTGATTTGCATGTTCATGTCAATATAGTATCGGGAGTATTTAGGTATCAAATTGATTTGCATGTTTATGTGACTATAGTATCGAGAGTATTTAGGTATCAAATTGATTTGCATGTTTATATCAATATAGTATCGGGAGTATTTAGGTATCAAATTGATTTGCATGTTCATGTCAATATAGTATCGGGAGTATTTAGGTATCAAATTGATTTGCATGTTTATGTGACTATAGTATCGAGAGTATTTAGGTATCAAATTGATTTTCATGTTCATGTCAATATAGTATCGGGAGTATTTAGGTATCAAATTGATTTTCATGTTCATGTCAATATAGTATCGGGAGTATTTAGGTATCAAATTGATTTGCATGTTTATGTCAATATAGTATCGAGAGTAATTAGGTATCAAATTGATTTGCATGTTCATGTCAATATAGTATCGGGAGTATTTAGGTATCAAATTGATTTGCATGCTTATGTCAATATAGTATCGAGAGTATTTAGGTATCAAATTGATTTGCATGTTTATGTCAATATTGTATCGAGAGTATTTAGGTATCAAATCTCCTCCGATACAATTGTCATTAAACACGGCGGAATATTATTTGAGAAATATGAAATAGGTTCGATTACAGACGGTTAAGTTTTATCTAAGTAACATTTGGTATATAACGGATTTAAATCTGCTTTTATAACTTGCAATCCTTTTGACATCGTAAAATATGCATTGTTCTTTACAAGATGAAAACATTGAAGGAAATCCACTTTTAATTCAAGACTTGTTGATGATCATTCGAAGAGAATCATTTCTATTTTGTGATTGTCCATCATCTCATGTGAGTAATATATTTATCTTAATTATTTATGACATTTTGTGTCCTCTTCATTTGGATGATAATTACAAAATTAATTAATCCAAAAATACAAAAGAAAAGATAACAAAACGACTGCCTCTATTCAATAACACCCAATATAATCAGTTCACGCGTTGCTATGGTAACGTTTCGGTTGTTGCCAGAGAAGAAACCACGTGATTCTGGTGAATAATAACCGAAAAGCCGAAGATAAAACAGAACGACGTGTGTTTCAGTCCTGATTTCAAGCAATTAAAAAATACACGATACGCAAAATAACAAGTAAAGTATGAGTTATCTCCCTGCGATCACTACTGCTGAAATAATGTAAACAACCATTAATCACGACATTTGTTTGATTCGGGAGACAAAATAATGAGTATTATTTGGATTATTCACATTACTGTTCTCATCTTGGATGTTCTTCTCACTACGTTTCAGCCGATGTAACTTCTAACCTTGTCGAACTCAGGAATCTTTGCAGACCTAGTATATAGTTTAATACACTATGGGGACGATTCTAAATAGTAGATTAACACAAGCACACACACACTATATATATATATATATATATATATATATATATATATATATATAGTAATAAGTAGTAATAAGTTTAAGGTTTCGAAAATTCATATTAGAACCGTCCACAGATAGGCTAAAAAATAATCAGTACTAAGCAACAGTCTTCTAGAGGTTGAAGGTCCAATATAATTGATTCTAAGAATATAATTAAGGATTATTTAAGACTCCTACCCGGTTATGACTGACGAAACCAGAATAATCTACCGCCGTTGATTAAATAAAGGGGCCAGTCCGAAATTCCGTACAGATTCCCGAGTTCGACAGTTTGTTAGAATAACATCTAAGATGAAAACAGTAGTCCGAATAATCGAAATAATACAAATTATCAATCCTCCTCTAAAAAATTCCGAAACATAAAACTATTGAATGCACATATATTTATGAACATCAGGTTGTTTTTGCGGAAATCGTTCCAAACAAAACATGAAGCCACTTGATGAAAGGAGCTAACAAGAACGAAATATGATTATCGCAAAGACCGGAGATGCCTATTTACCTTAGTCTTGAAAAGACCAAGATTTAGACAGGTAGTAAACAATCAGCAGGAAGAGAGTTCCACAAGTCTGCAGTTCTTGTAAAGAAGCTACTAAAATAGGAAACCGTATTAGAATAAGGTATGAAAACAGCGAATTGATCGAGCCCACTAGACCAACGAGTCAAACGAGCTGGAACAAAGGAAACAGGGAATAGATCACATAATTCTGAAGAACACATGCCATAATAGTATTGATAGAAAGAACTGAGACTAGCAACATGACGTCTGTGAGAGAAAGAGTTCAGAGAAGAAGAAATGGTGGGACCCATCAAATTACAGATACATTTCTACATCTATATCAAGAACCCTCAAATAGGACAGAGAGTCACCAACCCAAATATGACAACAGTACTCCATACATAATCTGATAGTAGATTTGTAGAGATAGAGAATAGCCTCAGGTGTAAGAAAGTGTTTGGAGCGATAGAGAGGTTAGTTACGAAAGGCTCTAATCTCTATATTAATAAAATTGTGTGACCACTTCTCGTGTCTGTGTGTTTCTCGTGTAATTTTGATAATTCCACATCGAATTATTATTTTTGTTTTCTATTAATCAAATATTTATTGAAAAAAAATCTAACATCGTAAAATAAAAGGAATTTTTAAAAATCTTATTTAAACAAATGATTTAATTATGAAATTAAATCCGTCAGTCTACATTTCGTATCCAAGTCAACCATTTTAATATTTTGTCTAAAAAAAACTGAAGTACTTTAAGACACTTCGAAATTTGAAAGGAATCTGGAAGCATTTAAATTTATTTAAGTAAATAAAACAAATGTTACTTTTAAACTATAAAATTCTATTTATGATGTCTTATTTGATTTTGGAACAATTCATTTTAAAATGTGTAATATCTCAAAATTTGCTAGTCAGTGACACTAGCTACTCAACAATTACTGTTTTTTTTAAATTTGGAAGTCGGACAATCTTATTTTTTATGGGTGTGAAAGGTGATAATGTACGCACACAGGAAGGGACAAGAATCTTATTATACAGATGTTCAATCTTTTATTTGGCGCATTTTTTTAAATATAAATATTTTTTGTGATTAAAAAACAGAATGAACAGGGAGCTCATTAAGGAAAAGAATTATTTTAAGTGGGCGAACTCGTTTACTGCAAACACGCTATGATATCCCTATATAAAGTTCAGCATGTCTATGCGTTTATATATTTCTATGTACAGGATTCACTACTAAACTAATTAACCGATCATTATGAATTTTGAAACACAGCTTCGAGGTGTAAGGGACTGAAATGTAGGCTGTTATTAATTTTATTTAGTTTTATGAAAAGGGTATAACAATGGAATGGAAGCCCTTCGTGAAAATTAAAATTGCTTCGATTTTTTTGTGAAATTTTAACAATAAGTATCACAAAGATCAATTAATAAATTTTCCCCAAATCTCAGTTTCTTTGGATCATTTAAAAAACATTTAGGGGGCACAATATGGACACAAACTCTCATTTAAAAACTTCAAATATTTCAGATTTGCATTGAATTTGATCTATAGTTATTAGACACCGATTAAGCAAAATTCTATGAACTCCAATTTTTTCGTAAGCCTCATTAAGTTTAAGCCTTGGATTTTAGACATTTTCTAGCATCAAAATCATGTAATGGATTTTAATCAACATTGGAATAAGAATTCTAGACATAAGGTTAATATCATTACATGATAGTTTTAATCTTCGTAAGAGGAAATTAAAGATGATGCAAAACTGTTCTGGAAATCATCTCTTTTAGCTGCCCTGGGACGGGTATTCTTCCATCTCTACATATAAGTAAAAGCTAACATAGATGAGAACGTATATACAATCTTGTTTGTTTCAACTCTAAATTCTTATGAAATAGATATGTATGTTCGAATTTGCCGCAATGTATTAGTTAATTCAACATTATATATAAATGTGAGAACACGTAGATATATTTGTATTTACACAAACGATGATAGAAGCAAGCATGCTGTTATATTACATCGAATAGACGTTTATTTCTTTTTACATTTTAATTGACCGATATTTCGGGAAACGTCCTTTTAACAAGGCACGTGTTATTAAACATGTTTTGTTTGAACACAATTCGTGTTGTGATCAGCGACATAATAGTTCGCCTGTCACGTGATACAAAGACAACTCTTATATCTGCTGCAAGAACTTTCGCAAAAACAATCAACCCGAAGGCAATGTCGACAAAGTTTGCGGTGTTTATCTTGTTAGTTGGTTGTTTTGTCTTACGACATATCAACCCTTTCCGGATTATTTAATCAGTCATTTTGGTAAAAGATCTTATGCTTCAGATTTTTGATATCTTCAAATATTTATCGATGCTGCGAATGTATGTTTTTCATATGATTCGTTTTGGGATTTATGTGTTTTGTAGGCGTATATTTTGTAAACAAATAGTCTAGAAAATACTGATTATATTTAACCCATAGACAGGATACTGACAGGTATTACCACCCTGGGACAGAGTTGACACGAGAGTAATGGAAACTAAGAGTACCCCCCCCCCCCCACTCCAAGTTCTCAAATCGAAGCCTCGCCATAGAATACAGTTTTGTGTTATAGCCAAGACGGTTGGTTTGGGAATAACGTGAGTAGTTGGAAAAAAGGTTAGGCAGAAAAAAAAAGCTGTGAAAGATGGATTTGGGGTGGTGGGTGAGATCGAACACCTTACCCAACGGTGTCCGATGCAGTTTAATGTCTTACTCTCGACAGAGTCTCTCACTGTCAGGTATTGTCCGAGGAATCGGATAAAAAATAAAAGAGGTAAAAAATTTATCTCACTCTACACATTCTTAGTTGAATTACGTTTGAACACATAATCCCTCCGACTACTGCTCCCTCAGTCATGTGTAAAATTTTGAAACTGATTCAATTTATATTGAATAGAAAGTAAGAAAAAAGAAAGAGGAAAGAAAAAATGATGTCACCGACAGTCGACTGCTTGATCTTGTTTCAGTGTTCTTTTTCAAACATTTACTAGTAGCAATTGGTTGTCTGGCAGGGTTAGAAGGTCAGATTTGAGAAAACTTATGGACGGGAAAACAGGAAGTGAGGAAAGTGTAAATCACGTGAGGAGTTACTTCATCAAAAAAGTTAAACAATATTTTATAAGTGAAAAAAGCGACTGAGAGCGGATCGAAATAGACAGATCTTAAAATGAGTAATTAGAAAAACTTATGACATAAGAACCCGTATAAAAAAGCAAGCTGTGAATCTGAAAATCATCCCGAAGTCTGTTCTATTCATGTGAATTAATGACGTACAAATTTGATGCGAGAAAGACAATTTCTGCAGGGTCTGCGGCCGGAATTTTCAGCCCCACACCCACTAGACAATCCTGAGGATAAGGATATGCTACATGTATCAATTCAAATTTTGTTTGTAAATATCTTTTTTATGACATAAACGCAGTGTATTATTGAATTATAGTAAAAAGTAGATACGCAAAATAAACAAAAACTACTCGTAAAAAAGCAAACCTATTTAGAAATTTTGATTGAACACATCAATATGAGTAAAGAGTCATCTATTCATGTGTTTGCTTCGGGAATCGATCCCCTTTTGGAGGGAAAATAAATGTTATTCACCGAGAGAAAACTGGATGGGACTTATATTCGTCTTTCTTTCTGTGTTGAGTTGCTAATACTGACGCACTGTTAGAAACAGTCAAGCGGACGAATTCGGCAAAGTCTGTGAGACGCGACGGGAAACAGAGGCAACGTTAGCACAATTACTTTTCGTGTGCTTGGACGAAAATAACTCTGGATCAATAATGTGACCTCACAAAACGAGAGTTGTGTCTCTGGAAAAGCCGGCGAACGGTCAGCACGCGCGTGCGCACGCACACACGCACACACACACACACACACACAAGGAGATAAAGATGTGAGAAGGACGTTACAAGGCCGGGGTCATAGAGTCTGTCAACGGCTATAGCAAAATATGACTCGAGAATAGTAACGCAATCGCAGTGAAGTAAACTGTTAAATAAAGTCATAGAAAATCATGAACACAGCCATAATCACATTATTTCTATATCTTTCTCTACCTCTCCCTCCTACTCGCCTATCCGCCAGTGGAGCTGGTCTTACGTAATTTCGACCTTGTCATTATACAACTACAAAACAGAGAATGATGCTTAAAAAGACAATAAATTGAATTAAAATACATATTTGAACGCATTATTGACATAAACATGAACAATAATAACAATAATAATAATAATAACAATAATAACAATAATAATAATAATAATAATAATAATAACTAGCAGTACCCGTCGCCCGGCAGAAATATAAAAGAATGAACGAAAATGTGTAAACAGCCGACAAAACGCAAATAGGTCACAACGGATAGTTTTAATGTTAAGAAAAAAATGTCGCTTTTGAATTCTAGTAAATCTATGTACCCACAAAAATGATTACCTAGGAGGGGAACAAACCATATAAATTTCCACAGTGTAGAAGGATATCTCCATTATTGACCGATTATGGAAAAGGGTACTTCTGTCGGACCGGGATATTTGTTCGATCTGTTATCGATTCTCTCCTCGGTCAATTGACAAATCCTTCTAGACTGTGGCAATTTTTATTTACTTTAGAAAATATAATAAACGTTGGTTGATTTTCGCCACATTAAGATCTTACGTAGTGTCTAACACTGCCCTCGTGGGGAGCCCAGTAAAATGGATAGTTCTAAATTTAGAAATAGTATAAAGAAAGATTTAAGAAGCCTTATATACAATCATAGAAGTTACCAGTGTTGAAGGATCTCTCATTCATTGACCGTATTTTTTTGTCTGCCCTCGTGGGGAGGCAAGTAAAATTGTTAGTTAAAATGTGATTGATCGTAGAAGAAAAATGCAATTGTACCTAAAAAATATATAGACATATACACATACATAATTACGAAATATTATTTTGTTCCCTCTTACTTACCTTGTTATCATTACGGGTGCGAGAGGTGTAGGAAGAGGGTTGTCGCTGCATGCTGCTAAGTGGAAGTGTTTCCCTACTACCTCTCTTTAAATCATTACGGTTGCGAGAGTGGGGGGGGCTTTTGGCTGGCAACTGGCAACATTCGATATATTTTTTAAATTCGAATCTTAAACAGTTTTATAACTTGTATAAATGAGGTTTTAAGTAAATATGTAAGTACTTACTTTAACAAAATAAACATTATCCGTAAGTCAAAGTTATGAAAATATCGGAACGTTGCGCGGTATTATGAATGTTGTTTAATGATCACTGATTGGGTGGTTTGCGAATTCTGAAACTGGTGTGTACGTGATTTGTTATTTACGAAATAATCTGTCGGCTATGCGCGCCGGTCACTTGGGTTTTTTGGGAGGACTTAATTCTTGAAGGGAATATAATTTACTACCCTCTCTTTGGTTTACTTAGTTGGGAGAGGCTTAACAGAGGGACTAATTGTAATGTTTTGGGTTTAGGTTTTAAAATAAGTTTAAAATTCTGAAAACACGGTCGAAGGTAGTAGTCGAATAAAGTGATGTGTTTCGATGCGTTTGATGCATTCTCTAATTGATTTTAGAGGGAAAAACAGACTCACATTATATATAATATATATATATATATATATATATATATATATATATATATATATATATATTACTGTAGACGCTGTGGACAAAAGGACGAAGCGGTAAATCGCATAATAAGTGAATGCAGAAAACAAGCACAGACGAAATACAAAAGCAGATACGACTGCACGTGAAAGGCAGCTCACTGGAGACTATGCAAACGTCTACACTTTGAACATGCAGAAAAATAGCACACAAATCAAAGACTTAGTGTTAAATATTAAAGTGTTCGTTTGCTAATATTCATCTGGTTATTTGGATATGTGGACCAACGTTGACAGGTCCACAGGAAACCGAGATAATCGGGTCAGCGAGTATGTATTCAAGTGTCACCTTAACATGCGCATCCAGAAGCGGCATGACATCACATGGCTCAAAGAGAGAGGTAGGCCAGTTCATTGGAAGTTTGGAAGCGAACAACACGTGTAAAGAATGACTTAAGATCAATTGTAAATGAAGGGCCACGGATGTCCGTAACCCGGAACGCCTCCCGCCACTAACAGAAGAGAAGGCGATGTCAGCATCTAAATAAATGTCCCTTTCTTCAAATTCGATAATATATTTCGTTTCTTTGGTTGCTGTTAGACTTTCATTACAGGCGAGAACACCCCACCCTTCTAGAGATCATTGTAGATGAAATGTCACTGTCACAAGAGAAGCGGGCCCACGAGATAAGATTTAATTGCGTTGTTATGATTTGTGATTTGTATTGATACACATGTACATTTTGTTTGATTGTGACTTACGAGACATTGGATATCCCCTCGCAGGGGGGTATATGTAACATCAGAAATTTAAAATCATCAAATCTTCTAGCATATACAAACTTATCCAAGCAAGAAAAACACGAAATCAAAGGACTAGAAGAAATTGGACCCAATACACACCATACAACGACGACGCTGATAAAAACAGGTGAAATATTAAAGAAAATCCTTGAGTGCGGAACCCAACGCATACAACTAAATTGCGGCGACGGATCATAGGTAAGTTAAAATATAAATAAAATATATATATATAAAGAACACTAACGAACCAAATGGGACTGAAACTGACAGAAACACCATAATCTGCCTTCTCCGCAAATATAGTAGCACCAGCCTCGGCTGATAACACAAAATGGTCATAAAGGGTTCAGGAGGATGGAAAACTAAGGAAGAACACCATCCACACTTCCACTGGAAAGGTGGAAAAAGTACTGGAATTCTACTAAGGTTAGTACCACTGGGTACTATTGTAAAAGTTCCTAGACATCAAATTATAATAATAATAACTCGAATGTTTAAAATTACCAAGTTTATGGTAAAAGCTATGGAAATATGAAGATGAGAATTAATAGCTGGCGGCCAACACTTGACAAAGATGAGAATACAAAGGCATTTTCTAGGAAGACTCTCTATTGCCACTACTTTTTGTAATAGCCATGATGCGACTCAACAACATACTAAGGAAGCACAAAAGAAAAAAATAAACGACCTGAAACTATTTACAAAAGAATACAACAAACAGAATTAGAAAATCTAATAAATGCAACCATGGAATGAAAAAGTGCGCACTACTAGAGATAAAAAAAGGGAAATCTCGAAACAGCAGAGGGCATAGAACCATCTGACAGATGCAATGAGGTCGCTTGGCAAGCACGGAACTTATAAACATCTTCTGGAAGCGAACACCATCAAATCAACAGAAGTCAAATAGAATATTACAAGAGAATAGCTGAGATGAACAAGAAACTTTCTGAAACCAAATTATATTGTAGAAACATAACAAAAAGAAAAATATATCTGGAAAGTATCCCTAGTAAAGTATTCTGAGCCTCATCACAGACTGGACAAAAGCAGAACTGAAGGCACCTGCACAAAAAATAACTAGGGAACTAATGGTCATACACAATGCACTGCGTTCGAAGGATGATACTGACCGACTCTATGTAAAAAGGAGTAAAGTGAAAGAGGACTGGTAAGTTTAGACTGCGTGGATCATACGATAAAATAACTAGAACAATGCATAACGCAAAGTACCGAAAGACTGATAACCGTTACAAAAGACACTGACAAAGTGAACTAAATAAAGAACAGAAAAACTGGAAACGAAAACGTAAGAAAAGCAAAATGGGAAGAGACGCAGCTACAAGGACAATTTATAAGGCTGACTAAAGAGAAAACACGCGAAAACATATACATAGATACAACAGGACCACATAGAAACGAAATCGTTACTGACAGCCACACAAAACAACGAAATCAGAACAAACTATATACAAGCCAAGATAGAGAGAAACCCGGACAACAGTAAATGTAAAGCAATAACAAACATTATAAGTGAATGCAGTAAATTAGTCAAAAACAAAAATAAAAAACAGACGTCACTAGATTGGGAAGATGATGCACTTTGAACACCCAGACAAACATCGAAGTATAATCCGGAGCCAGTATTGGACAATAAAAAATTATAATCCTATGAGACATGGAAATACAAAGGGACAAACTCATTGGAGCAAGAATACTATATTTAACAAGAAGAACAGAAAAAAAAACCCTCACACAAGCCAGAAGACCAGACGTGATAATAGTCAACAAGAAGGAAAACATGCAAAATAGATTTCGCTGTCTCAATAGTTTACAAATTGAATACCAAGGAAGTAGAAAATCTTAGCAAATACATGGAACTTGCTAGAGAACTGAAAGGAATGTGGAACATTAGTTAAATTGGGCATAACACAACAATCATACTATCCAGGCGAATGGACAATTATTTAACAGTTAAAAGTGATATTCGACGAGATATAAATACATATAACACACCTTCAAATAGGTATAGAATTACATATCTACCACATAAACTTATCTTGTTGATTTTTTAATGTCAGTGCAAAATAGTAATCTGATATATCGATATTTGATTCGAACTAGCCTATTTTGTTGTTTCGCTCTTCCGTTATTGACAAGAAAATGTTTTATTTCACGCCAGTTTATTTGTGGAAATACTCATAACGGCTAAGACAACATTTAAAATAGAAAATTCCTAATTAAATAATTGAAAGCACGATGACAAATTAAAACGAATACATTGAAACCTTAATAGGAAATGTCCTTTGATTGATAAGAAAAAAGTTACAATGAGAGAAGATGAAAAGATCACGAATAAAAATCTCATAAAGGTTAAAATTAAATCTTCTGACTTCCAGCTGTCAAGAAACTCTTTTTCATAAAAAGTTGGTTTATTTAAATAATTTTGCAAACAAATCTAAGAACTTAAATATTAGCTTTTGCTCCGTTTTTATGTTAGCTTTATTATTATCTTATTTATTTTCTTAAGTATGCGGTTTTAGTCTCATAGAGATGAATCTGCAAAGTACATTCAATTCAAAGAATATTTCCACAAAATCTTAGCAAAACCAAGAGAATAATTTAGAACACAAGATGATCACTTATTTGTATAATTCCGTAACCTAAAACAAACTTAAGTGATTCTAACTTTGCTTTCGAAGAATCCTGCTTCACATCGTTATTTTTCTATTTAGCATGAGTATGACATGGGAGGAAGTATCATTTTGTTAAAATTATAAACAACGCCATATACTCATGGGCAAGACCTGATCGGGTCAGCTAGTATATATAAATGCACATTTTTTTACATTCTTTTTTCTTTCAAATCAACTGTCACAAAACATTTGATTCACAGCTTTTCCCATCATTTGAAAAAAAACCTAATAAAAAACCGTCCTATAAAATGGATTAAAACAAAGTATTTAAATATTTGGTGAAAATGAATCCACCTAAATCTACCTTCATTATTGTCATCAATTGACCATTTTCACTAGCATCAATAGCGTATGAATTCCACTTTATTTTATTAACTCATTAAAACCTCTTTAATGCTATTAAAGTCTGCCGTTTTTATCACACCGAGAAAAGTGTGATACTTTATTAAATGAAATGTATTCCACAAAGCTTTCATTTTGTTCCTAAAGATTTTTATACCGAATATTTTGATATATAATAATTTATCTATTTTTGCATTAATATTTATAGATCATATTTTGGTTGAGTCAAAATTTCAAATAATATCGGAATAATATTGAAGTATTGGAATATTTTAGTTTTTGAAGAAATTTCATCAAAGGAAAACATTATAAAAATATTTTGTGTGAATGTCTTTACTATACCATATGCCAATTATCAGAAATGTATATGTAATATATATATATATATATATATATATATATATGGTAGGAAAATATACTCAAAGCATGTAAGCTACATAAGAACATTCATTTTTCAGTCCTGAAGGAAATTATCAGGCTAAATTTAACCTGATGACTTACTTTGGTAATGAAACATAAACGTTTTTGTGCAGCTTACTTGTCATAAAATATTTTCATATTACTACTAAGCTCTATTCCTATACTTAGCACTGTTGAAGTAAATAGCGAAAATATATCTGCAATATATTGTATTACCTAATATCATATGTGTATCCACACTAAATAATAAAAAAATGATATCGATATATAGATATATAAGATATCCAATTCAATTCCCGTCAATTATATCTGATTAAAGTCAATGTGACTGAATAAGTTTAGCGAAAATCTATTAATAAATTTATAATAAAAAAATAAATCGATTAAAATTTAATCGATTAAAGGTTGCGGGCGAATTTTTATCAGCGTTTCGATAACGATCATTTCAAAAAGATCGTTCTAAAATGTTAAAAGAAATATAAAAAATATAAGAGAGATATTGTGTTTCGTACATGAAACGCATTTCATAATATAATAATAATTATAAATTTGACCTGCGGAAATTACGCAATATTTGAAAATACTTCACTACAATCCGCTTTGTGCAACATTTGATTTGACAAAACACAAGATTGTTCGTCGAAAAAAATTGACAACGGTAATTTCGTAATTTATACTTTGACTTTTCATCAATTTTTAATTATTTGTAACTGTTAATCTCAATTTCGCGAAATAAATGTCAGGCATACATTACTAAAAAGTCTGTAATAGAACTAAGAACATTGTTGATGAAATGACGTTGCATGTTTTGTTTTAATTGTGGATATGCGCTTTCGTTTTTAGGTTTCTTCCTCTCACGCTAGTACTATTTTAGGCATCTTTTACTCTTTCATTGTTTCACCCAATTCCTCCTACTCCCCCTTCTTTATATCAAGGCGTGAAAAAAGATCCAGTTGTATTAACACATCGAGTATTATTTCTTGTGAGGAGTGACCATTGATCTCTCACTGGAAAATAACAAATAGTTTACCGTGGACCCTGAGTAAACAGTGTCACCAAATTTTCAGTACTTTCCGCTTATTTCGATCATCGTTGCAAATCACTTTACGTTCTTGCAACAGCTGTTTGACACTCAGTTCTCGGTGATAAAGGCCGTTGGCTTTTTTCTAGAATTCGAGTTACAATAAGCCTCCCCAGAATTTCACTTCACGACCATTGTCTGTGGCACTAATTGACGCTGATGCCATCGAGTTTTTGCGGGATAGAGGAGATGGTGCCAGATTATAGGATTTTTCTTGCACATCCAGCAGTTTCAGTTCCCTCGATAACTGATAATGTTCTTTCTATAATTCTAGTTGTGTTAACGCAGCGTTATTATATTTCATCTTACATGTGATTGATCAGTGTAACTTACTATGTGAGTTAGTTTCTGCACTCAAGGATTTTTCTTAATATTTCAGATGTTTTCATTAATTCTATGCCCTGTATGGTGTCAATACTCCTTTTGATTCCAATTTCTCCTCGTCCTTTTCCAGGCTTTTCCAAATGGTTCTTAGTGCCCATTCAATTATTAATATTACAGTTATTTCATTCAGGTTTTATATTCCCTTCATCATTCTAACCAACTCCATGTATTTGCTTCGTTTTTCTGCCTACTTAACTTTCACCATGTGTTCTGCTTGGATAGCGAAACGTACTATTTGTCAGTTTTTTTTAGTTTTCTTCTCGTTTACTATAATCAGGTCTTCTTGCTTAAAGGAGTTTACCCGTTTGTATTTTCATGTCCCATATGAGTCTATGCCATTCATTTTCCAATACCGGCACCGGTTAGTGCCTGCACCATTTGTCTGCATGTTCAAGGTGTATGCCTTTGCACAGTTCACAGTCGACTACTTTCCGTACTCTTTTGTCTTTTTGTCTACATAGTCTATATTTACTGTTTTTCTGGGTCTTGTGTACTTTGGCTTTGATTTAGTTCGTTCTGATCGCGTTGTTTTGTGCACCTGTCAATAGAGATTCCGTTTCTCTTTTTAAGTGTTTTTTTCTTAACCATATCCATGTGCTTTCGTGCATTATTTCTTTGATCAGCCATATTCTTCATCCTGATATAACAGGAATACTTTAAAATTAAATTTGAGTCTAATTATATGAAAAAAGACACTGTAAGATCTTGGTAGTTAAAATGGTTAGGCTCCTTGTGATGATGGCTCAACGAGAAGTAACCCGTATTGGATTTGTTTACATAAGATCAATCAACTGTAGTTAACAATGAGATGGTCGTTGTCTCCTTCTTCAAGAGCAAAATATGTTCAAGTTACTCGTCCCGAGAAAAGCCCCACAAAAGCAACTCGAATAAATAAAGGTGAATAAAAACATGGCCCCACCACCTGATATAACAATTCATTGAAGGCAAACTTCTATTTTAACAACTCCTAGGGAAGTTGCTTTTCATGCCTTTTAAGGGAATAAATGGACATTTTGTATAGTTTTATAATATAAGCAATCAGTAAATAATCGTAAAATACTTCATGTACATGCTCCGTGGTTGATCATCAGTAATGTACTAGTTTTACTGCAGGTTTCAGCTTTTAAATCATCAAACGAAGCTTTTCTAAAAAACAAAACAAAACAGAAAACATTGTTTACAATTCAAACTGGGAATCGTTAACGGTGATCGACATCATTGTCATTAAAGACGTGTGCGAAATATGATTCCAGTGTAATGATTCATGATGTCGATCCAATTTGAATATTATACCATGTTTATTACTTAGGGTATCAGTTTCAGCAAAACATGACGTAATCGTTATCACTTGAGTCGGTCTATTTACATTTAATATCAAGCACACAGAAACCAAACACGTTCAATGGTGCCGAGAAAAATCAAGTTTGAGATCCAATGTAAACATAATCGCCTACATATTTCTGTTTTACGAAGACTGTAAGAATTATGATTTATGATCTATATTAAATACAGCTATAACGCTATAAAAGTAATTTAAAACGTTTTTCTTCAATTTTTATTTGAATGTTATCTCTAATAGTTATGATACGTTGTCACACCGGTTCGCATCAGAGCGCCGAAGTTACCAGATGGGTGACCATTTGGGAATACCAGACGCTGTATGTGGACGGACAACAACGGCACCTCCTTTGCAAAAAGTAACGTCGTCAAAATAGTATCTGCAATTGGCAGATGAGCGGAACCATTTGTCAACGGTGGCTGCAGAGTAGAAAAGAGCGAGTCACTGATCTTACTCACAGTTTCTGTACTGCGTGATATGGTTTCTTGGAAAAGAAAAACGCCTGGTGTAAGAGTGTTGGGGGCTTCACCACTGTTTCCTAAAATCAAAATGAAATGGTACGCAAACAATTTATCACAGACACGACTTGCACTGTCTGATAATAGTTATGCGGTCTACGGAATACGAGAAGGGTCACTTGGCGTCGCTCGTATATGGCATGAAATTATACGAGTGATAAGTTCAGAATTATTTAAAAACTTAGTGGAAATAATCTAAATAATTCTAATCCTCGCGAAAATGGCTAATTAAAGATACATTATTTGCAATGTAATTTCTTTAGTATATATTAATTTAAATAAATATGTTCATATATATTGTTATAAAACTGTAATTAAAATCGAGAAAATATAGATTTTCTTGTTTAGAATGCGATCAAGCGAAGCTAAACTAAAACGGAGAAAACGCCTTTTGCTTCATAAATCGATCGATTCGAACCAGCAAAATTCGTTTCGGCAGATCGTTTCGAGTTTGTTTCACATCACGTCATCCAAAAAGACCATTCAATTCGGAAATGGCAGCCGATTTACGAATTGTCCGACTCATCCAAATAATACAAGTCTTTAATTTATTGTCGGTATTTAAGCTATGCTACATTTTCGGCACATTTTCTTTTTTCGTCAAATAATTCAACTTCTCTTTTTTAGAACTTAGTTTTTTTTTTAAAGTTGTGGTTAACTTATTTCTGTGCGACTAGAACATTAAATACATTATTATGTAAATTTTTATTTTCATAAATGCGTTTGTTTTGTTCAGCTTTCTAGTAATTTCGCCAATATTTTGTTTTGTTCAGATTTCTAGCAATTTTGCCAATATAAGGAGCAATTATTATATTTCATTCATCACACCTTCGATAGATGCAGATCTATGGAAAACGCACGAATATGGATTCTTAAAATTGAATGAGAAATTATTTGCTATCCAATTAGAACATAGAACATATTAGTTTTGCCTGTTCTTTTTGCACGTTTGTCTATTTCGTTTTAGTCGTTACGTTAAACGACCGCCGTTGAGTTGATGAACAACGCTGACTTGGTGGACAGCATTGACATGGACGGTGACCACAAAGCCGACATCGTAGTTCTAATCATAGTCCCAGCCGATACCATATTCAAGTATTTTTTTACTTTTGCAAGAACATTTTGCTAACTCGTAGGCAAATAAATGTACGTACACACACACACACACACACACACACACACACACACACACACACACACACACACACACACACACACACACACACACACACACACACACACACACACTTTCATCTATACTAGTATATTTGTGTTTCCCTTTTAGAAAATGTATTTCGTCAATTAAAACAACCATTCTATATAATAGATTAAAAATAACTTCTATTTCTCGCAGACTCATTTATCAGGACGAAGTTCCATCAAGCGACATTTTATTCAAAAACCTTACAAAGATAAGACCATTCCTATATGATAAGATTAAGAAGCAAACATAATTGCAAAATGGATTACACTTTATAGAAGCTCTTTTTATTAAAAAGAGATATTTTGGTGTCCTGATAGAACCTATATTCTAGGCCTTGTGGGTGACTGTCGCCTTGGGGCGAGTTCGCTGCGCTTGCAATACGTCCTCGCTACTCTCTATGGGGTTCCCATGTTCACACTTTATCGTATTGAAGTAAGCATTTCCTAAGTTGACTTTGCCGACACATATGAAAGATAACATATGAAAGATAACATACGTGTGGATATATACGGACGGGCATGAGAGATAGAGAGAGAGAGAGAGAGAAAGAGAGAGAGAGAGAGAGAAAGAGAGAGAGAGAGAAAGAGAGAGAGATAGAGAGAGAGATAGAGAGAGAGAGAGATAGAGAAAGAGATAGAGAAAGAGAGAGAGAGAGAAAGAGAGAGAGAGAGAGAGAGAGAGAGAGAGGAGGTGACCATTTAAAAAAAAAAGTGACACGCACTCTTCGCTTTTATAATTATGTACATGTCTACTACTATATCATTGGGTTTTCTCTGTGATATCGTTTCCGTCGCTTGTGAGGAGATGGGCGCTGTCGATTCCATATTCGATGTTATAAATGCTAAACAGGTTGAACAAACAAAAGTAGACTGGCTTCTTTAAAAACCGTTATGTTAATCATTCCTGATCGGATTTACAAACATCTGTTTCATATGCAGACTTGATGCGGATAAGACATTATCAAATAAACGAATGACAAAGTCTATCCATACAAAAGTAATTAATTTTTATTGATAACTTGTTAAGACAATGAAAAATGAAGGGTTGGTAAAGAGTCCAAAATGTTTCAAAAACGTTTTGGGTGAAAGAAGAGTTGCTTTGTTTACAAGGAGAAATTGAGTAGCCATGTTTGTTTCGGCTGGTGCCGTGTACGTTTACGAGTGACATTATGTGTAAAATTGGATACGTAAGTAGACGTGGGTATATATTAGCGTGTGGAAGAGTATATGTATGCAATTGTATGCACGCGCGTTCGGTGATTGGCGTGTGTTTACTGTCGCTATGCATAGAGTGGTTCGTGAATGTCTATAGTCACGTGTGTGCTGCTTGCCTCGGTCTCTGGGCCAGGGCTATTTTGGAAGATTTTCTCACATGCGTCGGGTCTGAAAAAAAAATACCGGAAAGAGGAAGAAAAGTGTGTGTTTGGGGTTTCATAGTATGCGCGAATTTTTGGCAGATAATTTTTTATCGCTATCTGATTGGTTGAAAGAAACTTCCGATTTGAGCTTTTGTCCAATCAAGAGTTGATACGTAAAAACAACATTGGCCATTGTCGCTGTTTTTCTGGTGCAACGAATCACACTACGAAACACTTACTTCGAGATCTACCGCAAGCAGATTCCCAAATCAAAATGTCTCTTTTCATTCGCTTGTTGTGATTATATGTACGATGACCTTTTGACCTCACGTACATCGAATTATGTACAAGTTGAGCCGCAGATGAATACGATGGGTTGTTATTATGCAACAAAAGAAGACGTGAAACAGAAACTTACCTTTTCTTCGGTCGCCTTTGCCAACAGTTTGGCATGGTCCTCTGGGGGCATACCGAAAGCATCCTGCGCGTATTGATAAAGATCCTGCATGTAAGGGAGGTGACCCCCGATGGTGGTGCCAATCTTATGCTTGATAGTGTACAGGACCTCAATGTAAAGCAGATCATACTGAAAGGTGAGGAAAAGAATTGTTGACAAAAATCACATAGAAAACATAAACAAGAGCAAAAAACAACCCTAACCCTAAGGTCAAGCGGGGTATTTACGAGGCTCTATGGACGGGGGAAATATGTAACAGATAAAAGGTTAATACGAGATCGATACGAACAAAAATGCTTTATTTTGTCTCTTTTTATAACCTCCCGTCGCCCAGAGAGAGAATTAATTCGAGACGTAATACTCCCTATCTCTTTGCATGAGGGAGGGGGCGTAAGTGTATCAGTGAGATGTGGGCGACAACCATCAGAGAAGACTTGGCTGAACTCTCAAATCCACAGATCATCAACGGTGGAATCGCGATTGGTTAACTATTTCGTGCAACCGGCATTAGGCGATTAGCAATAAACTAACCCCTTCTCAAAGGGTGAAAAGGCAAAGCCTGGGAGGGTGGACCTCCTAGAACTGCACAGGACAATCTCTCAGACCGGCGGAATCAAGGCCCGAAGGCCAAGACGGTACCGGTCCATAAGGGTGTAGTATCCATCAGAACAGATACTACACTTTGATCCCAGCCAAACAGCTGAGAACAAAGATTTTCTTTATGAAGTATTTATCTTTCGCCCTTAGCGGTAAGATGTGACACAAGGTCGGGAAAGTGAAATTTGAAAAGCCAGCGCCCTCGAGAAAGAAGAGCGCTCTGGCCTACAAAAAATGCCTGGTAAGCCCCGTCGGCATTCCCCGGTACGGGCGCCCCAGGCGATTAGCTATAAAATAGCCCCTTCTCAAAGGGTGAGAAGGCAAAGACTGAGAGGGTGGACCTCATAGAACTGCAGAGGACAATACCTCAGACCGGCGGAATGAAGGCCTGAATGCTAAGACGGTACCGGTTTATAAGGGTCTAGTATCCATGGGAACAGATACTACACTTTGAATTATTTGCAGAAAATATAGAAGATTTACATTCAAAACAAATTAGGTACAAGGCCATCAAAGTGTTGGGGATGGGTATCGTTGGTCATCCTTAGTTTAAAGAAATAAAAATGTCTATCTTACTCTTAACTAGAATCATCTCAGTCACCACAATACCACATTTGCCCTAGGGGCTATCTTACTTAGGCTATTATCAAATTAGTTTGTAATTTAAAAAAATTTCCGTAGTTCTTTCATAAACAAATAAATACGGTTATATGTACAGAAATTCATTGGTGTATAATGGGGGAGGGGATGAAAGCAAAAACCAGTTAGTAAGACCCTCCTAACCCTTTCTAAATATTAGACTGCCCACTGTTTTCCGGTTTGTTCCGAACCGAAAACAAGCAGGTCCGTCTCTAAATAGGAGTGGCATCTAAGTTGGAGAAAAAAGAAAGTGGAGGATGGAGTTTGGAGATTGAGTGGTGTCCTTCCAAGATAAGTGCAAGTTGGGGGAGGCTGAGGACAAAGAATTGAAAGTGGGGAGTGTACATCTTGGAGGATTTCTATTACCAGGAGGGTGGGGTAATTCATTCATTCGACTAGATAAAAGGCTAAACTTACCAGAAGGGCTGGGGTCCGACCGGACGAGGAACCGTGCACGCCATGCTCAGGCCGTGAACACGTACTCATACTTGACTCCTTTTCGTACACACAAGCTCGCTACTTGTATCCACCTTTTTTCAAAAACCAAGGAGTGTAATCTTTTCCTATCACATCTGATCTTGACCTTCAGCTGGTGCTTGAAGAATGCGATCAGATCCTGATCAGCAAAAGATTCAACCCCCTGGTTATCTCTCAGACGCGACGTCCACACCACCATTCGCGCTACAGCCAGGATCGCGAGAAACACCATTCGTCTCTCCCATCCCACGGCGGCCAGACATTGTCTATTACGTAGGCTAGGTGCAGCGGCTGCTCAGGATCGATACGAGCCGTCACCTCATTGACGTACTCCCAGTACTGCTAGAGCTTATGGCACAGAAAGAAAGCGTGATCAGGCGTTTCCTCAAAGAGCCTGTCGTAACGGAGACACTCGAGCTAGTCATCAATTCCGGATCTCTGCAGTATGGCATTAAGGGAGAGCGCATCCGGGCCAATCGCCAGGTCAGAGAGAACTCAGAGTTGTTGATATGACTCATTCCTGGTGCCCAACTCTATTCGGAGTGGATCTCCTCCTCTGTCCACCCGTACCACTTTACTAACGGATCGTCAGCTGTCCCCCTCACTAATCCTCTATGGAGTATTTTTCTAGAAAGCCGCGAAAGGTCACTGGACTGAGGAAGCTTTTTGAGCGCGGCTCAACACTCTCTGAAAAACTGCGATTCACCCCTCGGCCTACGACGGCCCTCAACCGAACGGTCGAGAATAAGGTCAGGGAAAACACTATCGACCGTGGGGTTCCACACAGATTCCTCTGTCAATGTTCGATTCAGGAAAGCCAGTCTCTCGGCATTTCGATGACATGTCAAATCAGGCATCCCCAAGCCCCCCTCACACGGAGGTTGAATACAGACCTGGCTGCAAACCCAGTGCCTCTTCCTGTCCCAGAGAAGTGAGGGCCTTGAGGCAGTTCACAGGCAGGGGAAGCAGGCCAATCAGTAAAGGATGAGAGGGAAGACGTAAGTGGCGCACGCCTCAGCTCTACCTTTTAAGGGGAGTTTCCTTCGAAGCCAAGTGTTAACCGACGCTCCGACCTTTGACTGTACCTCCGCGCTTAAAGGTCAAGATCAAAAATTTTCTTTTTTAATTTTATAAAATTTAATGGAGAATTTATAAGATATCAACACTCATACAGGCTCGAGCCGCAAGAGGGTTGGAATTTTATAAAAACGTAGTAAATTCATCAGTAATTAGATAAGTATGGTTGAGTTTGAACAAAGATTCTATAATACGTCACAAACTCTAAAAATGGTTTTGGAGATAAAGGGGGTCTTCTTCTTCTTCTTCTTCTTGCTCAATCAACAGCCGCATCTGTTCTGAATATAAATGTGCAGTGAAGCAAGTCTTGCCTAATTTCAGCTACATGAATTAACTTGATGTTGGTTCTTTGATACAACAGGGCCGCATTAATATGATTTTTCAGGGCTTGTGCTGTATAGCTCCTTTATGGAAAACGCTTATTTGGGGTTTGTGCAGTTCAGCGCACCAATGGAATACGTTTTTAGTGGACTTGTGCAGTTTAGCGCCCCTATAGAAAACGCTTTTCGGTGCCTATTTGTGGCTTATGCTGTATAGCGCCCTTATGAATACGTGTTTTGGGGGATTGTGCAGTTTAGCGCCTCTATGGAAAACGCTTTCTGGGGGCTTGTGCAGTATGGCACCCCTATAGAATACGTTTCCATAATACGAACATAATTTTGGTTCTTTGATACGACAGGGCACATTAATATGAGTTCTTATGTATGCACACTGGGGTAAAGATAGGTACATATATAGTATGCACACCGGGGCAGAGATAGGTACATATATAGTATGTGCACCGGGGCAGAGATAGGTACATATATAGTATGTGCACCGGGGCAGAGATAGGTACATATATAGTATGCACACCGGGGCAGAGATAGGTACATATATAGTATGCGCACCGGGGCAGAGATAGGTACATATATAGTATGTGCACCGGGGCAGAGATAGGTACATATATAGCATGTACCCTTATGGAATACGTTTTTAGGGGGCTTGTGCAGTATCGCACTCCTATGGAATACGTTTATATGAGGCTGGTGCAGTTTAGCACCCCTATGGTAAACACTTTCTGAAGACTTGTGCAGTATAGCGGCCCTATGGAAAACACTTTTCCGGGGCTTGTGTAGTATAGCACCCTTAGTAAAAAAAACAAACTTTTGGGGGCTTGTGCAGTATACCACTCTGATGGAAAACGCTTTTCGGAGGCTTGTGCAGTATAGCGCCCTCATAAAAACGCTTTTAAGGGACTTGTGCCGTATAGTGCCCCTATGGAAAACGCTTATTTGGAGCTTATGCAGTTTAGCACAACCATGGTAAACGCTTTCTGGGGGCTTGTGCAGTATATCGTCCTTATAGAAAAACACTTTTCGGGGCTTGTGCAGTATAGCACTTTTAAGGAAGACACTTTTTGGGGTCTTGTGCTGTATAGCACCCTTATGAAAACCCCCTTTCCGATGACTCGTGCAGTATAGCGCTATTCTGGAAAACGCTTTTCAGGGGGCTTCGGCAGTATAGCGCCCCTATGGTAAACGCTTTCTGGGGGCTTGTGCAGTATAGCGGTCCTATGGAAAACTCTTTTGGGGGTTTTGTAGTATAGCACACATTAAGGAAAACACTTTTTGGTGGCTTGTGCGGTATAGCACCCTTATGGAAAACGCTTTTAAGAGGCTCGTGCAGTATAGCGCCTTTATAGAAAACACTTTTAAGGGGCTTGTGCAGTATAGCACACCATATGAAATACGTTTTTAGGGTGGCTTGTGCAGTATAGCGCAACCACGGTAAATTCTTTTTTGGGGGAGGGGGTAGCTACTTTTTTAAGCGATTACATGTCATTTTATGACCTTGCCACTCCGACTTAGGGTTAGTGTTTTTCTTTATCTCCGTTTCACAGTGTTAACACGCAATTGCCTAAAAAAACAGAATGTCATTTTTGGGGGGAGGGGGAGATATAAGAGGATATTAATCTGCAAATTTACCCAGATTTATTTTTTTAAAAATCTTATACATTTTATTTTAACTATATGTCCCTTTTTATTTTTATTTTAAACAATTGATTTTAGTTGTGTTTACTTTTACCGTGAAAATTTAATAAAAAACTTAAAAAATATCTAACTAATTAAATACCTTATTTTCATGGTATAAATAAAAATATTAAAAGTTTGGATATTATTGTAGATGAACACCCATCTACCTTTTTAGGGGATTACGTGTGAATACCCTAAAAAATAAAAACTGGCGGAAAGAGAAACAACAAAAATATTTTAGAATTTAGCCTGGGGGATTAGTTTCGCAAATAAATTTTACGTTATTGTTTTGGGGCGATTGCGTGTGGTTTTACAACCTTGCCAGTCGAACTTGGGATTAGTGTTAAAATATATTAGTTAACTGCCCTAATAATTTAGAATGACCGTAAAAAAGTATCTCATTTTTAGGGGGATGTAATTTAGCTGACTCTGTTAATCTACACATTTACCAAAGTTTGTTGTTAACATTTTGGAATTCTTGGAGTAAAATTATTTTTTTAATTAACAGCTTCCCCTACCAATTAATTGATGACCGGAGGGTGGGTAGGTTTTGCTAGTTAAATATATATTTTATCTTTAAAACGAAATTTGTTGTTGTTTTCGACGACGGCGAGGATTCAATAGTCGTCGTCGAAAACAACATGATTATATTTTTAAAACTTTTTTTTCTGTCTTCTAAATGAATAAATGCGAAAGTTTGTTTTCCATTTGTGCAAACTATATTTATATCAAAACACCAATTAATTGGGGATGAGAATAGTTAAAACAATGTTTTTACTCAGAGACTTCCATAATTTTAACAACAAACTTTGATTAATTTGTAGATTAACATCCTAAGCTAAGTTTAAACAATGTGATTCTACTTTTTAGCGTCATTCTAACTTATTAGGACAGTTCACTAATATATTTTTAACACTAACCCTAAGTCTGACTGGCAAGGTCATAAAACCACACGTAATCGTCGAAAACAACGCACAGAATGTATCTCCAATAGCAACAAAAAAAAAATGGTTAACTGCCATAACACCCAAGAATAGCCCGGATATGGAGGATCATTTTAAGTTACATTTATATGCGACACTGATGCCCAACTCTAAATTCTAAAATAATTTTGTTGTTGTTTTCTACAGCCGCAAGGATTTTCTGGGTATCCATACGTAATCGCCTAAAAAAAATAGAATCGTATTTGGAGGGGGGTAGCTGAGGGTGTTAATCTACAATAATACCCAACCTTTTAATATTTTTTATTTATACATGAAAAATAAGGTATTTGATTATTTAGCTATTTATTTAATTTTCACGCGAAAAAATAACAGCTAAACTCAATTGCTTAAAATTAAAATAAAAATACGACGTACAGTTAAAAAAATATAAGATTTAAAAAATAAAATATGGGTAAATTTGAAGATTAACTCACTCCGATACCCCCCCCCCCCCAATGAATATAATCTGCTTTTTTAGGCAATTACGCAAGGAAAACATATTTTAGAATTTAGAGTGATGGATCAGTTTCCTAAATATTTAACCTAAATTGTACGTTATTCTGTGCGTTATTGTTTTTCGTGGAAGAGGGGTCCACTTTTTTAGGCGATTACGTGCCAATCGGAGTTAGGGTTAGGGTTATAAATATTTTAGTTAATTATAACACCCCCCCCCCCCATTAATTGCTGCCCGGATGGCGGGTAGGTTTTGCTAGTATATATATATATATATATATATATATATATTGGAGCACTTGTACGCGTCTCGGCTACTTAGTCAAACATGACTTTCGTATCGGGGTTCGAACCGTGTGACTGGCGGGGATTGTCTCCTCCCATAATTACGATTGCAGGTTTAGCATGGGTTGACCTCTGTTTATGACAGCCTTCTAGATATTTCCGCTTGCATAGACATAAATAGATATTAATTATTTTCCTTTCACCGTTCTTGGCCGCATGGTCATAGGCGTTCAGACAATGGTTACAAAATGTTGACTTTAGTCGAAGGGTTTCGAATTGTGTGATCGGCAAGACAATCATCCGCCACACTGATGCTTCTCAGAAGAGGATGAAACACATATCATGTGGATAAGATTTTTAATAAATATTTATCATAATATTGCTTATAGCCAATTTAATGTGAATACGGGCCCATCAAGAGAATTATAATTAGTAATGTTATTAACATAATTATATATATATACTAGCAAAACTTACCCGCCCTCCAGGCAGAAATAGATTGGGGGATGGTATAGTTTACTAATATATTTGTAACACTAACCCTAAGTCAGACTGGCACATAATCGCCTAAAAGAGTGAACCCCACGCAAAAAATAACACACAGAATAACGCACAATTTAGATTAAATAGATATGAAACTCATCCATCACTCTAAATTCTGAAATATGTTTTCCTTCTTTTCATTTTCCACGGTGTTCACACGCAATCGCCTAAAAATCAGAATATATATTTTTCTGGGGTGGGTGTGTCGCGGAGTGTGTTAATTTGCAAATTTACCCATATTTTATTTTTTAAATCTTATCTTTTTTAACTGGACGTCATTTTTAATTTTAATTTTAAGCAATTGAGTTTAGTTGTGTTATTTTTTCGCGTGAAAATTAAATAAATAGCTTCTTTAAAATTATCTAAATAAGTAAATACCCTATTTTTCATGTGTAAATTAAAAAAAAAAGTGTTGGTATTATTGTAGATTAACACCCTAAGATACCCCCCCCCCACACAAAAAAATACGATTCTACTTTTTAAGGCGATAACGTGTGGATATCCAGAAAATCCACCGGCAATAGAAAACAACAACAACATTATTTTAGAATTTAGAGTTGGGCATCAGTGTCGCATATAAATTTAACTTACAATGATCTTCAATATCCGGGCCATTCTAGGATTTTATGGTAGTAAACCATTTTTATTTTGCTATTGGAGATACATTCTGTGCTTTATTTCTTGGGGTGGAGGCGCCCAGGGGTCCACTCTTTTAGGCGCTTACGTGTAGTTTTACGACCTTGCCAGTCAAACTTATGGCTAGTGTTTAAATATATTAGTTAACTGTCCTAATAAGTTAGAATGACGCTAAAAAGTAGAATCACATTGTTTTAACTTAGCTGAGGGTGTTAATCTCCAAATTTACTAAAGTTTGTTGTTAAAATTATGGAAGTCTCTGGGAAAAACATTGTTTTAACTATTCTTATCCCCAATTAATTGGTGTTTTGATATAAATATAGTTTGAACAAATGGAAAACAAACTCTCGCCTTTATTCATTTAGAAAACAGAAAAAAATAACGTTAAAAAAATATGAATCTATTGTTTTTATTATTTAAAAAGCTGAGAGGGGTTGGAGAACTTTTCTTTTTTTCTTTATCATATTCAATAGGCATCGTTGTCGTCGTCGAAACAACAACAAATTTAGTTTTAAAAATAAAGTATATATCCAAAGAAAAACTTTGTTAGTTATTGCGTTCAATGCGCAGTATAATTTTTTAAAATAAATTATTCCAGCCAATCTAAGTTGTTGGTTTGTGTAAACATGGACTGGAAGTTATTCGAATTTCAAAATAATCATTTTGAACGTTAAAGTTTATCATAAAATCGTTGGAATTAATATTATTACTACCAATAATAACATTAATATTTACAAAACTTTTGAATAAATAAAAGAAAACTGTAAAACGAAATTAGAAATAAATTGTTCAGAATAATAATTTATTAGAAGCTGTTTATAACATTATTATGCTAATGAAGCATCGGGATGAATTTGTTAGCTATATAATGTATTTGAAAATAATTAAGTGTATAATTGAATTAAATAAAAGTAACGCGTTTTAATATAAACATAGTTAAGATAAATGGAAATATATTTCGCATTCATTCATTTAGATATTATAACTATGAATATTTTTATTAAATATTAAAGTGTATTTTACCTACAGATGACGTCATTTCGGACTTACGCCCTAATCAGCACAAGAAGTGGTAGTTTCCGGCGGTTAGACTGGTTCAAGCGCAGTTCGTTGATTCAGACGAGAATCACGAGCCTACAATCTAATCCATTAAGCCAACGGAAATCACCACGGACATTACTGAAATTAAGATACATTTAAAACCAATATATATATATATATATATATATAAATAATTATTTTAATAGTAAATGTTCAAATATTATCTACACACGTATATGTTTCATTCTTGTGGAATCATCAGTGCAGAGATAAATATTCAAACCAGTCGCCAAAAGTCGTAGACTATCTTGTGTTAAAATTTATATTTTTGGTTAGTAAAGCTAATAATTATCTAATGCACCAGCCACTCATGAATAACATTAATAAAGCTATGTTCAGTAGAGAAATATTTGATCCGCAATTTAATAATATAATTTGAAAACGAATGTGATTTAAAATAAGACTTAACGTTAAAAAGCATTGAAACTTTTCCCTATTAATTACAAATAAGGAAAAGTTCTAATTTAGTTATCATTCATCTCGAAAAACTTCAAGGTTATTTATTTTATCCTATTCATTTTTATATTTTATTCAAAACTAGCTGTACGTACCTGTTAATGCTCGGGGTGAACTTTAGTGATTTTAGTTTATAATTTTTATGTTTGCACATTTTTATACTTAATATAACCAAATGAAAATAATGCTGTTTTCGTTTGGACATAAAATAATATTTTAGCCTTAAGAGAAAACATCTTTTTACTTTAAAATATTAAGTGATTTTAGTTTATAATTTTTATGTTTGAAACTTTTTTATACTTAATATAACCAAATGAAAATAATGCTGTTTTCGTTTGGACATAAAATAATATTTTAGCCTTAAGAGAAAACATCTTTTTACTTTAAAATATTAAGTGATTTTAGTTTATAATTTTTATGTTTGCACATTTTTATACTTAATATAACCAAATGAAAATAATGCTGTTTTCGTTTGGACATAAAATAATATTTTAGCCTTAAGAGAAAACATCTTTTTACTTTAAAATATTAAGTGATTTTAGTTTATAATTTTTATGTTTGCACATTTTTATACTTAATATAACCAAATGAAAATAATGCTGTTTTCGTTTGGACATAAAATAATATTTTAGCCTTAAGAGAAAACATCTTTTTACTTTAAAATATTAAGTGATTTTAGTTTATAATTTTTATGTTTGAACATTTTTATACTTAATATAACCAAATGAAAATAATGCTGTTTTCGTTTGGACATAAAATAATATTTTAGCCTTAAGAGAAAACATCTTTTTACTTTAAAATATTAAGTGATTTTAGTTTATAATTTTTATGTTTGCACATTTTTATACTTAATATAACCAAATGAAAATAATGCTGTTTTCGTTTGGACATAAAATAATATTTTAGCCTTAAGGGAAAACATCTTTTTACTTTAATATATGAAGTGATTTTAGTTTATAATTTTTATGTTTGCACATTTTTATACTTAATATAACCAAATGAAAATACTGCTGTTTTCGTTTGGACATAAAATAATATTTTAGCCTTAAGGGAAAACATCTTTTTACTTTAATATATGAAGTGATTTTAGTTTATAATTTTTATGTTTGCACATTTTTATACTTAATATAACCAAATGAAAATAATGCTGTTTTCGTTTGGACATTAAATAATATTTTAGCTTTAAGGGAAAACATCTTTTTACTTTAAAATATTAAGTGATTTTAGTTTATAATTTTTATGTTTGAACATTTTTATACTTAATATAACCAAATGAAAATAATGCTGTTTTCGTTTGGACATTAAATAATATTTTAGCTTTAAGGGAAAACATCTTTTTACTTTAAAATATTAAGTGATTTTAGTTTATAATTTTTATGTTTGAACATTTTTATACTTAATATAACCAAATGAAAATAATGCTGTTTTCGTTTGGACATAAAATAATATTTTAGCCTTAAGAGAAAACATCTTTTTACTTTAAAATATTAAGTGATTTTAGTTTATAATTTTTATGTTTGCACATTTTTATACTTAATATAACCAAATTAAAATAATGCTGTTTTCGTTTGGACATAAAATAATATTTTAGCCTTAAGAGAAAACATCTTTTTACTTTAAAATATTAAGTGATTTTAGTTTATAATTTTTATGTTTGCACATTTTTATACTTAATATAACCAAATGAAAATAATGCTGTTTTCGTTTGGACATAAAATAATATTTTAGCCTTAAGAGAAAACATCTTTTTACTTTAAAATATTAAGTGATTTTAGTTTATAATTTTTATGTTTGCACATTTTTATACTTAATATAACCAAATTAAAATAATGCTGTTTTCGTTTGGACATAAAATAATATTTTAGCCTTAAGAGAAAACATCTTTTTACTTTAAAATATTAAGTGATTTTAGTTTATAATTTTTATGTTTGAACATTTTTATACTTAATATAACCAAATGAAAATAATGCTGTTTTCGTTTGGACATAAAATAATATTTTAGCCTTAAGAGAAAACATCTTTTTACTTTAAAATATTAAGTGATTTTAGTTTATAATTTTTATGTTTGCACATTTTTATACTTAATATAACCAAATGAAAATAATGCTGTTTTCGTTTGGACATAAAATAATATTTTAGCCTTAAGGGAAAACATCTTTTTACTTTAATATATGAAGTGATTTTAGTTTATAATTTTTATGTTTGCACATTTTTATACTTAATATAACCAAATGAAAATACTGCTGTTTTCGTTTGGACATAAAATAATATTTTAGCCTTAAGGGAAAACATCTTTTTACTTTAATATATGAAGTGATTTTAGTTTATAATTTTTATGTTTGCACATTTTTATACTTAATATAACCAAATGAAAATAATGCTGTTTTCGTTTGGACATTAAATAATATTTTAGCTTTAAGGGAAAACATCTTTTTACTTTAAAATATTAAGTGATTTTAGTTTATAATTTTTATGTTTGAACATTTTTATACTTAATATAACCAAATGAAAATAATGCTGTTTTCGTTTGGACATAAAATAATATTTTAGCCTTAAGAGAAAACATCTTTTTACTTTAAAATATTAAGTGATTTTAGTTTATAATTTTTATGTTTGAACATTTTTATACTTAATATAACCAAATTAAAATAATGCTGTTTTCGTTTGGACATAAAATAATATTTTAGCCTTAAGAGAAAACATCTTTTTACTTTAAAATATTAAGTGATTTTAGTTTATAATTTTTATGTTTGAACATTTTTATACTTAATATAACCAAATGAAAATAATGCTGTTTTCGTTTGGACATAAAATAATATTTTAGCTTTAAGGGAAAACATCTTTTTACTTTAAAATATTAAGTGATTTTAGTTTATAATTTTTATGTTCGCACATTTTTATACTTAATATAACCAAATGAAAATACTGCTGTTTTCGTTTGGACATAAATAATATTTTAGCCTTAAGGGAAAACATCTTTTTACTTTAAAATATGAGTTATGGCTCTTACTCATTTTTATATTGTCACTGATTAGCTTAATATATCATAATAAGATTGTCTAGACCAGACTAGGTATTTTTTTAAATAAACTGTAATGAAGTACACTATTATATTTAAATAACACGGTACAACAATATGTGAAAAGTTTTATTTGTCAGCTTAAATGCTGTTTAGTTCCAACTTTTGAAATCTGACTAGTATATATCGAAAATGAATACCACTGATGCAATTCATTTTCGATTATAAAGCCTCTAAAAGTCGCAGGGGGTCAAATTAAATCATTAAGAAATATCTTCGATTTAAAAAGTAAAATACTCCATCCACATACAATAATCAGTAAGGAACGAATACAATGTGAAACTGAAAAAGAAATTAATATTTTTCTGTTATTTAAAAAGGTTTTAAATAAGAAGGGTCTGTTTTTTTTTAAAGGTCACAAAGCCATGATCGAATTTTGTGTTAATAAAGCTAATTTGTGTTAATGAAGTATACAGGAAATAGGTCTTAGGGAAACAGACGTTGATTAACTCACATTTAGTATAATAATATGTATTTGTTTATAAACTGGAAACAGCGTATATATATATATATATATACGTTCTGAAGGATAGTGCGCAAAGTAGATTGAAAGGTACACTGAGAAAAAGAGCGAACGAATAACCTTAACGAATTAGAGTTGAAGATTCAAGATACAAATCATATATCTAGAATCTTTATTCCAATTTTTTTATTACATAATTTTCATTCTAGAAAATTTCACAAATTTAAAGATTAAGCTTAAGGGGTCTTCAGAAGAAACTGAAATTCAAGGAATCTTGCTTAGTTTGTGTCTAATGTCGGATGAGTAAAATTTAATGCAAATTTGAAATATTTGAATTATCAAATATTATGTTGTGTCTATATTATACCCTTACAATCCTTTAGAATACTAAAAAGAACTAAAATTTTGTTATAATTTCACAAAAATCGGAGGAATCTGAATTCTGAAGAAGGTTTTCCAACCTCTTTTTACTTCTTTGCATAAATTAAATTGAAACTAAATATAACCTAGCAGCTGGGTTCAGAAATTCATAATGATAGATTAATTAGTTTACGAGTGAATCCTGCACATACAAATATTTAAACATATACACATACCAAACTTTTATATATATATATATATATATATATATATATATATATATATATAAGATAAAGAGAATATTTTTTTAATAAAATATTTAGAAAACCTTCACAACACAAATTATTATTTTTTTTTTATTAATTATTTATTTATCTTAAAAACATTTTTTTTTAACTTGAGCGCTTTCGGTAATAATATTTACCATCTTCAGAAGAATAAGCATATTTTTTCCTCTTTTTTTTCCCTCCCGACTGAGACAAGCAGTAAGGATGAATTCGTCTCGATGTTATGGACGAAATGTTGATAAGTCGTGTGTATCACGTGGTACGTGGAAAGTTATTTAAAAATTCACACATTAGAAGCGTTGGCGAAATGGCAAAGATAAAGAGAATATTTTTTAATAAAATATTTAGAAAACCTTCACAACGCAAATTATTTTTTTTTTTTAAATAAATTATTTATTTATCTTAAAAACATTTTTTTTTAACTTGAGCGTTTTCGCCAACGCTTCTAATGTGTGAATTTTTAAATAACTTTCCACGTACCACGTGATACACACGACTTATCAACATTTCGTCCATAACATCGAGACGAATTCATCCTTACTGCTTGTCTCAGTCGGGAGGAGAAAAAAAATGAAGAAAAAAAGAGGAAAAAATATGCTTATTCTTCTGAAGATGGTAAATATCATTACCGAAAGCGCTTAAGTTAAAAAAATATATTTTTAAGATAAATAAATAATTTATTTAAAAAAAAATAATTTGCGTTGTGAATGTTTTCTAAATATTTTATAAAAAAAATATTCTCTTTATCTTTGCCATTTCGCCAACGCTTCTAATGTGTGAATTTTTAAATATATATATATATATATATATATATATATATAAAGAGAGAGAGAGAGGGGGGAGCTAGCTAGCTAGATAGATAGATATGCGCCATAATGTTACTGAACTGTAGAAATATCCGCGGAAATCGTCAATAAATGTTGATGGTACTCAAATCCAAAGTAGCTAATAACTTGCAATGAATAACGCTGTTGATCGAGTGATGTTTTTAATTGAATAAATTCTAAAAATGTCCATCGTTATTTTCGAACATCCGTTTTGATCATTCGCCAAGAAAGTACGGCCGAGTCGTCTCAGATTAGCGGAAATATGCATTTTAAATAAAAAAACTCAAAGATGAATAAAAAATAATAATACGTACAATAAAACTATTGAACAAAACCGACTTACTTCATGTTTGGAAAGTTGGTGGACTTTGGATTTCAAAGCAATTTGAAGTTCTGCCGTCAAAGGTTTTTCAGCTTTTTTGGCTTCTTCATGCTGCAAAACAAAGAAATGTGAATTTGTATTTTAATGGAGGCGAGGAATTAATTTGATTCGGCGCATGCGCAGAACAATTAGCCGATAGCAATCGTTTCCCGTACAAATTAAAAAAAAAATTGGCATCATTTGAATGTTCGCTAGTTAATTGCTTTGATTTACAAATATTGAAAATTATCTTCCTAGTTTTGCCTCATAATTATAAAAAGAAGATTATATCTATGACTTTACAAATTTTACAACTGTTATATTCTATATGTTATCTATGCATAGTTTAGTGTTGGCACATGTCCATTAGGGTAATTTGATTTTTAACTGTTTTCTGTGTATCAAAGATATCTATGTTGAGAAAGACGGGTATTGGTCAAAGGGGAGTAATGAGATCAAAACCTATATTCTTACTTTGCACCATTTTTTTAGCAATTACTTTTAGAGGTCTTCTAATCATAAATGAAAAATCGGTGAAAATGTTTTTTTTTTAACTCCAACACTTTGGGGTTATATTCGATACCACTTTAAAGAATATATCAAGAGATATAATAGCAATCGATACACCAATTTTCAAGATAGTTACATTTATACTAAGTATACATATAAAAGACAACTTAAACTTGACGGGCAAATTACTATCACGTTTTTTTAATAACTTCAACATTTGAGCATTTTCGAATTAGTGCCACAATTGACATACCAATTTTTAAATATTTACCAGAATTTTTCAGTGCTTCTCCTGAGAAATCTTCAAAACTAATCGCTCAAAAGTTGGTGCAAGTTAAATATCTAATTTTTGGTGTCGGTACTCTATCTTGACAAATATTCAACTTTTCCGCATAGACAGATTTGATATAGAGAAACAGTTGAAAATAAACCTAGTATGAATGATGGTATAGAAGCAAGGCGATCCATAATACAGGTCTGGCAAACATGCGACTGGGGTCCACGACTGGGGGTTGATATGTGAAGACCAAAATTACTACTAAAAATAATTACTGAGAAAAGTTTTAGTAAGAAATTTCTTAGCAATGTTCAGTAATTAGCAACTATACATATTATTAGGAAGCAGCTTACAATAATTGATTTATTTCCATCAAATCAAATATAAAAAATACAAAAATATAAAAGAACTAAATTCGCAAAAATCACTTTATTCACCATGAATTAGACACATTTTTTATATATAAAAATCATGAATCAATTTGTTTATATTGACTACTTGATTACAGAAAATATAATGACATAATACAATCAGAAACCTAATTCAGCATTTTACAAAATCAAATACTTTATAAATAAAATAATGTTCGGAGAAACAATTTTGATAATTTTTACAAAATTTGTTATGTTTGTTATGTTTGTTTTTACAGAAGATAAAGAAAATGCTTATTTCTTCATGATACGATAATACATATTATACACAGTCTCAATAATGAAATCAAATTACATTAACAAGAACATAAAACCAATAAAATATATATAAAAAGAGGGTAAATGCAAAACATATCTGATAACTGCTTGGAAATTGTGTTTGGTGATTGAAAATGATGAATGGAATGAATAAAGTTTAGTGACGGTTTATGACGACGGTTTATGACATGTCTTATTTGTTGATATTTGGAGACGATTTTGGAATTTCAGTCGGACTCTAGGCACCCGGAGGAAGAAAGGAACTCTTTTTCAGTTTCAGTAGTAAGACAAGGATGTACACAGCATTTATTGTGTATAAGTACAGTGATATGTCCGTGATCTTGATATCTGGTAAGACAAAAATAATTGTGATATATTTGTATGCTTTATGTTCTTATAAAATACCAGCACATTTTTTACATCTTTTTGTCATCAAATAATATTTTTTTGGTGATGGGGTTAGGGGTGGCGTCAAAGTAATAACAATTCTGATTAGTATTTTTTAAATAAAAATTACTTATGTTAAAACTAATTATTTGTTGAATACAGTCTGGAAATTTCATTGAAATCGGCAATTCTCTGAAATGTAGTGATTTAAAAAAAAAATCTAGTAATTTTTATTTGGATCTGATGATTTTTGTTTCGGAATTGTTTTTAGATAAGGATTGATAATTTTTATTATTTGGATCATTCGGATTACTGTTCTCATCTTCCTTCGGGAAGGAATCTTTCTATTGAACTATTTGTACAGACTTCCGAGTTCGACAGAAAGATTCCCGAGTTCGACCAAATGCACTTGAGAAAGGTAGGAGGTTACATCGACCGAAACGTTGTGAGAATAACACTCAAGATATAAGCAGTAGTCCGAACAATCCAATACTGATTATTTTTGTTTAAATTTCGTAACTTTGTTTAATTCTGATTATTTTGTTTTAATCTAGTACTGACTACCCTTCGTTCAATTCGGAGATACCTTGCAATAAAAAATAGTTAAAGCCAATATATAAATATAAAAAAAGCGTATTTTGCTATAAATATATATTTTTACTGAAGAAATGATTCTTTATTTAGTAGTCTACATTCGTCATTGAACAATATTTGCATGATTTACCTACAGTTTGAATATCTTTATGTATTCTTGGTAAATATCCATATCTTTGCACTGGAGGCTTCATTTTCAGTATTAACTGTTGATCCGCATGAAACCGTTTTAATATTTCATTGCAGTTTTCAACGTATCTGATATTCACTTGTTGTTCTCTTTCTTTTTCATCACCTTAAACGATTTTTTATTTATCTTAACTGTGGATACCTATTTTTCTTAGCAAACAGTTGTTTGTAACTATCTTCAAAGTTGAAAGTAAGCGCACTTAGGTACCAAGATGACATGTTTTTTCACGAAGGGTCAGACTGCAACTGATTATTCAAATTAAAATTTTATGCCTCCTCCTCTTCAACCCCCTCCTCCCCTCATCATTGGTTGAACGTCTGTTTTACATGATGGAATGCGTTGGATGGCTTTTAGAAATTGACTTCCAAACGAACCTATCCCAAATCGAGCGACGTCCAATCTCTGGTTCCTACGTGTAAGACGTTCACGGCAACACCTCGTCTTCTACAACAATAATGCTGATAACTTTCCTTTCTTCCTACGGGTACCTAATTTCAAACGGAATTTCCATGAACAAAGTTTCTTTTCAAAATCATCCCATCTGTAGAACACATCACCATGGGACTGCTTCCTTGCAAACTACAACATTATTGGTAGTCTTCAAATCCAATTTCAACAAATACTTATCAAACCGTCTTATAAAATAATCAAATTTTGTCCATTCCATTCATAATTTTTAATCCTCTCATCATATTATTCATGATTCAATTGTCTATCCATCAATGTAATTAACTCTTATCCTAGAGTGGATTTTAGCCTTGATAAGTGCTGACTCATTAGTAAAAAAATCCTTCCTTATCACTTCCTCCCATGCCGTCCACCTGCCAACTGAAGTGACTACCTCAATTGTTCCACATCTACTAACCCAAGAACTCATCGATTATTTTAATGTGACCAGATGAACTAAGTCTCCTGTTCTGCAAACATCTCCCTATACCGTTAAGATTTAATCTTCCTCTAACACCATTAGATCTTTAAAAGTCACATTATACATCCATTGTATGAATTTCATACAACATTTTCTCTATGCAACGCTAGTCTTCAACCCTCACTAGCCAGGTTTCACTTCCATAGATCATAACAATGCGTACACATGCCTCATAGACTCCAATACATCATCACACTGCGTACACATGCTTGATAGACATCAATATATCATGACACTGCACATACATACCTGAGAGACTCCCATACATTATTACACTGCATACACATGCCTGATAGACTCCCATACATTATTACACTGCATACACATACCTGATAGACTCCCATACATTATTACACTGCATACACATGCCTGATAGACTCCCATACATTATTACACTGCATACACATACCTGATAGACTCCCATACATTATTACACTGCATACACATACCTGATAGACTCCCATACATTATTACACTGCATACACATACCTGATAGACTCCCATACATTATTACACTGCATACACATACCTGATAGACTCCCATACATTATTACACTGCATACACATGCCTGATAGACTCCCATACATTATTACACTGCATACACATACCTGATAGACTCCCATACATTATTACACTGCATACACATACCTGATAGACTCCCATACATTATTACACTGCATACACATACCTGATAGACTCCCATACATTATTACACTGCATACACATACCTGATAAACTCCCATACATTATTACACTGCATACACATACCTGATAGACTCCCATACATTATTACACTGCATACACATACCTGATAGACTCCCATACATTATTACACTGCATACACATGCCTGATAGACTCCCATACATTATTACACTGCATACACATACCTGATAGACTCCCATACATTATTACACTGCATACACATACCTGATAGACTCCCATACATTATTACACTGCATACACATACCTGATAGACTCCCATACATTATTACACTGCATACACATACCTGATAGACTCCCATACATTATTACACTGCATACACATACCTGATAGACTCCCATACATTATTACACTGCATACACATACCTGATAGACTCCCATACATTATTACACTGCATACACATACCTGATAGACTCTCATACATTATTACACTGCATACACATGCCTGATAGACTCCCATACATTATTACACTGCATACACATACCTGATAGACTCCCATACATTATTACACTGCATACACATACCTGATAGACTCCCATACATTATTACACTGCATACACATACCTGATAGACTCCCATACATTATTACACTGCATACACATGCCTGATAGACTCCCATACATTATTACACTGCATACACATACCTGATAGACTCCCATACATTATTACACTGCATACACATACCTGATAGACTCCCATACATTATTACACTGCATACACATACCTGATAGACTCCCATACATTATTACACTGCATACACATACCTGATAGACTCCCATACATTATTACACTGCATACACATGCCTGATAGACTCCCATACATTATTACACTGCATACACATACCTGATAGACTCCCATACATTATTACACTGCATACACATACCTGATAGACTCCCATACATTATTACACTGCATACACATACCTGATAGACTCCCATACATTATTACACTGCATACACATACCTGATAGACTCCCATACATTATTACACTGCATACACATACCTGATAGACTCCCATACATTATTACACTGCATACACATACCTGATAGACTCCCATACATTATTACACTGCATACACATACCTGATAGACTCCCATACATTATTACACTGCATACACATACCTGATAGACTCCCATACATTATTACACTGCATACACATACCTGATAGACTCCCATACATTATTACACTGCATACACATACCTGATAGACTCCCATACATTATTACACTGCATACACATACCTGATAGACTCCCATACATTATTACACTGCATACACATGCCTGATAGACTCCCATACATTATTACACTGCATACACATACCTGATAGACTCCCATACATTATTACACTGCATACACATACCTGATAGACTCCCATACATTATTACACTGCATACACATACCTGATAGACTCCCATACATTATTACACTGCATACACATACCTGATAGACTCCCATACATTATTACACTGCATACACATACCTGATAGACTCCCATACATTATTACACTGCATACACATACCTGATAGACTCCCATACATTATTACACTGCATACACATACCTGATAGACTCCCATACATTATTACACTGCATACACATACCTGATAGACTCCCATACATTATTACACTGCATACACATACCTGATAGACTCCCATACATTATTACACTGCATACACATACCTGATAGACTCCCATACATTATTACACTGCATACACATACCTGATAGACTCACATACATTATTACACTGCATACACATACCTGATAGACTCCCATACATTATTACACTGCATACACATACCTGATAGACTCCCATACATTATTACACTGCATACACATACCTGATAGACTCCCATACATTATTACACTGCATACACATACCTGATAGACTCCCATACATTATTACACTGCATACACATACCTGATAGACTCCCATACATTATTACACTGCATACACATACCTGATAGACTCCCATACATTATTACACTGCATACACATACCTGATAGACTCCCATACATTATTACACTGCATACACATACCTGATAGACTCCCATACATTATTACACTGCATACACATACCTGATAGACTCCCATACATTATTACACTGCATACACATACCTGATAGACTCCCATACATTATTACACTGCATACACATACCTGATAGACTCCCATACATTATTACACTGCATACACATACCTGATAGACTCCCATACATTATTACACTGCATACACATACCTGATAGACTCCCATACATTATTACACTGCATACACATGCCTGATAGACTCCCATACATTATTACACTGCATACACATACCTGATAGACTCCCATACATTATTACACTGCATACACATACCTGATAGACTCCCATACATTATTACACTGCATACACATACCTGATAGACTCCCATACATTATTACACTGCATACACATACCTGATAGACTCCCATACATTATTACACTGCATACACATACCTGATAGACTCCCATACATTATTACACTGCATACACATACCTGATAGACTCCCATACATTATTACACTGCATACACATACCTGATAGACTCCCATACATTATTACACTGCATACACATACCTGATAGACTCCCATACATTATTACACTGCATACACATGCCTGATAGACTCCCATACATTATTACACTGCATACACATACCTGATAGACTCCCATACATTATTACACTGCATACACATACCTGATAGACTCCCATACATTATTACACTGCATACACATACCTGATAGACTCCCATACATTATTACACTGCATACACATACCTGATAGACTCCCATACATTATTACACTGCATACACATACCTGATAGACTCCCATACATTATTACACTGCATACACATACCTGATAGACTCCCATACATTATTACACTGCATACACATACCTGATAGACTCCCATACATTATTACACTGCATACACATACCTGATAGACTCCCATACATTATTACACTGCATACACATACCTGATAGACTCCCATACATTATTACACTGCATACACATACCTGATAGACTCCCATACATTATTACACTGCATACACATGCCTGATAGACTCCCATACATTATTACACTGCATACACATACCTGATAGACTCCCATACATTATTACACTGCATACACATACCTGATAGACTCCCATACATTATTACACTGCATACACATACCTGATAGACTCCCATACATTATTACACTGCATACACATGCCTGATAGACTCCCATACATTATTACACTGCATACACATACCTGATAGACTCCCATACATTATTACACTGCATACACATACCTGATAGACTCCCATACATTATTACACTGCATACACATACCTGATAGACTCCCATACATTATTACACTGCATACACATACCTGATAGACTCCCATACATTATTACACTGCATACACATACCTGATAGACTCCCATACATTATTACACTGCATACACATACCTGATAGACTCCCATACATTATTACACTGCATACACATACCTGATAGACTCCCATACATTATTACACTGCATACACATACCTGATAGACTCCCATACATTATTACACTGCATACACATACCTGATAGACTCCCATACATTATTACACTGCATACACATACCTGATAGACTCCCATACATTATTACACTGCATACACATACCTGATAGACTCCCATACATTATTACACTGCATACACATACCTGATAGACTCCCATACATTATTACACTGCATACACATACCTGATAGACTTTTATACATCATTACATTACGCACACCACACATGCTTTATGAATTCTCATACATAATCACACTGCGCACATCTACCTGATGGACTCTCACACATCATAACACTGCGCACAAATGCCTGATAGACTCCAATACATCATCAAACTGTGCACACATGCTTGATAGAAAACCATACATCATCACACTGCGCAGACATGTCTGATAGACTAAAATACATGCTCACACTGCGCATATATGCGTTATGGACTCTTATACATATTCACACTGCGCACATATGCCCGATAGACTCTCATACATTATCACATTGTGCACACATGCATGATGTACTGCCGCACATCATCACACTGCACACACATACGTGATAGACTCAAATACATCAGCACATTGCACACACATGCCTGATGGACTCACATACATCATCACACTACCCACAGATGCTTGATGGACTCCCATGCATAATCACACTGAGCACACATGCGTTATAGACACCCATACATCATCACACTGCACACACATGCTTGATAGTATCCAATACATCATCACACTGCGTACACATGCCTGATAGACTCTCATGCATCATCATACTGTGGACACATGCGTTGTAGACTTCTATACATCACCACACTGCGAACACATGCCTGATAGACTCCAATAAATCACCACACTGCGAACACATGCCTGATAGACTCCAATAAATCATCACACTGCACACACATGCTTGATAGTATCCAATACATCTTCACACTACGCACACATACCTGATAGACTCACCTACACTATAACACTGCGCACACATGCTTTGTAGACTTTTATACATCGTCACACTGAGCACACATGCCTGATCGACTTCCATACATCATTACACTGCGCTCGCATGCCTACTGTACCCCCTATTTATCATCATTCTGCGCACAGATTCTTGATGGACTCCCACACATCATCACACTGTGCACACATGCCTGATAGACTCTTCTTCCGTTGGACGACAGGAATCATATAATTAAATTAACTAATCAGATACACTTCGCGTCATACATGTAGTCAAAGATCACCTCAAATGTTATCACTTTGCGGGATGTTAGGTGTACTATATACGAATTGGTCTGTTAGCAAAGTCTGCTGTGATACTAAACTTAATCTCTTTTGTTCTCGGTTAGTGATAGAGAAATCATTATAGACTGAGGTAATTTTTATTTTTGCCCCAATTAAGAATGCCCTTTTTGGGGGAAATGGAACATATAAAAAAACGTCCTTTTGTCTAAGTCTGCCTTCGTCTGGAGGAAAGTGAATAGGAACTCAACGTACCTGGAAAATTATATCTGCCATTAATTCCGAAGACAGAAAAGATGCAACATCTATTACTCATGGAGATTCGGTATCTGTCTGCATGAAGCCGGAACTATATTATTGCTTCTATATTTGAAACTGAAATTATACTATTACTATCTTTCAATTCCCAAATTCCAGGCAGGGTAGTGTAGTATCTGTTCTGTTGTCATGATAAATTCCTCCCAGGCATTACCCCCTTCTTTTTGTGTGGATAATGTAGTATCAGTTCTGTAGTCATGATAACCCCCTCTCAGGTATTACCTCCTCCTTTGGCTAGCTGTTATGTTGTCATGAAATTGTCCTCCAAGGCATTACCTCCTTATGTGGGAGTTAGTGTAGCGTATGTTCGTACGTCATACATACTAACAAAAACATACGACCGGAGAGGGAGCATTTTATTACTACTATTATTACTACTACTGCTATTCCTCCTCCTCCTCCTCCTCCTCCTACTACTACTACTACTACTACTACTACTACTACTAAGTTCTAGGTACATCAAACAATTTAAAAACACTAAAGAAAGAAAATCTAATTTTTATTAAAAAATATATATTGAAACTTTTTTAGAATTTACTTATATTTTATTGAGTTTCTTTTGTATTGTGTTACTTCTACTGTTTATGGCTTCATATTTAAATTCATACAATTCTTATTTGTTTTCATGCGTGGGAAGACCGCGTGTTTCCGAGCACCCAATTAACGTGCGTGGGAAGACGAGTAGCTGCACCCCCGCCCCTCCCCGCCCCTGTCGACGGCGAAGAAACGATATGCACTTGCGACATGCGCGCGTTTCTGATTTATGCGGACTCAAACCTTCCAACTACGATGGATTATTTTATTTTCAAAATTATCTTCTGTTTGTCATCGAGTTGACAAAAGAAAGAGAAATAAAGACGAAAGAAACTTAACAGATCTCAACAATTTGTTTGGAAAATAAAATGTCAACAAATATTTTCTATTTTAAGGAGGTAGTTGTTGCAGAAACAAATACTTCAAATAAAGTCATATTTAAGAAAGAAAATGGCGGGAAATTTAAGTACAATTTTACGAAAGGAAAACGAAGAGAAAAAAGTTAATTTGGTTGACTGACTGAAGTCACGGACATCTTTTAGTTGATGGGCGTGGGTTGCAGGTTTGCCAACCAAGGAAACCCATTAAGTTCAAAAGCGTTCGCATCGCTACAATTACACCGAGATGACAAAATCGTCATATTTTTTTACATAATCCATTTTGAGAGAGAGAGAGAGAGAGAGAGGGTTGGGGTGGGGATGGAGAGAAAGGGGGCAGTGAGATAGTTAGAAGCTCTTGAAATGACGGTTTATTTTGATAACAAAGAGTTTTTATTTATTTTTAAAAATTTTACTCAATACATAACACCATTACGGGGTTCAGCCATATTATTTGTTAGGGTGTTAGACGACACCAGCACCAAACAATGGTAACTATGGTGACGTTTCGGTGCTTTGTGAAGCTTTTCAAATGATTTTTCAAACTTTGGAAATAAGAAAAGGACAAAAAAAACAATGAGAAATGCTAAAATATCTTTTAATAAATTAACATTTTTCGGATATATCCGTTTGAACTCACGAGTGGCCAGATATTATTGAGAGTACGACAACAACACAATAAATGTTTACATTCAATTTTAAACGTGTATAAAATGGAACTATTATTTATTTATATTTAAATCTACTTCGTTTTTTTTATTAAATGCATTGTTTTATAAATTATAGAACTTTAAATCATTGAATTTTAGCAAAATCAGCGAAAAATAGGTTTACGACCAACTTATAGTGACTGATTTTTTGTAGACATAAACAACAAAGTCGAAACCTATGAGTAAAAGTTAAAATTAAATTACGATATGACTTGTTATCGTAATGCATCTATATTCTAAGAGTTTATTAGTATTTGAATAAATTGGTCAGAAATTGGAATATTAAAATAAAAATAATAATAATAATAATAATAATGATGATAATAAAATACGAAGAAGAAGAAGAAGAAGAAGAAGAAGGTCATGTTATTTGTAGTTGTAAAGGAGCACAGAAATGAGTTTGAAATTAAAATAAAAACGTGTAAGTAAAATCTATGTACCCTACGAAATATTCGAACCTGGTGATGTTGATATCAGTAAGAGTACTTGATACCGAGTTATCTCGTTTGACTACGCTTATCACATTAGTAATCAAATCAGAAACCGATGAATGAAGTAAATATCTAAATGTACAGAAACGACTGGAAATGATTTTACTTTTTTCAGAACGCAAACCTTAAATGTAATCGATAACAAATGATGAAAAGGAAGTTCTTAAGCGGTTTTTGTTTGTTAGCCTTAAATTATTCCGTGAATTGGAATCGTAGAAAATCTCACCTTACTTTATATATGAGATAACTTCATGAAGACTTTTTTACTTTGAAAAAGAAAATCTTACATAGGAATCATCCTTATGCTTTATTAGAAATATAGCCCCCACCCCGATTCTAGGGAACGTGGAATAACAGGAGTTGGTTTGGTCGGGTTGATGGCTTACGAAAAAAGTGTATGTTTCTGCGACTCCAACTCCATCCAACGTCTGGCAACACCGTGGAGGTTCAAAGTAGAATCACTTTAGTTAAATTAACCAAACAAAAGTTGTGTAAGTAACGAAGCAAACACCAACTAATTGGTGTATAAAAGAAGCCATGAAGTACCTGGGAGTAAAGCAGCAGCTGAAGCTGTCTTAGATAACTTAACAAGTAGAACGATGTGAAAAACACTAACCTACTTTGGATAATCGTATAAGCAGCCTCAACTGGACCTAACAAAACGAAAGGTTCAAAAGGCAATACAATATGAAAGCAGGTGATGAAACAATCCGAAATAAAGTATGGTGCAATAAACCAGTTATTAACCATAAGAACTCAGAAGTCATCTTTGTAATGAGGAGGAGGGCAGACTTTATAAATAATAATATAAGACATGCTAACTTATTCGGACCATTTCCATTTTCAATTCTAGGGTAGAATAGGCTTCATTTTGATACAGCAACGAATCTGATACTACCCCAACCTACCCAGCTCCATGTACATAATTAATTTTTCGTCCAAAGTTTTTTTTCAATTAAACTTCTTAACATTTTTAAATCTATTTCTTTGGTGTATGTCCTATAAAATATGGTGTATGTCCTATAAAATCTAACAAAACCATCGAATATTGACATTTCTTTCTAAAATATAATTATTCTAAAATCATCAAGAAACAGAAAACATCATTCCGATTTTAAATGTCAATCTAGAAATGTGCAACATCGGAAAAGAATCCATCAATCATCAACAATGGCTTATTTGAATCAAGCTTCAGAAAAGAAACGGTTTGCAGCAGAAAAAGTTATTTTCTGACTTCGAATGAAACTTAAAAAAATTCTTTACGTTCCTTTACTTGCTGTATACATTAAACATATTATGTAACATTATATTAATTTCGTAAATAATGTATTTTGTAAATAATGTTAGCAAAAAGATAAATTCTAATGTGAAACATTTTTAACATTAACTGAATAATCTGCCTCCATCGAGTGATAGGTTATAGCCACAGTTTTATAACATAAAATAATCTTGACATATCAAAATTTGATTCTGACTAGCCAATTTTCATTTGTTATTGTTGTACCATGTTATTAGTTCTATAATAACGTACCTATTTACAGTTTATTAAAACCAATAATGTAGTTCTGTCTCCCCAAAACTGGCAATATTGCAATATCTTTCAATTATGTCCGAGAAATCAAAACCAGCAAGAGAATAACTAATATTTTGTAATTGAAGAATATAAAAAAGTTGTTTCCCACAAATTAAAATGTTATTTTTTATCTTTGTATCAATTAAAAAAGCTGTGCAAACAAATCAAAATCAAAAACTAAAATGACTTCACTTCATCCCGGACAACGCCGGGTAGGCACAACTAGTAATAAATAGATAACTACGTCCTTACATTTCTGCAAATCGATTCATTAAAACGAATATTAATCGATGTTATTATTATTTTTATTAATGTCCCCTTTGATGTTTGTTCTATACTCTTTTCCCAGAGATGAAATGTCAGAATTTCACGCCTGTCTATTTACACTGCATACTTCTGCACACGACCTAGTTTTTGCTATGCACACTGCATACTTCTGCACACGACCTAGTTTTTGCTATGCACACTGCATACTTCTGCACACAACCTAGTTTTTGCTATGCACACTGCATACTTCTGCACACAACCTAGTTTTGCTGTATGTATTTTCCAGACGTCGACTGCCGAGATATTTTCAATTAGCTCATAATTACACACAATGAATGAATTATATTTCCATCACCCACATTCCTGATATTTCTATTTCAGGATCTTTAAAAGTAAATGTTTGTGAAAATAATTTTGTGTCATCGCAACAGCCGTTTACAAATGATTTCTTGCTGGCAACGACAATTCTGGGATTTGAGTAAAGATAAGTCCACAAGCTTCCAGTACTCCGCAACTCTTGTAGTGAAAGTCTGGTTGGTGCTTTCTTTCTCATCGGTATTTCCATCCTCCTTGACTCTGCATGACCCCTTGTGTACGAAAATAATTCGAAAAGTATTGATATGCCGTCAAACAAACACAGCTACCTTACACATTCTGTTTTGACGGTTTTTGATCGCTACGATTCTGGCGATTAAACGTTAAACCGAAAACTGTTTCTGAAAAACAGGATTAAGGACAGCGGCCATGTTGATTCTAATCTGTTGCAATTATTTAATCCCTGTCAATTGTTAATTTGTTATCGTCTCTTCATGAATCAACGAATGCTTGAAATCTAGTGAAATCAATAGAATAATAAATTGAAGTTGATATTAAATTCTGTTCCATATGAGACTTTTATTCTAAGCGAAGCGAGACTCTATTACGCTCGCAGAAGAAGATGGTATTTTGATCCTAATAAGAATTACCATTATTCCTAGCTCATTGTTACTTAATTTTCCTCTTTTCAAATCTAACATTATTCTACGCATTCTAGTTGTTCAACCGTATACTGCTTTCTGTAAGTGCTCTAATGCCTATTGACCTCCATTATCTAACTCTCTCTCTCTCTCTCTCTCTCTCTCTCTCTCTCTCTATATATATATATATATATATATATATATATATGTGTGTGTGTGTGTGTGTGTGTGTGTGTGTGTATGTGTCATCCACATACAACTGTTTTGTTGGCAGTGTAGTTAAACGTAGCGAGAATATCCACGCTAAGATTCAAAATGCGAACACTCAGTCACATATGAAATGCGACCTAGTAGTCCAAGTACTAAACTCCGTACGCCAACGATCACCACACACACATGTTTATATATATATATATATATATATATATATATATGTATATATATATGCTGACTGACTACATTTAGCGCCTCTGAAACTGTTTCATTACATTTGTTTACGTTTAGAAACTTCCCTTCAATTTCGGGCCATTTCTTCAAACATAGCTTCCATTGGTCCCCCGATTTATAAAATCGGGGAAATTATGTTTTGAGGTATGTCTGTCCGTCCGGATTTTTCTCCGCAACCATCTATTGAATTTCTCTGAAATTTTGCATGAAGTTGTAACTTTGGTCAGGTTAGAAAGTGACATTCTCCGATTTTTGAAAAAACATCTGGTTAGCCCCCCAGGGGGTCAAAAGGCCCCGAAATGGCAAAAAAGGACATTTTTCGCCCCATAACTTCATCTATCCATTCAATTTCTCTGAAACTTGGCCAACATGTGGAGGCAATTGTTCCTAATAGAAAATAAGTATCGCTGACCTTGGAAAAAATCTGGTTCGCGCTCCCAGGGGATCAAAAGCCCCCAAAATGGCAAAAAATGACCCTTTTCTCCCATAACGTTTGATCCATCCATTCAATTTTTCTGAAACTTGGCCAAAATGTAGAGGCAATTGTTTTGGATATAAAATGAGCATCCTTGACCTCAGAAACATTCTGGTTCGCGCCCCAGGGGGTCAAAGGGGAGTCAAAAATGCCCCAAATTGCCCAAATTTATTGCATTTTACACTCGCCACATCGAATCACATACAGAGGGGGACCACGCACGCGCGGCTTGTTCTCTTTGGTAAGCTCTGGTTTTTAAGATATGATCTATTTTTATCGAGCAGATTTATTTTATTCAAATTACCGCCATGAACCGAACGTTTAATGCTCTGTTTGTTTGCCACGTCTGAAGTTGCGTAATTTAAAGAATTATTTTCTTTTTAACTCTTTAGTTTTAGATTTGTATTAGATGAATCTAAAGTTTACAAGTGAACCTTTAATATATGTTATGATTGCACACATGTAGTTGTTGGTCTCTGATTCGGGGCGAAGAATGCATGAAATGTTGCTTGTTTTGAGAAGTGTTCTCATTAGAATTTCGTAGAAATATTCGGTAAATCTTATGTGAATTCAAAAGATGTTTTTATGTGTTTCATTCACCTGCAAATGAATCGGAATATCGGAATTTGTGGTATGTCGCGTTAATCTAGTCGGCGCTGATAACTTCACTTCTCTACATTCCCGTTCTCACAGAAGAGACGTTGATAGTCTTTCCCTACTCCATCATTATTTCCAGAGAAGCTGTTCGACTGAGATCCAATCTCTGGTTTCCCCTGTATAAATTCGTCTTCCTACCACAACTGCAAAAAAACTGTCATTTATTCATCCGGAATTTCTGTTAACAGAGTTTCTTTCCAAGAACGTCTGACCTGTGGAACACATTACCACGAAACTGCTTCCCTGCAGAGTATAACATAGTCCGCTTAAAATCCTATGTCAACACTTACTTGTCCTAAACCGTCCTCATAAGTAATACAATTTTGTTTATTCGATTCATCAGTTTCAATCCGTTCATAGTATTCTTCATAATTTGAGCTGACAATTTATCCATCTCATTAACACTTATCCTCGAGTGGCCGTTGGACTTGATAAGTGGTCACGCACTAGTCAAAAAGATAATAAGACAAATATTCTGTCAATTTTTTGTGAATAAGTTAGTCCAACGTTTTCTGTTATCTGTTTGATTCACCTAAAATCGATAGGAATATAGGAATTTTTGGTATGGGGTTGTATTTCAAAATCTGATTACGTAAAATGATTAGGTATAATGATGAATAGCTTAAAATCATGTATCATACGTTAGGCGATGAAAACACTGCGTAGCAGAGGAAGAGATGTTACATTCCCTACAGACGTTACGCTGTGTGAAATGTAAAAGGAATATTTTTGTTACATATGAAATAAAAAGGTTGTGGCTGATGAATATTTTTATATGATTGCCATTGTCGCGGGCGCAAGGGGATGGCCACTCAGTGTATAGCAATAATTATGATACGTAGAATAAAGGTAAACATAAGGCTAGATCACTTGCAGAAAACATCATTTCTCCGGAAACCATCAATTCTACGGAAACCATCATTTCTCCGCCAAACCAGGAAGTATAGAGTGAGGTTAGATTTGAAAAGGAGAAAATCAGATGGCAACGAGAATATGAAATTCTTGGGAGAAAACCACTAAAGAAACAAATAAAAAAAAGAATATTGTGAAATTGTGGAAAAAGAGAGCTGAATTATTCGTCTACACCAATCCAATAATGTATATTAACGCGGGAAGAAATGAGATTTAAGTCCTCGCGTGACTGTGACGTCAAATGGCGAGAGAAGAGTAATCGCTTACCCTTTTTTTCCAGAGAACAGTTTTGGTACAGTTAAATGGCCTATTACTACTATTGTTCACGCGGTGTTTATCGGGGGGAAAACGAACTATAAAAGAATCAAATAATTGAACCACGAGACGGTGTTTGTGTGGTTTTACAATCGAGCGGTCTGACCGGCAGGCACGTGACGGGACAATAAAAGATGTCGGATAACAACGCGGACACGAACAGCAAGGTAACAACTTATAACTAAACTCTTAAAAAATGATATCTTTCTTATACTTACATATCCACACTAGAAGAATATTCGTCTTTTGACGGACTCATAAAAAAATGTTAATTTGCTACATTCATTTGTTTACATTTTGTCAAACGGACGACGATCGAAAAAACTTGCTATTAATTAATGGTTGAAATAAAACAACGTCAGTTCAGATTAGTGGAATTCATAAATATTAATTACCTTACGCACTTATTATCCACGCAAATAAAACCCTACCCTGGACTTTAGGAGATAAATAAAAGATTCTGGTCATTGTTTAATTATATTATTATTAAACGACGACTATTTTTGTCTTACACAATTACAACATCCCATTTCATAATAATTATTTTATAACCAAAAACATACGAACGATTATTACGACGCTTTATAAAAATATTGTTTATAAAATACAATAACGTAAAATTCTTTAAAATATAGTATTTTTTCACTTATTCAAAAATTTGTCTAACACCTATCAACATAATGATCTCAGAGGAAGATATTATTTAGTTAAATGTCGACTACACTAGCCGATGAATAAGTTTAAGCAATTTTAATATTTAGTTTCTTCATTAAATGCTATTTATTAACATACGTGATATGTTATTCAACCTAAGCTAATCTGTCTGTCTATACCCTTTCGCTCTCCCTCCTCTCTCTCTGTATATATACATATATATATATATATATATATATATATATATATATATATATATATATATATATATATTAGTTAATTAAGTTCAAATATATAGATAACATGAACTTTTTTTCAAAAGTGCTCAATACATATTAAAGCTTTTATAAATAAGATTATATAAGCATTAGAAACAGTCTATAGGGATTAACAAACGTTTCGACGTTAACACATCTCGCCGGGACTCTCTCTCAATCTCTCTCTCTCTCTCTCTCTCTCTCTCTATATATATATATATATATCTCTCTCTCTCTCTCTATATATATATATATATATATATATATGATGAACTCTCCCGTCGATTTCGACGTATGAGTGCCCCGTGAATTTGTAATTGAAAGGGTTGCGCAATCACCAACAACCGCTCTCCTGAGTCGGCATTGCTTGATTACAATGGCAAGTAGTAATACAAGACGACTGGAAACAATGCCGAGATAAGCAGAGAGCACATACAGCACCTGGTATTCCCAAATGGTCACCCATTTTGTACTGGCCAGGCTCGACGCCGCTTAACTTCGGTGATCTAACGAGAACCGGTGTGTCAACGTGATTGTGCCGTATATATATATATATGTATTAGCTGTATCTACCCGGCGGTGCCCGGAATTTATCAATATCATTTTAGTATAATTTTTTTAGTTGCACAATTTTAAAGTTATACAAGAAAAAAAATAACATTTTAGGTATTTTTGTATTATTATTTCAATTATCCCAATAAAATGTAGATTAAACGCAAAGTAAAAATATGTACGACACATATTCTTTTCTATGAAAATCGCTCCAGACAAGGCATGAAGCCACTTGATGTAAGTAGCTAACTTGAACGAAATATGATTATCGCAACTGCTATAGTTAGGAGGATAACAGTCAGTAGGAAGGGAGTTCCACAAGCCTACAATTATTGGAAAGAACCTACTGGAATAGGAAGCTGTATTACAATGAGATATCAATACAGCGAATTGATGGAGACCACTAGACCAACGAGTCAAACGAGCTGGAACAAAAGAAGCAGGAAATAGATCAGGCAATTCCACATGCCATAATAGTACTTATAGAAAAGGTTGTGACTAGCAACATCCCGTCTGTGAGAGAGAGGGTGCAGAGAAGAAGAAAGGATGTGGCCAATCCAATTACAGATACGTTTTTGCACCTTATAACATGGGACAGAGATTCACCAGCCCAAATATGTCAACAGTACATTAGGCGGGAAACACACACATGCATAGAAACAGACAAAATAATCTCAAAATGTTATAAATATATAGAAAAGATTCAGAGAAGAAGAGATCTAAAAATGCTCAATAATGACACAAATAATATAAGGGAAATAATATTTATCTCCCATATATTATTTGAATCATTATTTAAATTTGTCGTCATCGTAACAATCTTTCTAACAGGAATAATTTATTTAACAAACAAAAATGAAAGACATTTTGGAAGAAAGAAAATGACAAATTATCGAGGCAAATATCGATGTGTCAGATATATATACACACACACACACACACACACACACACACACACATATATATATATATATATATATATATATATATATATATATATATATACATATATATATATATTCATCCACAGACTGCTTTTTTGTCCTTTCAAAACTCATCAGTGTGAATAAAGACAGCGAGCACATCAATCCCGAGATTTGAACCCCTGGCATCAGTCACTACCGATCGTGACAGTCCGACCCCTTATCATCTAAAGTAACAATCTGGCTTCTGCTAATGGAAGAAATATATATCGCTTTTAAATAATAAAAAAAATATTATTTGTTAATATACATATATACACAAGTATATATATTCATATGCATAATAGCAGGAAAGAAAAATAAATATAAAAAAACAGCGAACTTCTCTCAGGATGACTTGTAATTCTCCGAAATCGAATATGGTTGAAGATGACCGGGGGCGATTTTTTTTATGAATATAAATAAACCCAAAGAAACAATAAATTTCGATCTGAGTACGCTTCAGGCTTGAAACACACGGTATCATATTGATTTGACCTGATCTCTTGTAACACTACTAATATATATATATATATATATATATATATATATATATATATATATATATATATATATATATATATATATATATAGTAAGTAGTAAGTAATTAAAATATATTTATGGCAATTAAGCTACACATCTCGCGTTTCATCCTCGGGGGGAATCGTCAGGCTAAAATGCATTTTAGCCTGACGACCCTCCCCAGGGATGAAACGCGGAAGCCTCTGTGTAGCTTAATGGTCATACGTATATTTTCATAACTTCCAACCTAGCTCTACTTATGTATCGAGCACTGAAAATTGATACATAAAAAATTATATCTCCTTATAACATTTTATGTGGATACATGAAATAGTAATATATATATATATATATATATATATATATATATATATATATATATATATATATATATATATATAATAATAATAATAATAATAATAATAATAATGGTAATAATCCAGGTGAAAAATATATAGAGCTTTATAGAGCTTTATATATGATAATTTTATTTACACAGACATGTACAAAATCTGCGACACTGGCATGTCGATGTTATCGATCAACAGTTACTATAAACTGAGATCTCATCAGGCAGAGTTAGAATCCGATCTTAACCTCAGATCATATTGGGAGAGAATAAAATGGAGGGATAGAGAGAGAAGAAGAAGAAGAAAAGAAATTTAACATTTCAAAAATTGAGGCCGTTAAAAAATTAAAATTAAAAATCTAAAAAATCTAAAAAATCTAAAAACAAAAAACAAAACATCTAAAATCTAAAATCTGAAACAAACAGGGCCAATAAATAAATAAATAAATAAATAAAAATATAAGGTGGAAAGAGGGGCATATAATGAAGGGAGAGGTGATGGGAAGGTAGACACATAAAGGAAAAGAAGGAGAAAAAGAGAACGTCTGTTGATTCAGATCGAGAGAGAAGGAGGGGGGGGTAGACATGCACGTATCAAGTGTTAAAAAACAGACGAGTTTATAAATGTATTTTTTTCAAGTGAACTGTAATATTGTGTATATGTATGTATGTGTGTGTGCGGGCAAACCGATCAGACGCGTGTGATTGTTGTGGTGGTGGGGCGGTGATCAAATGTGTCGCCGATTCTGGATTTATATTGTCTTTATAATTTGTCTAATTTTCACTATCATTTTTTCACTATCATTATTACTATTGTTAAGATTACTGGGATTACCACTCTGATTACTGCTGTCTGTTAAACCACTATTATTACCTTTTTATATGATCAGCATTATTGCAACCATTAACCCATATCATAATATCGGCAAACATTATCTTATTATTTAATATCATTATGATAATCACTACCTCCTAGGATTCCTAATATTTCTTAATTATTCTATTTCTTTCCTAAACTATTATTTTTATAAATTCTTAAATATTATTGACCACCATTATCGTTGTCGTTGTCGCTGTTATTATTATGACTATTTTTATTACTATTACCATTATTATTATTATTATTACTATTTTTATTACTATTACCATTATTATTATTATTATTATTATTATTATTATTATTATTATTATTATTATTATTATTATTATTATTATTATTATTATTATTATTATTATTATTATTATTATTAATAATAATAATAATAATAATAACACCGGCACTTTCTAGTTATTCTTTAGTTATATTTTTTAGTACTTTTAAATTAAATTAAACTATTATTATTATTTTTATTATTTATTTATTATTTTCATTATTTCACCTCAATTATTAGGGGTATCTATTATTATTATTACTACTACTAATCCTGTTATACTTAACGAACATATTTATTTAATTTATTAATTTATTCGTAGTAAGCAAATAAACTCTAGACAAATTATAAAGACAATATAAATCCAGAATCGGCGACACATTTGATCACTGCCCCACCACCACAACAATCACACGCGTCTGATCGGTTTGCCCGCACGCACACATACATACATATACACAATATTACAGTTCACTTGAAAAAAATACATTTATAAACTCGTCTGTTTTTTTGACACTTGATTCGTGCATGTCTACCCCCCCTCCTTCTCTCTCGATCTGAATCAACAGACGTTCTCTTTTTCTCCTTCTTTTCCTTTATGTGTCTACCTTCTCATCACCTCTCCCTTCATTATATGCCCCTCTTTCCACCTTATGTTTTTATTTATTTATTTATTTATTTATTTATTTGTTTGCCCTGTTTGTTTCAGATTTTAGATTTTAGATTTTTTTGCTTTTTGTTTTTAGATTTTTTTAGATTTTTTAGATTTTTAATTTTAATTTTTTAACGGCCTCAATTTTTGAAATGTTAAATTTCTTTTCTTCTTCTTCTCTTTCTCTATCCCTCCATTTCATTCTCTCCAAATATGATCTGAGGTTAAGATCGGATTCTAACTCTGCCTGATGAGATCTCAGTTTATAGTAACTGTTGATCGATAACATCGACATGCCAGTGTCGCAGATTTTGTAAATGTGTGTGTAAATAAAATTATCATATATATATATATATATATATATATATATATATATATATATATATATATATATATATATATATAGAAAGAGAGAGAGAGAGAGAGAGAGAGAGAAAGGAAAGATGGTAATAACAAAACAAATGTTAAGTTACATACTTTACAAGTTTATTATATTCAAAGTATGGTTTATAAAAAATGTCCTTTAATCCATGGATTTTCAAATAAATAAATCCTATCAACAAAAGTATAAAATTATCGCGCTATAATTTAATTTAAAATAATTATTTTATAATACTTGAATAAAAAATATATATTGTAATTTTGTGTTTTTTTATAGGAAAAATAACTAAAGAGATCAATTATATGTGTAAGAGCATATATGTATTTTTATTTCAACACCTATTATATATTAGTTTCATCTTCTATCGATACCTATGGTTTTTAAGAAACACCGAAAACTCATTCTGTAAAGCTAAAGATGCACAAATGTAACAGTTATTCAATTGATGTTGTGATCATATACTCGTTGAATGGCGTAACATCATCACAACACACACACACACACACACACACACACACACACACACACACACATATATATATATATATATATATATATATATATATATATATATATATTAGGAAACAAAGTCCTATACCAAGACCAAACACAACTTTTCTCGAATAAAATAAAATGGTTGGATCTGTGTTTGCGCCAGACATCAATTAACCGCAAAGATGACGTTTTACTTTCTTTTAGAAATAATAAAAAAATAATAATCGCAATATGGTGCTTAGCGGGGAAGGGGGAGATGTAAACTGGGTTCCTCAACCATTCCCGAGCAACGCCGGCGGGTTGGTGGGATTTGCTAACAAATGTATATTCATAAAAAGAGAGACAAACTATAATTCTTAGTTTAATTCATCATCTATGACGGTTTCTTTTATCCAATGTTTACATGGTTCTATTTTCGTAAACCGGTAACAATGCAAATCGTTTGACCCTAAATTTATCCTTTCAGATAATAATTGAACGATTTCTTTTGTAAGTACAACCGTTCTTCTGAAAACCGATGCTTACGATAAAGGAGTTTCAATTTCTATGCAAAGAACACAATTCCTTTCAATGTTCTCATCAATGAAAAAAAAACTGATGATGCCATGAGGGTTATCTATGTGGGGTGTGTCATTGGCCCAATGGATCCCATCGGAAAATATGGAATCGATATGCGGAGTTTAAATCCCATTGGATCTAATGATGTTGAGCAAGATAGCAACCCGCACCCCCGGCTATTAGCAAAATAATTACTTGCGTTCAAATAATCGTATGCTGTGAATCGTTTACAATACTGTGTGTAGGAAAAATGAAAAAGTGGATGACCGCCAAATACCGAAGAGAAATCAAAAGCATTTTAGGTTGACTTATATTCAAAGAACTTTATCAACATTTGAGAAACTTTTTTGAATAAAAACTAATGAATATTTGTCAACCTACATTTTAATTCAAAGAACGCTATCAAAGTTTGATAAAGTCCTTATAGTCCAGTCAAAATGTGGCTGAACCTCAAACAAATTGCTAACAAAAGTTTTTAACTTGGATATTGGGCATGAATAACCCCTCTTTCAGATAAAAAGAAGTTTACCAAAAGTAGCCTGGCGGAAAGGGGTCAACGGGCGCCATCTTTTAAAATCCAACTTAACAATAATCAAATTTCGAGACATAAAATTCTTAACATTTCCTGACATGTATGTCTATTATTCCTGACAATTACTGACAAAAATAAACGTTTTTCCTGACAAAAATACCTTTATGAAATTATAAAAAAAAAATTTTTTTTGCATGAAAACCCACACAGGGCCTACCCCAAGCCATTTGACATTTTCTTGGTGTTTTAAATTGTAATGATAGGTATCTATATGCTTAATAATAAACTAACACCAGAAAATGACTAGCCTCTATCATTGTTTCCATGTTTTTTTTCTTATACATATATGAATATAAAATGTACAAAAACAAACTAAGTAGCCTTTTTCAAGGCAACAATTGTCACATTAATTCCTGACATTTCATGAAAATAGGTACAAAATAAGTACAATTTACAATAAAGGAATGGTCAGTTGGTCGAATGCTGGGGCAAGGCTCTTGCATAACCACCACAGAACAAGTTCATGAACGGACCAAAGAACATTTCTTGTAAAGATAGGTAACTTCATCAATATCTAGCTGTGGTGAGTTGCTGCAGTGGAGGCCTTTGCAATTACCACATAAGTTTGAACAGTCAATGCCATATATCCTGCAACTGCATCTTGCTGTAGTACACTCTGAATTACACACTTAATTATAGCCAACAAATTTACAGGACCAGCTGGCAAGTCAGTCTTGATTGATTGTAATTTACCATCTGAAAGTTTCCATCCCCACTCGCCAGGTTTTAGCTGGTTTCTATATTTCCATTCCTGAATTTGGAAGTAAACACGAAGGCTGTGGAATTTCGTACCTGCTCTTGTTGGTTGCAATGATTTAGCCTCAACATACTTTGAGCTTTTTGCAATCTTTTCCTTAAAGCGCCTCAGTTGGAGATGATTGATGTATTCCCCATCATTACCATTGTACAGGCACTCTAAAGCCTTCTCCCCAGCTTCAGTAACCTCTTCTGCACTGCTATCCTTGCCAAACACTTATGCTAGTTTAAGGAAGTTTCTATTATTCATCACCTTTCGAAGGGATGTTGCCTTCCCAATTCCATAAACACTGGATGTAGAATCATAACCCAGTAGTGCATGGATGAAAAAAATGTTGGAACAGACCACATCTCTCAAAGATTTCCTCATCTCTTTGATATTCCAGACTTTCACACTTTTTTCACTATCCTTTGGATGTGGCGTAAAGAAGATGTTGTAACCATCATCTCTATTGGCATGATAACATATAAGGACCAATAGGTCAGTGTCATCTGCTATCAAAATGGTTTCTCCTGTCTGTGCCAGTTCTAGAGCAGTCTTCACAATCAATACGTCAGCGTCTCCAGATGCATGGACTACTTTACAACCTGAACAATTGTTTGTTTTCTTGATTAGCTAGGAAAACATCCTTTTTTAATTTCAACACCAATAAAGGGGTCAGTGACACATTAACACCAACATAGTCCCCTGCTCGGCGTCGGTGAGTCGCGTCTTTAATGGATGAACCACTTTCATACCCATCCAAGACAATGTATGCTTTTCCATATCTAGTTCTGAAATATCTGCGGTATTGGACTCATCACAGCAAAATACAAGAACAAACTCTCGCCTTTAATTCTTTTTGATATACATGTATATTTTCTCTTGTGCACTTTACTCTAAATAAATATGAGTTTATCAATGTTAAACATGCTTCCCCTTTTCTTCCTTTCACCAGACATTCTATTTCCTTCGTGTTTCAAAATATTATTTCCTTTTCAGTGTTTCTCTCTACCAACTTCTAAAAGATATTACCTTTGGCAATTCCTTAAAATGGATAGATAGATGCCGTTTCCATTCATGCAACGTGGACGGACACTCAGCTATCTTATACCGCCCCCAGATTATTAAATTCACTGCTGTTTCAAAACCATCATTTGCATATCGTCATGCGGATGTCTTTTATTTCTGATCTCTTCGTAAAGAAGGTGCATTTCTTTGTGAAAATTATGCTATTAACTTCTTTACTTTAACAGATTTATTTCATTCTTTTTGTGGTAAACGATCTCATCAATAACACATTTTCCACCCATATCGTTTATATAGCGTTTCTCGCTGTTTTTATATCGTTTTAAATAAACATTCTCTGTGTTAAATCCACTTGAAGATTTCGTCGATTTCTTATCGATATTTTTCCCTCTCATATCTTGCGAGCTTTAAAGTTTTCTTTTCATATTTTATCATATCCAATGATGTTGTTTTATGGTCTTCACTTAAACATGATTTATTTTTTCAAAAATATATTTTATATTTTGACAAAGTTGTTTCATTTCATTTCTATATTAATAAAATTATAGGACACATTCACGTGTGTCTGTGTGTGTTTTTCTTACGACTTAATATTGAATGACTATTTCTTATTTATTTACTATGAATCTAATATTTATTAAAATAAAAAAAATGAAATGGCGTATAAAATAAAAGGAAACTTTTGAAATAGTATCTAAATCAGTAATTTAATTGCAAGATGAAATACATCAGAATGCATTTCGGTTGATTCGTAAACAAGTTAGCCATTTTAATCTTTTGTTAATAGTTGAAAAAAAAAAGAATTTCGTGCTCCTTCGAAATTAAAAAGGAATATGGAAGCATTTAAACTGTCGAATTGAAAGTCATATAAACTGACTTTAAAATTCTTCTCAAATCCTCATGTATTAAAAGATTGAAAGTTTTGGAAAATATTTCTATTACAGTCGCGTGTGTATTCCGCTCAGGCGAGATAATTTTAACGACGTTAGTTTTTGCATTTTTTTGCGGGTAAGTGTCGTCTTACTCTCACATACGACACCTGGCATTCCCAAATGGTCACCTATCTGGTACTGGCCAGGCTCAACGTCGCTAAACTTCGGTGATCTAACGAAAACCGTTGTGTTAACGTGATTATGCTGGATATAGTGTATGTGTGTAACAAAAATTACATCACAATTCCCATCGATATTACGTAATATTTTCTATTTTGTTTTTAGACAAAAGGATTGGCAATCACTTGTTGCATTCTTTGATTCTCACAGCAACAAATAAGAATAGTTTTATGTTCCTTCTCTAGTGATCGTCCAGGTGGTTTTATCTCAACTCCACGATCTTGTCTTCTCCCTCGCAGTGGTTGAACTGCATAGCGTGGAGAGAATGGCTGAACACGGACAACGTTGAATTGTAACAATATTAATTTATTTAATTTTTTTTAACCACCATGCCCGGTCGAGATAGTTATTGGCATCATTGGACCCTATGAAGTTTCCATTATCATTTCGTTTATCTATGCGGCAAGTACCGCTCCTACCACTGCTATCTTCAATCCACCTCGCCCCTCTTCCTACACACAAATATCTACCAAATCAAAAAGCTACGTATCCATCCTCGCCCTTTACTCGCATCCCCTTTCTCCATCCATATTTAACCCACTCTCTCACTTTCTCCGTTTCTTTAAACTTAACACTGCGACTTCACCCCTCAAGGAGCACACTCCGACCTCAGTCATTTGAACCCACGCCGGCCAACTGTCTAGAACCAACTCAACAAAACACAAGCTCAACTGATTGTTCAGCGAATCTGTCGTGGTTCCCGGTCGTTTGACACAATTTTACAGTTATTTACATCATTTATCTATTGAGCGATGGGTACAAGCGCTAAAAAAATCAGGAACCGATATTCGTAATATGCGTGCATTCAATCGACATATTCATCCATAAAAATGTCATTTCATTTTTCTTAGCCCTTTGGTTAGGAGCAAAGTGTAGTATCTGTTCTGATACCACACTTCATCTTTCCTGTCCTCGGTCAGTGAAGGATGAAGTCTTTTAGACCGAGTGCTCCGTTTCGGAAAACTAGATTTGTTGCGTTCTCAACCTTGTGCCATACACACAGCCACCAAGTTGTCGAAATCATTGCAAAAATATTAAAGTTCACAAATTGTTATCCATAAATTGCTGCTAGCTGTTTCCCTTGTACGCGCTTCTGCATGATCCTTCCAGACTGTGAGCTTGTTGCCCTGTAATCAAATTTCTTATTTATATTTTCAAAATGACTAACTCGAGATAAACTGATGGAAGACAGTGGACATTTATTCAACTTGATCTTCGTTCCAAATCACCGACCAGTTGGCTGAAGATAGATGGATAGATAGATAGAGATCGATAATCACTGTTTAATCATACGTTGTCAGACCATTCTATTTACACACTTTAACGCGTCGCGTGCTACCATGGACTACCTTTGTTGCTATTACCCTTTCTCTCTCAGAGCCATGTGGCGCAATATCCGCAGGATAATACATTCTAAACAGGTTAACTAATTTCACCCTGGAACAACGAATTGACCTCTGCTGATCCTTTGCCTGTCACACTTCATGTTATTCTCGTAGCACTCGTCAATCCAGCCTTAAATAAAACACAGTAGTTGAACAACCCGTCCAATATTTAAAAGATTTCACCCAAGTTAAAACCTATCTTTTATTTAACTCCTTTCTTGTGGGGAGGCGAATAAATAAAGACAGACAAAACGTAAGTGTGATAAAGCGACCGACGGAGCCTCTTATAAAGATGCGTGGATGCATCTGAATATGAAAAGAAAAGATATCTGTTGAGCAACATGAAGCTAATAATAATAATAGATCACGAGCATTATCCGTCGGCCAAAAGTAGGGTTGGTTTACCGCGTCATTATCGGCTTGTCATCCCAAACAAAATGGCTGCGCCTGTCTGTTGGCAAATGAAGTGGATAACAGCGGAAACCACATAATTACGAACCTATTAACCACTCCTTTACATCAACTCGAATTGGCAAAGAACGGTGACAATTCTTGTGAGTGTTTTCGTTCAGAATATCTTAGAGAACGGGGGGGGGGGCTTCAATGACGTAACGGATTACGAGACAGACTACCGAACAGGTAAACATAATTCTAATCAACCCCAGCTATATCAACTTCAATTATTATGTACTACAATTGTGATATATGCATTTTATAGGCGCTAATAGTTACTAGTTTTATGAACAAACTAACCCAAATAGCCACTTTAAAGGCGCCTTTTTAATCGAGCTACTGCGGAGGACGTTTGACGTTCGCTTTAATGATCATAATAAGTACTCTATTTTGCATTACAAAGACATACTGCATTTAGTGGAATGTTGACAATTAATTTTTAAGGTATAAATGTTTTACAGAAATTCATTAATTTACCAAACGCAAAACAACAATATTTACTATAAGCGATATTTTAATATCTGATTCATTGAAGTCAAGTTGCTATTTACCCATAGCTGGAAAGAATGATTAATTCTAACCTATCTCAACGGTATGTGCGTAAGTGAACGTCGGCGCATACATCTTTATTAGCATTTATTTACTAGAGTTTTCACAGGAATGAAGTGTCGTAGACGATATAAAAATATTTTATAAATAATTTTATATATATATATATATATATATATATATATATTTTGAATTCCTTTCGCCGGCCCGATGAGTTGGTCGCTATTCGCACCAATGAAACAAAACTTGTTTTGTCGCAACTAATGGAATAAAATCAATATATATATATATATATATATATATATATATATATATATATATATATATATATATATATATATATATATATATATATATATATAAAAATCTTTGGTTGTACAGAATTTAATTAGGGTTTTAAAAAGAAAAGAAACGAGTTCATAGTAAATCGGGGGGCAACATTACATAGTAAGGATGGAGAGAAAAAGAAAAAAAACTTTGTTTTCCTATATTTAATAGCCAAAAGACCATTCGACTAAAACCAAAAAGAAAGAAAAGTGATAATAGTAAAAAAAATAACATTCGACTAAAAATATAAGCGTGTCATTTATTATTATCACTGACCGGCGGAAGTCAAGTCGCCTCTTCCTCTTATGCGCTTACACATGTTAGAATCATATGTGCAAATAACATACATGCATGAACAGAATCCATGTGCACACAAGTGTCATAATACGCAGAAGCCATTTTCAGTCCCTAACTCCACACGCCCAGACAGTACATACACTCGAATACATAAGTCTTGACACAATACAGGCTAGCACAACTTAGATTAACATACACACACTTTCGTCGGCTAGACATATTTGAAACTACATACATATACATATATACGTATATTAAATATTTACAGACATAGATTACAATTAACAGTAACATATACACCTACACTTACTCACTAAACTGGCACTTGTACTTCTAGATTATTATATTGAATCAACCTACATATACATATACCGGTTGAATTTTCTAAGTAACTGATTTGAGTATGAAATGATTTATTAAACCCCAGTTAAATACAGCAGATAGAAAGTTCAAATTAAGTAAACAAATAATTTGATGAGGGGCGAGTTGATTTCCGCCGGTCGGTGATAATAATAAATGACACGTCGTCCCCCAGCAGCTGTGACACTGTGACATTTTGCCAACGCAGATTTATATTTTATTGGATTTATTTCCGATAATTTAACATTTGTTTTTTTCCAGCCCCGTAGACGTGCGCTAGGCAGAAACACATGTTAATTTGCGTAGGCTGTTCTAATGATTATATCAATTTTATTTATTCATAAAGCCCTACTTAGTATTGAGCACTTAAAATATTGGGTTTAACTT
>OY744547.1:35562623-35570123 GCA_963556195.1 Sepiola atlantica
GAGAGAGAGAGGGATAGAGAGAGAGAGAGATAGTTCTGTTCATATTGATCTGTATTATTCCTCACATACATATCGATCATCCTACCCACCGCCTTCGTATCCATCTATTTATCTATTCGATATGTGGATAAAGACATTAGTGAATACTAAGAAACGTAATATTTGCAATGTTTGCACATGCAATCCCCTCTCACTATTTAGAAGATGTTCTCGCCATAAATCCAGATTCGATTCAGCAAAAAGGGGCGTTATTGGACATTCCTGGCACGTCGCCACTTTTTTGTTTTCTTCCTGAAGGCGAAAACCTATCGATTCTCTATGCCAGTCACATGATAAATTGCTCCAGTCAATGACAGAGACGCGCAACTGGGCAGAATTAGTGACTTAGAGGGTCAAAGTTCAATAGCATGAACTAGCCAACACCTGTATTCTCAGACAGTATTTATCCTTTTCAAATGAATGCACGCACACATTGTATATCAACTCCAAAATATGATCAATTCATCAACCACGAAGAATAATCCAAAATCATCAGAGTATTTTTTATGGAAGTGGAAGTCGTTCTGTGCTGCAATTTCTACCGGCGCAGATCGTGGGTTCGGTATGGCGAGTTCAAGTTCTGACGGAGCTATTTCCACTGCTGTCACTATACTATAGGTAAAAGTATGAATCTATATATGATTTCTCCAGTTATAGATGAGATAGTAGGCTTTACTGTACTATACTGGCCAGCCCTGGTTGACTAAGTAGCAAATTAAAACTCTGATATAAGATATTTATGTCACATAGTACATAATGAACAATGAACACATATTTGGTGGAGAAAGTGGGTTGTGCATTCCACAATTTTCTTCAAACAAATACTTGTGTCTAAGGTCGACAGTATATATATATATACATACACACACACACACACACACACACACACACACACACATATATATATATATATATATATATATATATATATATATATATATATATGTGTGTGTGTGTTTGTGTGTGAAAACTTAAAGAAAATTATTCACATGGAAATGAAAAATTATGCCTAAGAGTAGACATACTAGCTAATATAAAATTAACTCACTTTTTAGATGTAACTTTAAACTTAAATAAAAATACATACGAGCCATATCTAAAGGATAACGCCAATCCAATATACATTATCTCAAAGTCCAATCACTCCACATCCATCATAAAACATATTCCTTGTTCTATCAAACGTCGGCTTAGCAGTAAATGTAGCAATGAAATTGTATTTAAGAAGTCAAGCAATATTTACAACACAACTTTAAAAATAGTAGGTATAATAATAGCGAAATTAAATATAAACATAACAGGACACCAATAAGTATAATAAGAATAAAAATAGAAGAAAATCAAATATAATCTGGTTTACATCGACCTATTATAACGCCAAATATATATGTGTGTATGTGTATATATGTGTGTGTATGTGTGTATGTGTATATATGTATGTGCGTATGTGTGTATGTGTATGTGCATTTGTATAATTAATGTTTTTTTTATACTTTACAAGTTATTATTTAGATCATGTTACTTTATTTGGAAACTAGTACAAGTTAGTCAAATTGTATTATAAGAATAATGAAAATGCAAAAAATGTATGAGAATACAAAAAGATGAAAGCGATGCGAAATAATCCATTTCCTTTATGTACTCTGATATAATAGATAACAAAATTCGAGAGCACAAAAACACTCCATGATTTACCATCAAGCGGAGGAAAATCGTGTGTCTGCTGTTTTAGAAGCAGCAACAGCTTACAGTTGCAAGTTCAAGATGGATAGCTGAACTACAAAAATACCTAATAGAAACTGAAATTTGGGAAATATTTATTAATTGACGTCCATTAATTATTTTTGGAATTTCACAAAAATCGTAGGTATCTGAATTTTTAAGATATGCAACCAGTGGCAACATATTTAAAATGCTTAACATAATGCGATTATATTCTGTGATGCCACTCCAGCGTCGCTGAATTTAAATTGTCAACGACTTTCCGCGAACAATTCGAAAAAAACGTTCTCTGCGCGTTTATCTGCCGTATTTTCAAAAATTCTCTTCTTTGTCCAGCTGTCTTGTTCATTTGCTTTTGACACCTGAGGATTATGCGACGAAGAATCGAACACGTTCGTGAAACCTATGGGACATTGATTTTTTTGTTTTGAATACGAAAAAGACTATCATAAAAATTGAAAAGATAAAAAAAGTATAATTAAACAGACAAATTCTGTTATTTTTAACAATGTTTGCATAAATGAGAAAATGCTATCTAAATGCGCAAACAATATATATATATATATATATATATATATATATATATATATATATATATATATATATATTAGTAATCAATGTTATAGTCATTTATGCGCATGTGCAGAGATACTAACTGGAAGCAGCGTTTACTAGCAGAGCGGGAAAAATTGTTTCCTTTTCACCAAAGTCAACCAATTGTGCATCGTGCCAACAATGGCTTCTATTGTGTTCTCGTCGTTGCCTTCGTTCGGCTGTAATTTCTCCTTGTAGCTACGGATCTTCGTTGCCTTTGTTATTTGCCAGATTTCGTAGCTCTATTGGTTCTTCCTGCACATCGTGGCGGCCATGTTGTATTTCCCCCCTCACTAACCTAATACATCTTTAATCGACTTGAAACACCTGTTGCCCTCAACTGATATTAACTCGCGTTTGGCGTAACTTCCTTAGTGAAAAATACATTATCGGTCGCTCTATGCAATTCGATAATGCACCGTTTATAATATATGCGCATTAAATTGAATATTCAAACCGGTCACTACTTTTCATCCATGCGCATGCGTAGTCTTTTTATGTAAAGTTTCAGCTTTATACAAAATGCTTAATGTCACTGTTCGGATTTTAGTTCTCTGAAATCTAATTGTCAATGGGAATGTATAAAAAATAATATTTCCTAATATAATACTAACATTTTATGATGTTCTTGTCACCGTGCACACTGTTCATCTTTACATAAATGGTTTAGATGGCAGGAAGATCAGCGAATAAAGTAAATAAACAGCGAATGATAAGAGAAGTAATGGGAGAAGGCGAATGACATAAATGATTAAAAGAGAGGGAGAAAAGGGGAAAGAGATAAGAGAAGAGAGAGAAAGAAGAAGAGAAAGAGAGAGAGAGAGAGAAAGAGAGAGAGAGGGTCTACTTTAACATCACAAGAGAGTTTGTTAAATATTTGGAAATTATTCTTCTTTTTCCTTTTATAAAATTCAGTTATAAAATTTATTACGTCATTATGCTATTATTTTGTAATATTTCGTTTGTTATTTTAACTTAGAATAGTCCATTACTTCTAAGCTCAAACATTTATTTAAAAATACATAACGCTTGATTATGAACAAACCCTACTCCCTTGGGTTAATGGCATCTGCCTAATTATATACATTTACAATAAATATACTAATACTATTGATGAATATCAAAGGCGAACCAAGAACCAGAAAGATGATGTAACAATATTTCCAACTCAATCTTATAAAAATAAAGCAATCTTCGGATCAATGAGAATAATTTTTTGAAATTCTAAATGTTTTAATGAATATTTAATAATATATATAACTAATATTTAACTACTTGGCCACAAGATGTCTTGTCTATCATATATATATGTATTTGGATACATTTAACATTATAACATTTTATTTTATTGTTTACATGAGAAACTTTCACTGTTGAAAATTCTTAAAACATGATAGTGTCTGAGGAGCTTTTCAGGCGTTTAGTGCTTGATGAGTGTAAAACGGTTAATTTGCAACCAAAGCGACTCAAAATATTCACCCAATTTACGGAGTAGAAGACTGCCTTAATGTAAAAAAAAACGTTCAGAAGATTAATTACAAAATTCAGAAATTGAAATTCCACCCTTGAAAATGGAGATCGATTAGGACGACCAGTCAAGTGAATTGAAAGACTTTTTGCGGAATAACTTAAAGAAAACATCATAGTATCAGCTGAAGAATTCTAAATATAGCTGTCCTCAAACCATGCAACTGGTTATCGTACTTTCAACAATTTAGAAAGCTTCCTAAGCTTAGAAAATGGGTGCCTCATGAATTGTTTGAAGGCAACTGTAAATCACGAGTTGAAATATGCAGAATACGGAATTACCTAATAATTTCATATGATATTTATTATCGGCCCCTCTTGTCTTCCAAGTCAATATATAAACTTTGGAAGGGGGCTTGCGCAACAAGGAGCTGATAGTGAAGCAATGGTTGTGTTATGCCAACTGCAATTCCTTTGATTCGACATTGCTTAATTCCAGTGACAGGGAGAAATCCACGACGACTGGAATCAATGCTGATGTAAGCAGAAAAGGATTAGAGTTACTTCGGAATTCCCTTCTCTTATATCAATTGCATTACGAAGCTTAAGTTTCCAGTCTGCCCTATTATTTCAACTGATATGGACTCCGTATTTGTATACGCTGTTAAATGGACCTAACAACATTTCTTTGACTTTCTCCAGAACAGTTATTAAAAACATCATTGTTTGTGTACATTTATTATAAAAGGTTCCCAAAATCATTATGTTAACATACACCAATAAAATGAATGAAACACAAACGTTTCTGTGTGGCTTACTTGCCATAAGTATATCTTCATACTACTACTACTACTAGTAGTACTACTACTACAACACACATATATACACACACGCACACACACACGCACACATATATATATATATATATTTATATATATATATATATATATATATATATATATATATATATAAGTACTGACGTTTTTTGTTTTGGTGGTTCGTCGAGAACCGGCGTTCGAACGTGATTTTTCCACGCGCTCATTCTCATATTATCCTGGTTTCTTTATATCTCTAGAGACAATAGACAACTCTTGAATAGGTGGCTGAGCAATCAGTAGGACAAGAATTGCGCAATCCCGAACTTCACTCATCCTGATATAAATTTGATCCTTCATTTGACGGTATTAATGGCTGATACATAGAGAGTAGAGGAATAACAGGTCTTTGACACCAATTAGTTTTTAGAAAAAGGCGGATCTTTCTATTCTAAAATCGGCCTTGATCCATCGTAATCAACCCCCATTTCTACTTTTTACTGATTCATTCTTTGCCCTATCTTGCCACGGGCGACGCTTTTGTCACCAGAATGAAGCCTCTACTTATCGATTCGCAGCAAGAATATGTCGTTTAAATTAACGAATCGTCTTGGCTTATTTCAGTCACGGCTCATTTTGACCTCATAATCTTGTCTCTATTTCTTCAATTCACCTGACTTCCTCAGCAAATCAACCAACTGGAAATCATCCTGAAGGTGTCAATTATGGAAGGCCTGTGTTAAACTAAGTGGCAAATGTTATCCAGGCAACAGAAAATACTACAACTCTGGAAGGAAACTACTTTTTTGCTTTTTGATCACTCCGCTAGCTGAACCATTTTCATTAACAAGAGTGGCAGATCTATCAAAAATATCTATTTTAATCTGAAGGTGGTGAATTCGATCCCTATGCTGGGCAGTGAATTTCATTTTCTTTTTTTATATTTTAAAGCAGAAAGACGAAGAGAAAATAAAAGAAAGCGTGATGCCAAGAAGTAAAAGAAGAATAAAATAGGTGACAAGAAGAAGAGGAAGAAGTATGAGGGTGAGAATGGAGGAGGGGAAAGAACGAATAATGATTATACTACTACTACTACTACTACTACTACTACTACTACTACTACTACTACTACTACTAATAGTAATAATAAAAATAATAAAGAAGAAGATGGAGTAGAAGAAGGGAAGTATCTTCGGTCGTCGATGAAAGAAGCAGAACGAAAACTATCGGTTATATAAGATGAAGATGTTGCGTTAGACTCGATCCTGACCGGAATATCGATATTCCCTATAGTTATGATGCCACGCCGATCTCAGGAAAAATGAGGGAGAATCGTCTCTGTTGGCGTAGACGTGTATTAATCTCAAACAACAAACCCGTTGTGAAAACGAGATTCCAGCTGAAGTCCATTGGGAAAATTCCGAGGGACCGACCGAAACAAAATGTTTGGATACCCTACACTAATATCTCAAAGCGACTGGACTTAATACTGTCCAAGCCCTTGACTGTGTATGGTAGATGAAGAAATCCAGTGAAGAAACCGTTTCAGAGAATAAGAAGAAGGAGAGTGATGAAGGATGAAGAATTATGAAGAAGAATGAATTAGAGAAGAAGAATGAAGATGAAGATAAGAAGAAGGAGAAAAAAAGTAATTGCAATTATGAAACTGGTTCAAGAATCCTAACATGAGACATAAAAACGCATGAATGAGGATTTCGGAGGTAATTCCAACGGGGCCATTTCTTTGACCCTTTGATCGAAATCGACATAAAAGGAATAAGATGAAAATAATAAGGCGAAAATTAAATGGAACATTGAATGTTTTCCCGACTTAGAAGGAATTACAATTTTAGCATCGTCGCATTCGTTTGACGTAATTAATGGCCGCTCACTAGAGAAGGGTCAATCCATGGTCTTTGACACCAATTAGTCTATGGAACAACAAAAAAAGGGGGAATTTTATGGTCTAAAATAGGACTTTATTTATCGTCGATCGGCATTGCTTCTTTTTACCGGTTCCTTATCTTTTACCGGCGAAATGGAATAATTCATTTTATTGATTGTTCGAAAGAGAGACACCTAATCCGGACAAGTTAGATGACCAATGTCAAATTTTCCTGTTTATTAAGTAATTCTCAGTCTTGCTTTTATTCACTCTTAAAATAGAATCAACCGATAATATCGTAAGAATTTAAACAATTTCCAAGGACGCATTTTAACATTGATATTATCATATCTGAGATGCTTATTAACACGAGCATATATATATATATATATATATATATATATATATATATATATATATATATATATATATATATATATATAAAGTATAAAGGCATACTAAAAAAAAAATAAAAGGGATATACCAGCAGAGTGCTCAATTAAATTAAATTAAGAGCGTAATATTTTTATTTTTAAATACAGATTTTAATCAGACATGGACCAGTGGTTTATGACAAGAAAAGGGTTTTAAATCCCCTATTCCGTCTTCTTCAGCATAGTCTGAAATAGTAAATGATGGAATTTTTTCAAAAAACATTTATAACCGTTATAAAACGCTATGGACAAAGAATTTGAAATGAGGGGCCGGCCAGACGCTAGGTCAGAAAAATAACCGTTAAGTAAGAGATTCTATATTTAAAAGTAAAGAACCAGAGAGAAAGAAAAGAAGAAAGAAAGAAAGAAAAGAGAGAAAGAAAGAAAGAAAGAAAGAAGGAAAGAAGGAAGGGAAAATAAATTAAAATGAAATTAAATTTATAATAATAAAAAAAATTATTAATTAAGAGTAAATAAAAAAATATTCATTTATATTTATATTTAGAGCATAGTATAAGGTACGTAACTCTAATTAATTAAATTA
>OY744547.1:35577623-35650123 GCA_963556195.1 Sepiola atlantica
GAGATGAACACACGCAGAAAGGAGAGCAGTTTCTGTGTTTATTTGTTTCTGTGTTTATTCATCTCGTCTTCTAACTATTAAATGGCCACCTAGAGAATGTAGGATCCTGTACGATGAATTCATTTTTGTATAGTATATAAATAAGATATATATCACTCTCTTGTCTTATAATTGACCACTGGTCATTTATTTTTACCGATATATATATATATATATATCTATATATATATATATATTTATATATATATATATTTATATGTATGTGTGTTAATATGAAGGTGAGAATTCCGAGGCAGGAGCAATGCACTATTGAAAACCGGAATATGGAATAAGAATGTACAAAAATAAATGACAAGAGACGGTAAATCTCAGATCAATTCATTTGTATTTCAAGATTTAAATATAAAGACAGTAAATTGTAAAATTAGTGGGCTTACTATTAAATATTTAAAGGTCCGGAATGGTAGAAACTTTAATCATTTCGAGAGTAACAACCTCTTTTTTTCAAAATATATCCCATCTCTTAACCGACATCCATCTTCCCCTACGTTTATTTCCTCATATACCTTTCTTGTCGATACTCTTACCCACAACTCCTACAACTTCCTATTCATAGAATAAACCACCCACACCATTTAGACTTAATTTCCATATATCGTACTTACACTTAATTAGTTTCGTTCACTATGCAATAATTCGTTCACTATGCAATAATAAAATGTTTTTGATTTTAATTATATATAAACCCTTTTCCTTTCTTTTCTCTTCTAACAACCTCCTATTCCCACACTCTAGGTTGAGTATAATGGAACAGATGAAGGCTTAAGATAAAATAATTCTATCTCACCATGCATTATTTTACTTTACGTAATTATCCCCCTTTGCCCATCTTAATGTTGATCCTTAATTATCCCCTTTATCTTTACCTGACTATTTGAACCTATATTACAATTGTAACACTTAACATAAATATTAAAGATTTAATATAAACAAGTAATAATAAAGAAAAAGTAAATAATAAATTAAAAAACAAATAATAATATAATAAAAAGAAAAACAACAAAATAAATTAAATTAAATCTAAATATCATTATTTAAGATTAACTAAATTAATTAAGCTTAGTAATCTATTACATATCTTAACTATTGCATTTTCTGCAGGAATTGTCATCTTTCTGCGAATCTCATGTTTTTATTTTTTGAATAGCAGCGTCCACTTGGCTCTCCTCAACTGACACAGCCAGTCCAACTTTTGTTTTCCTTTTGAAAAAGAGAGGTTGTTACTCTCGAAATGATTAAAGTCTCTACCATTCTGGACCTTTTAATATTTAACAGTAAGCACACTTATTTTACAATTAATGTCTTTATATTTGAATTTTGAAATATAAATGAATTGATCTGAGATTTACCGTCTCTTGTAATTTAGTTTTGTTCATTCTTATTCCACGTTCCAGTTTCCAACATTGCATTGCTCCTGCTTCGGAATTCTCACCTTCATATTTATTGGTTAGTAGCAATGCTTCAAGCAAACTACCATTTCCTTTAATATATATATATGTATATATATATATATATATATATATATATATATATGAGAGAGAGAGAGAGAGAGAGAGACAGACAGACAGACAGACAGAGAGAGAGAGAGAGAGAGAAAGAGAGAGCGAGAGAACGAGAGAAGGAACGATAAAGTTACCCAACTTGTCTCGGAGTGGTGGTATTTTTTTTTATGTCAGCATGATTTGTTCATTAAAATCCGATTTTTTACCTATAGAAATATCTAATAGCCTAGGATCTCATACGTTTCTCAATCTCTCCTGAATATTAGCACAGTCTAATAATTTTAAACCAGCAGTAACAATTGAATCACATTTGCATACATATTCTATCATAGTCTTTTTCAAACTGTTTTCTTTTCATTTCTTCCTATCTCGATTGTGTGTTTCTTCTTGTCATACAATACTTTGTGTTATCATCTAATGCCCATTTTAAACTTATTTTAATCTATATTTCATATCCTACCTTATACGCACATTGTCACAGATGCTTTATTATTAAACTCAGCTCGTGTTCAGGAGAGAGAGAGAACTCATATAGTCATTCGTAACTATAATATACTAAATGACAATATAATATACTAAATGACTAGTCATTCGTAACTATAATGTACTAAATGACAAGCGGGTTCTTCTTCCCTTTGCAAGCTTGTATTTTTCAAGTGTCTAATCGCTCTCTTCATTAGGTTAACCTGGTTTGATAAGCAGTTGAATTACAGATAATATTAATATTTGATATGTAGTAATTTGTTACATGCTAAAACACTTGAATTGTTTTTAACTCCAAAATATGGTGTTGTTTTTGTTTTCTTTAATTTAATTTAAGTGTCATTGCGCTGATGAGATATGATTAAAAAGTGATTATCGATCCCTCTTTGTCTCCACCACCCCACTGGGCAGTGATTTGGAACGAATATAAAATCGAATAAAGCTCCTCTGTCTTCCAACAGTTTTGTGTTGAATTAGTCCTTATTGCAAGTATAAATGAGGCGCTTTGATTAAAGGCAGCAAGTCCTCTGTTAAGGAGGATCACAACAGAAGCGCGTAGAGGAGGAACAACCGGCAACACAGGGATGAATACAATTGGTGAACTTTAATGTTTTGGTTACAATTGCGACAACGTGGGTTTCTGCATGTATGGCACAAGAGTGAAATGCAACAAACATAAGCAAATAGACTTTTAGTTAAAACTTGACTGGGAAATTAAATCGGAGGATTCACACATGAAATATTATTATAATCGCCGCAACCAGATGTTTTGTCACCAACGCAAGTGATTATTGGTTTCTAACACGTGCTACGGTGTTGAATAGGACAACAGATTAGCCTTTTACTCTAAGTACGTTTCAAAGGTATTCTTCCTTGTGAAGTGAAAAAAGTTAAGCAAGATTCAACACAGCAAATTTGAAGGCGTGGAAAGTTTGCTTTATCAGTAAAATCAAATAAAAGATGAACTATTGATTCTAAGCCGGGGAAAGGCGTTAACCCACTGAAAAAGCGAAGCTCTTAGAAGGTCTGTGTTATTGTCATGGCTTCAGGTCTCGTCCCTTCTTCGTTGAGAATTGTCTTTTATCTAATCACTTGTGAACAAGAAGATATTTTTAATTACTTCTATTCACCTCGAATATATTGCCACTGCGTTGGGGCTATCAGTAAGTTCATCGGAGCACATTCTGTGGGAGCAGTTGTAAAACACGCACAGGGATCCAACATTTGCGGGAACTATTAGGTTAAAAACTATTTTTGTAACTCGCCCAAGAGGGAGAGGCTAATGGCTGGAGCACCAGCCCAAATGCGGCAACATTACCCCAAGCACGGGGGAATGGTGGCTTTATAGAAATATAAGATACTGGCAGGTGTAAGAAATTTTCTAGCCCAGTAAATGGGGCCTACCTTTTTTTGTAACAGACTTGGCAGCATATAAAACAAATTACGATTACTTCCGTTTTGCGACAGTAGTTCGCCACGGTCCGGTTTTAGAAAATTTAGACATTCAGAAAATGTTAAAATTTAAAATGTTTTTGGTTCTATCTGTTAAAATTTTTTAGTAAACAAATATTTCTATATTTTACAGACTTTTTTCTCGTTATTTAAATATTTTTTATTTTTGAAATAAAACAATTTCAAGTTTTCAAAATAATAAAGAGTTAAATAATAACGAAATCAAGATTTAGAAATACATTAATAAATAAAAGTTGTAAAACAAGATTACACTTGTAAAAATATCATTTAAAAAGCAACTGTAAACTTTAGGAACAAAACTAATAGTTTCGGCATTTTTGAGATGAGGGTTGACAATTTGTAGAATTTGGAATATTCGGACTACTGTTCTCATCTTAGGTGTTTTAAACACAACGTTTCGGCCGATGTAACCTCTGACCTTCTTCAGGTGTACTTTGTCGAACTTGGGAATCTGGACGGAATTTCGAATGGAAACCCTTTATCAAATCCACGGGGGTAGCATGCTCTCGTTCCATCTGCCATGACTGGGAAGAAGTCTTCAATAATTCACGAATTACTTTATTATTTATATAAATTATTGATCATAGTATACAATATATATTTATTAATATAAATTATTTGTCATAGTATACAATATATATTCGTTAATATAAATTATTGGTCATAGTTTGCAATATATATTTATTAACATAAATTATTGGTCATAGTATACAATATATATCCATTAATATAAATTATTGGTCAATAGTATACAATATATATTCATTAATATAAATTATTGGTCATAGTATACAATATATATTATTAATATAAATTATTGGTCATAGTATACAATATATATTATTAATATAAATTATTTGTCATAGTATACAATATATATTCATTAATATAAATTATTGGTCATAGTATACAATATATATTCATTAATATAAATAATTGGTCATAGTATACAATATATATTATTAATTAAAATTATTTGTCATAGTATACAATATATATTCATTAATATAAATTATTGGTCATAGTATACAATATATATTCATTAATATAAATTATTGGTCATAGTATACAATATATATTCATTAATATAAATTATTGGTCATAGTATACAATATATATTTATTAATATAAATTATGGGTTATAGTATACAATATATATTATTAATATAAATTATTTGTCATAGTATACAATATATATTCATTAATATAAATTATTGGTCATAGTATACAATATATATTTATTAATATAAATTATTGGTCATAGTATACAATATATATTCATTAATATGAATTATTGGTCATAGTATACAATATATATTCATTAATATAAATTATTTGTCATAGTATACAATATATATTCATTAATATAAATTATGGGTCATAGTATACAATATATATTCATTAATATAAATTATTGGTCATAGTATACAATATATATTCATTAATATAAATTATTGGTCATAGTATACAATATATATTCATTAATATAAATTATTGGTCATAGTATACAATATATATTTATTAATATAAATTATGGGTTATAGTATACAATATATATTATTAATATAAATTATTTGTCATAGTATACAATATATATTCATTAATATAAATTATTGGTCATAGTATACAATATATATTCATTAATATAAATTATTGGTCATAGTATACAATATATATTCATTAATATAAATTATTGGTCATAGTATACAATATATATTCATTAATATAAATTATTGGTCATAGTATACAATATATATTTATTAATATAAATTATGGGTCATAGTATACAATATATATTATTAATATAAATTATTTGTCATAGTATACAATATATATTATTAATATAAATTATTTGTCATAGTATACAATATATATTCATTAATATAAATTATTGGTCATAGTATACAATATATATTCATTAATATAAATTATTGGTCATAGTATACAATATATATTCATTAATATAAATTATTGGTCATAGTATACAATATATATTCATTAATATAAATTATTGGTCATAGTATACAATATATATTCATTTATATAAATTATTGGTCATAGTATACAATATATATTCATTAATATGAATTATTGGTCATAGTATACAATATATATTCATTAATATAAATTATTTGTCATAGTATACAATATATATTCATTAATATAAATTATTGGTCATAGTATACAATATATATTCATTAATATAAATTATGGGTCATAGTATACAATATATATTCATTAATATAAATTATTGGTCATAGTATACAATATATATTCATTAATATAAATTATTTGTCATAGTATACAATATATATTCATTAATATAAATTATTGGTCATAGTATACAATATATATTTATTGATATTCATTATATGTCATATTATACAATATACTGTAAGAATATGACCAAATATATTGGTGAAAATTGATAGAGAATTGAAAAACGGACGGCCACACATACACTCATATTTAGTAATATAAATTATTGGTCATAGTATACAATATATATTTATTGATATTCATTATATGTCATATTATACAATATACTGTAAGAATATGACCAAATATATTGGTGAAAATTGACAGAGAATTGAAAAACGGACGGCCACACATACACTCATATTTAGTAATATAAATTATTGGTCATAGTATACAATATATATTTATTGATATTCATTATATGTCATATTATACAATATACTGTAAGAATATGACCAAATATATTGGTGAAAATTGATAGAGAATTGAAAAACGGACGGCCACACATACACTCATATTTAGTCATTTGAATTGAATTGATTATAGTATAAAATATATTATACAAGCATAACTAAATAACAATGAACATAAGTAGAGGCGGTTGCAATTCCTCAGCTCTTATGCGCAACCCGGAATTCTATGAAGATTGACCAATCATCATGTTCATGTTCAGCTTTGTTGGTCCGGTGTGACGAACGTATAAGTGACGTCATCATTTAAATGTATTCAGATAATAAAATTTTCCGATGTAGGTATTTTTTTTTACCCCACCGTGTGCATGCAGATTTCATACATTTCAAAGATAAATTAGCAGGATTTCTTATTTAGGAAAGAAACGAAAAACAACCAGACAAATTAAGCAAATACATTTTTGTTTTAAATTAAAAAAAAAAAAATTAGTAATTTTTAAAGAACAAAATTCTCAGATTAGGAAAAAAACATTTTAAAAATTTACTTGTTTTATTCTTAACAGGTATTTCAGTTATACTTGGTCGCATATTTTTGCTAGCCTCAAAGGATCCCAAAGGAGAAGGTAATGTCTGGGAGGACGGTCTCACGATAAACGAACATATACTAGACTAACCCTCCAAAGTAGAGCATCTACCTGGGGAAGGTAGTCTCATTACAACAGAACATATACTACACTACCTTCACCCTCAAAATGAGGAGGTAATGCCTGGGGATGGTCTTATGATGACATAACATCTGCTACACTACCTCCACTGAATTAGGAATCTGAAATATAGTGCAATATTAATAAAAGTAATAGTATAGTTTCGATTTCAGATAGACAGATACCAAATCTCTATTAGCAAGTCTTCATATGCAAGTTCAGCGTGATATGGCCACTTATTTGATTTTGCTATCGGTATTTGGTCCAAATAATCCTGTTTGCAAAAAAAGTCTTCATAATCTCGAAAGTTGGTATCCAATCGATATAGCAACCTGTAGTTGTTAAGAAATTAAATAACAATTTTTTGGAAGATGATTAATAGTTTCTTCGGACGTATCAACTTAATGGCGAGCATTTTACCTGAAACATTCACAGCAAACTGTAATAACTATTCATAACGTTATAACGTGTTCGCGTGTGTGTGTGTGTATTACGAATACTACGTGTGTGTATTACGAATACTACGTGTGTGTATTACAAATACTAAGACTAAGCGTGGTTTCTAAAACGAAACAACAAAAAATCGATTAATTCATAATTATATTTAAAATAGTTAATTAAAAAGAAAAATGAAATGAATGAATTTAAGTTTCAAATTTCTATTAACAATAATTTTGTACAAAAACAGTCATGCACTTGGCTTCTTTTATTCATAAATTTAAGAGTTGAATTAAATTAAATTAATGAAAAGTTAAATTTAAGAGTTAAAAATATAATCCAAAAGTATTTATGCGACTTAAATTAAAAATATTTGTAAGACCTCCAATCGATTTTATTTAAAAACAGACTTTTATGAATACCATATGTTCATGCATTTAAGCATCTTTCCCAAAAAGTAAATATTTTCTTACAAAAGAATAATAAAGAGACAAGACAAGGGGCGACAGAAATGGAAGCAAAAACTCCCGGGCAACGTGAGCAAGGCCAGCTAGTAAATAATAAATAAAATACCATTTCTCGAAGAATTGAAGAACATCAGATCTTTAAATAATGTTAATTATAGGAACACTAATAAACTCTAATCTCCCGAACACAAGTTTAGTGTAATATTACTAAGTCATCATTGACAATAATACTAAGTCATCACTGACAATAATACTAAGTCATCATTGACAATAATACAAAGTCTCCATTAACAATAAACTATACGTATAGTCTTAGTCCTTTTCACACTATTTTTCGTCTTTCATTCTTCAGCTGTTTTCGTTGTTGTTTTCATTTTTCTTTTTCTATCTAACACATTTACAGACGATTATCTTAGCGTGATTTATTTGAATCTATATCTTATATTCTACGCCTATACCCACCATTGTCACTACTGGCTTAGAGTTATTAAACTGGGCTAGTGCCTATGGTGAGATTGAGAACAATAATGGGTCATTTTAGACATCCGTAAAAGTCGATTTTCATAAATGAGTTGTTGAGGGCGATATTTTATAGTGAAACAAGGGTTTTATAATCACCAGACGCAATTCTCTTCGCCTAGAAAAACTGTGGAATGGGGAAATTCAAGACACACATTTGAACAGTCATCCTAACCGACGCAAAATGAAAACTCTTGAATTGAGAACGAAATACTAAACAAAATGTTAATAATTGCATTTTGATTGGAACGAATTCAAAGGAATGAAGATTATTTGCTTTGTTCGTCAATTTGTAATCACATTGAAAAGATCATTAACAGCCGACACACTTGTTACAATAAAAATAAAACGCCATTTTATGAAAACAATTGCGTAGCTAATTTAGTGTCAGACATGTTTGTCAATTAAGCATGTTGATTGTTTTGTCCGCCATCTTTGATATCAAATCAAGAAGATGACGAAACAAGGTCAATGGTGTCGACGTGATTATCTTAAAGAATACTATAATTAACTGTGGCTACTTTGTGTGAATATTTGGGAATAAAAGACCAAGACATGTAATCATATTTTATAAGCTATCATAGTACTGGTTCCAAAGTTGTCATTGCTAAGAGATGGCAATGGGGGTGAACCCATTGGTTATACAATGCTCCTTACGACGTGCGTTTCCACCAGCCTCTGACAACTAAGTTCAGCTCCTAGCTTGCTCGTGTGGCTTAAATATAAGCCTGTGATACTGCCACTACTAATAGGATAAGGGGAACCGGAGTTTCTAAAGCAGTCTAAGCTTTTATGCAGCAACATTCTGGCAACTCCTGCGAAGGCACTGATTTGTATCGGCGTTTGCCTTTCCAACGGACAATTTCAGCGGTGTTGGGGGGGGGGGCGTTACTGCATGGGTAAAAACTTGTTCTTACTTATTTACGAAGGCTTTGTGTTCTGAGCGTAACTGCATAGCCTTTCGAGACCGAAGGATGCCAATTATGATGATCATGCTTCAGTAAACATCAGTTCACAGATGGGTTTAAGTCACTATTCTATTATAATGCAGATTCAGTGTGTGTCGATGACAAACATTGAAAAATAATTCGAAACGAGTCAGTTGTTAAAACAATACCGCCTATAATCATCAGTAATTACTCAACTCTATGGAAATTGGGGTTCGTAAAGTGGCTACCGAAGCGAACTAACGATGCGGCGTGCCGTGTTCAAATCTGGTGAGTTCACTCCGCTACTTTCATCCGGGACGTTGAAAACTTTCGCGAGATTCATGTGGTGAGTATCTGATTAATTCAGGTAAACCATTGTGAGGGAACCAGAATCAAGCGAGTCAAAATATCGTATATTCCTAATTTTATTTCATCTTATATATATATCTTATCTTATTTTATTAATTTAGATTTGTACACTTTATGCATAGAATTTCTTATGATTCATTTGAGGGTGCATAAGAAGATAGTAAGCATTTATAATTTTATGATTGGTTCTATGACTTAGGATAAACACTGCATTGAAACAACCGTAAACAACGATAATACATTTGTGTATGCTTTTTATTTTAAACTTGATTTCAAAAATATTTGGAATCGTAAAAATTTCTTTCTCTCTCTCTCTCTCTCTTTCTTTCTCTCTCTCTCTCTCTCTATATATATATATATCTATACATATATATATATATATATTAGATATAAATTGTTACACAACTGTGTATACATATAGTTAAACCTATTCTCCCCTCTCCCCCTCTCCTTCGCTATATATATATATATATATATATATATATATATATATATATATATATATATATATATATATATATACACACATTTAATTTGAACATTTAAATTGAATAAATAAAATTTGTAAGAAAAAATATCTTTAATGGTGATCATTGGAGTCCTGAAAGGAATGCTTTGGTAAGCCTTCATAAAATCATATATATATATATATATATATATATATATATATATATATATATATATATATATATATATATATATATATATATATATATATACAGGGTGGGCCAAAATAAGGGTCCTATCTTTAAATTTGAATAACTTGAATTTGAATAACTTCCACAAAATAAAAGTTAAACTCACCAAACTTTATGTGTGTGTAGACTGACCCTTCCGAGATTTTTTGAAATAAACAAAACAAATTTTAGCCGAAAAACACTTCTTAAAACTTACAAAAACTAAAGTATTGTTTTTTACACTGTTTTGAGTTTTTTAAGCAAAAATAATGTTTTCTAAATGAGGGTACGTTCCTTAGGGCTAATACGGCTCATGCTTGCTTCGGAAGGGGTCTTTTACTTATTCTAAAAAAAATAAAAAAAATCAATAAATAAAAAAGTTATGAATTTTTAAAAATAGGACCTTTATGTTTGCCCACCCTATATATATATACAGGGTGTTTCAAAAGTCTTGGGAACATAACGATTTTTAATAACTCAAAAACTATTAGGAGTTGAAAAATGAAATTGGTACCGTTGGAAAGGTTAAAGTTTCAAGTTTTGTGGGGAATCTTCAAAGTTGCTCAATATGAGCACCATTCGTCACACGGCAGACATCTAGTCGATAGTCCATTTCCTGCCAAACGCGTTCCAGCATCTTGACGTCAATGGTTCCCACAACTGCCGTTACTCGAGCCTTTAGTTCGTCAATATCTCTTGGAAGGGGCAGCACATAGACTTGTTGCTTGACAAAGCCCCAAAGGAAAAAGTCACATGGGGTAAGATCTGGAGACCTAGGAGGCCAGGGCATGAGAACGTCATCACCTCGCCCAGATCTCCCAATCCATCTACCAGGCAGCCTTGTGTTAAGAAACTGCCTTACTCTAAGACTCCAGTGTGGTGGTGCACCATCTTGTTGAAAAATGAAGTCATCAGATTCTGCTTGTTCCAACTGAGCCATTAACCAGTCTTCCAGCATGTTGAGATAGGATTCACCAGTGATAGTTGCCTCTTCAAAGAAGAACGGTCCATAGACACCTTTCTTGGAAATTGCACAAAACACGTTCACTTTTGGTGAATCTCGCTCGTGCTCAAGAAGTTCATGAGGATTCTCAGTACCCCATATGCGAGTGTTATGCTTGTTAACTTTGCCATTCAGATGGAAGGTCGCCTCATCGCTAAAAACAAGCCGGTCATCAAAGCCGTTATCTTCCAACTTCTCTTGCATTGCAATGCAAAAGTCACGGCGAAGTGGCTTATCAGTGTCCTTCAACTTTTGGACCAACTTGAGCTTGTAAGGTACCATTTGCAGTCGTTTCCTTAAGACACGCCAGACAGTTGCTGGAGCAAGCTGAAGTTCCCTGCTGGCTATTCTCACTGATTTACGGGGGCTCCGCTGAAAGGCTGTCCGAACTTGCTCAACTGCATCTTCTGAAGTTGAAGGGCGACCTGTTCGCTTACTTGGGCACAAACACCCATCTTTCACAAATTTAGCATGCCATCTGACAATGGATTTCCTTTCAGGGGCTTCTTTTTTAAATTTCCTGCGAAATGCACGCTGAACACATGTCCACGATTCAGTCTTTGCAAATTGGAGGACGCAAAATGCCTTGTCTTGTTTAGAGAACGCCATTACTGCACCTGGAAAGATAACACGAAAATCATTAGTATGACCAAAATCTTGATTAAGCAAGCTTTAAAATGGCACCAGTTTCATTTTTCTACCTGGAATAGTTCATGAGATATACGCATTTGTAATGTTCCCAAGACTTTTGAAACACCCTGTATATTAAATATAACAGACAACTTATGCCTGGATATCATTTCGTAGATACCTTCCATTGTCCAAATCAGAATCTTAGTTGTCTGTTATATTTAACAATACTTGCCTTCAAGAAAACATGCTGTCTAAATATATATATATGGTGCATGGTCCCCCTCTGTATGTGAATCGATGTGGCGAGTGTAAAATGCAATAAATTTGGGGAATTTGGGGAATTTTTTACCCTCCTTTGACCCCCTGGGGGCGTGAACCAGAATTTTTCTGAGGTCAAGGATGCTCATTTTATATCCAGAACAATTGCTTCTACATTTTGGCCAAGCTTCAGAAAAATTGAATGAATGGATCAAACGTTATGGGAGAAAAGGGTCATTTTTTACCATTTTGGGAGCTTTTGACCCCCTGGAGACGCGAACCAGATTTTTTCCAAGGTCAGCGATACTTATTTTCTATTAAGAACAATTGCCTCCACATTTTGGCCAAGTTTCAGAGAAATTGAATGGATGGATGAAAAGTTATGGGGCAAAAAATGTCAATTTTTTCCATTTCGGGGCCTTTTGACCCCCTGGAGGGCTAACCAGATTTTTTTTCAAAAATCGGAGAATGTCACTTTCTTACCTGACCAAAGTTACAACTTCATGCAAAATTTCAGAGAATTTCAATGGATGGTTGCGGAGAAAAATCCGGACGGACATGCCTCAAAACATAAGTCCCCCGATTTTATAGATCGGGGGACCAAATATATATATATATATATATATATATATATATATATATATATATATATATATATATATATATATATATTTATAAACAAAGTACGCCGAATTAAAACAGCACTAGCCAACCAATATTGGGAGCTAAAATAAAAGGAAGCTCACAAATAATTGAATTGAAAATAATACGACAGGCCAGTACATGTAGAAATTTAGACGACCCGTGTAGACTATGTCTGAATGAGAAATTTTAAATCCTAAACTTTAAAGACCCCCAACACCTATTAAACTGTAGAAGTGAAATAGCAAACAACTGCCTGCACAGAAAAAAATTTACCTTAGGTTAACAATACATAATAAATAAGTAAACAAAAAACTAAACTTAACTACAGCCTAAAACCTTAAAAAAGTAAAACCTAAAATAGAAATACAAGCAAGCACGTGTTATAGTAATGCAACCCATTATTTCGACACAACAAATAAACAGGGATAGGCCACCCTATAGAAAACAGAACAATAGAATAGGAAATAGGAAGTTAAATCAACCGAACCATTGTTTGTGAGAATACCAACGATTCGCTAAGAGAACAACAAAGAAACAAGGATGAGCCAACCTATAGAAAACAGAACAATAGAATAGGAAATAAAATCAACCGAGCCTTTGTTTGTGAGAAACCCAACAATTAGCTAAGAGAACAACGAATAATCTGATTGGTTAGATAGCTAGACGATACACCACGTTTATATAAAAACATCCGACAAAACTAACTCCATGCATTTTTAGCCTGACGATTTCCCCGGGGATAAAATGCGGAATCTTCTGTGTAGTTTAATAGCCATAATATATTTTCATAACTTACTTCATATATATATAAATACATCTCTCTCTCTCTCTCTCTCTCTCTCTCTCTCTCTATATATATATATATATATATATATATATATATATATTAGAGATGTTTCAGATATGCTTCTAGAAGTATAAGGATCATAAATGATATACTGCCATACATATAAAAATCGTGTTCTATGATTGGTAATTTGACCTTCCAAATAAACCCTACAAGTTGCACCGATCAGTTGTTGATGATAAAATATATAGAAGCTAGAACCGGAGCATCATCATTGAATAAGCTTCAGAACGACTGCGGTGGTGGAATAAGTGGCGTACACCAACATTTGAGAGATTTCTCTTTTCACTCTCAGAGTTGCAATCATAGCATCGAGTGGATTTTATTATTGAATGATCCCAGAGGGATGAAAGGGGGGGGCGTTCTGAATTTGATAAGTAAAAGATAAACGCTTGGAGGATAACGATGGGTTGGAAATAAGATATGATCGGGTTTGTTTTCGTTCGTCCTTATTAACAGCATATCAACCCTTTTTGGCCCACTCCCTATCTTAAAAGATCCTTTATCAATGCCGATTAGTATAGTGAGGAATGTTGCAGTCGCCGTACCCCTCGTACGTTAAGGAGCCTAAGACCATTCAGGTGGGGCTCTATAGAAGAAAAACAAACCCAGCTTGCTATAAATTATGACAAAGTCACTTCTTACCCTTTTCAGTATTAATTACACAGTTAGTTTTTTTTTCTATCCTTGTTTGATCGGATCTTCGGGATTTGGGCCAAACTTGCTATTGATACGGCTATAATCACGTTAACACGACGATTCCTGACTCCTGATACAATCTTTTTATCTATATAACAGTCAGATACGTCCTCAGACAGTGTAGCGCTGTCACATCCGGGGAGGTGTCGCTCAGAGCACTCTTTTCTGCTTTGCCAGAGTAGACACTCTGACTTCGTAATCTAGTGGACGGGTGATTTCTTCTGTTATTTTCCGCCATCTTTCTCACAGAAGAGACGTTACTAATTTTTTTCTGCGTATCGTTATTTCCATGAAAGTTGTTCAACTTATTACGACAATTGAAAATAACTTTTACTTTTTTTCCTGTGTGCCTAGCGCCAGCCAGAATTTCCACGAACAAAGTTTCTTTCCGTGAAACGCATTACCACGGAACTGCTTCCTTGCAGACTACAGTGTTGTCCTCTTCAAATCTAATGTCAACAAATACTTGTCACAAACTGTCCCCATAACTAATCAAACTTTGTTCATTCCATTCATTCTTCTCATAATATTCTTCATAATTCAACAGAAATCAACCCAAACATCGTTAACCGTCATCCTTGAGTGGCTTTTGGTCACTTGATTAGTGCTCAGTCATTAGGAAATCAAAAAGATCGCCGAAATTAAACGATATTGAACCTTGTCAGTATTTAGATGGGTAGCCATGTAAAAATACCAGGCGCTGTAAACAAACACCACTTCATCGAGGTGTACAAATAATTGACTGGGAATATAACTGGCGACATAGGGGGCTTTATATATGATCCAGACAAACTAAAAATAAGTATTATAGGGTCTCGAATTTATCCACATTTTCGTAAATATTGACCGATATTTCGATGAGATAGACGGTATGACATGTTCTTCCATTCTAAATGTTTAAATTATCGCATTTAAGATTTATTTTATTTGTTTATTTGTCTGTTATGGACAGGGTCACTCGATGTTGTTCGGGAATGAAACTGGTCTTTATATATTAGAATAAAACTAAACTTTTGTATCATTTCGATTATTCGGATTGGATTATTGTTCTCATCTTGGATGTTATTCTCACAACGTTTCGGCCGATGTAATCTCCGACCCTTTTCAAGTCAATTTTATCGAGAGCGAGAACCTTTATGTCGAACTCGGAAATCTGTACGGAGTTTCGAACCGAATCTTTCTATTTATTCCACGGGGATAGATTGTTCCGAGTTGGACATAAATATTCTCGAGTTTGACAAGATGCACCTTGTTTATTTAATTGATACGATAAAATACAAATAACAAATATAAAATATAAAAATAAAGATGTTAAGACATACTAGTCAATAAGTTAGAATAACAAAGAGTAAAAAAATGGCCACAATAATGTAAAAAAATTGATATAAAGTTCAATTTTATACACGTTAAAAAGTTAATGTGAACATTTATTTTGTTGACGTTTCAACTGCCACATAAAAAAGCCTGTTGAGCTATCCAAAACACCAGGAAGTTTGATCAGATGTCATGCTGGCTTGTTAGGCCGAGAGCAGGCTTGAAGCATTCCCTCGAATAATGGCGACGTAGAGCCAAGTAAACCCACTATGGTCTCCGGCGTGACGCGACATTGATCAACCGAGGCGGTTGAAGTAATCACACGTGGTGGGACAAGTCGCACTTCTCGTCTCCACGGCGACCGATTAAAATACAAATCTGTCGAAAAGACCGGTGTGCTTTGATAATCGCTTGTTGTCTTCTAATTGATAAACACGTGATTAAATACCGCTAAATGAATGAACATTTTTGAAACGACCATCGCAAAAATGTTCCACCAATATTTAACTATTTCCCGCAAATCAGAGAATTAAATTAAATTGTTAGCAGTAATGAATGAATTACGCATGGATTAAGTTTCTCCATGGGAAATCGCGTCCTCTTAAAAGTAACATTGAAAATTATTCTTCGTCAAACGTCAACAGAAACCTGTGTAAACAAATCTATTTGTTGCTATGTTTTAAGCTGATAGTAAGAAATAGTTTTACAAGACACACAACGATGTTCGCGAAGGCGCAAAAGCAATAATAGCAAACCAACAACTTATTAACGCCATAAAAACGCGACTTTAAGTTCATTAATAAACAGGAGACGAAAAAGTTAATTGGCAGTTGGTAGCGGACCTCAAGATCCAGCTTGAGGTCTCCACTCATATAGCAATCCCATGGATTAAATCTGACTTGACGGTGCACTCTGATAGTACGAAACAGTTCGTAATTTTAGAACTCTCCGGAAGTACGCATCATATTAGCGAATGAGGGGAAAATATAGAAATACTCGTCTGTCAGAATTCATGAAGTGCAGAAGTAGATTTCAAGGTCTTTGCTGGCCAATCATTGTGCAAAACTCTTGCAAAGCTAGGGATGGTGTGGACAACGAGAGCAAAAAGCGTTTAGGAAGATTATATGCGAAACTTTAACCGCATCGAATTAGATCTGGCTGAAACGAGCAGAGCCGCGGAGACAGAAGTAAAAACAATTCCGAACATCATATTCACAAAGTGTTTAGGTATAATTAAACAGTAGTTAGGTGGGCAAACCAATTCAATAGTGAAGGGATTGTCAAAAGGGTATTAATAAAGGTTGCTTTTTTACCAATATATAGCGGAGATAGAGTTAAATGGAACATTTTCATTGGCCCAAACTGATCGGAGTTCGTAAATTTATAGAGTCGATTCTATTATTCTATTATCTGCCAAATTATGATTTTATTGCAATTATAGCACAAAGCTATCAAGGAAAATACTAGGACTATCTGGTTGGAAGTCAAGGTAACTGCTGGAGCCGATATGATGCGAAAGTACTCGGAATCAGCAATGATGGTAGTGCATTATTGAAGATCGGTCTTGCTCCACCCTAAGAATGTAGTTAAGGGTAATTATAAGCTGTTCTAACGTTGATAAACTACTTTTAAAATATCTTAATAAGTAGAATTATTTTTCTTTTTTTTACGGATTGGCAGTAAGGTATTATTTTTGAATGCAAAATAATGTTTCGTCTAAAAACCTATTGCAATTATTTTCATGTGTTTTTTCTTTAGTTTTCCCGTAAGATTCTAAAGGTACCTAATGATTAAGAACTCTTTTTTTAGATTGACTCCAAAAGTATAATAATGAACAATGACCGTAATTAACCCGTTACTTTTCTGACCTTTGGGACAAAGAACACTTTTTTTTTTGTATGACGTGGTGTTTAATTACGAGTCCTATAAATCTTGGAATGTGAAAAGAACAGAAAGAATTAAAACAGAGAAAAAAGTCAATATTTGCAAGTAACGTTAATTTATGCTGGACGTTGTAAACAAAGAAGTATCAATGACTTCTTCGAGTGTTAAATGGATAACTTTTAGAAGAAGGGAAGCAGCGCATAACGGCCGGGCAATGGTAGAACGTGATTTGCCTTATCATAACGCCAAAGCAGCTTGGTTGCTGAGACATAAATTCGATTAGAGTCCGACCGACAACAAATAAGAAGCAAAAAGACAGCTAAACTAGTTAACAATCAACGATGAAAAAAAAGAAACGAGTGAAACAAAATAGAATATGAAAGTGGGATAAAGACCGGAGGTAATGGCAACATTGCGAACAAGGGAGCCATTTTTTCTTCAGCTGAAATCGTATAAGATTTTTTTTGTTTTTTAAATCCTGTTTCAATCTACCAATCAGAAGAGAGCGCGCGTGCGAGGGATAGAGAGAGAGAGAAAGAGAGGGAGAGAAAGAGAGAGAGAGAAAGAGAGAGAAAGAGAGAGAGAGGGAGAGAAAGAGAGAGAGATAGAGAGAAAGAGAGACAGAGAAAAAGAGAGAGAAAGAGAGAGAGAGAGGGAGAGAAAGAAAGAGAGAGAGAAAGAGAGAGAAAGAAAGAGAGGGAAAGAGAGAGACAGAGCCACAGAGAGAGAGAGAGAGAGAGACAGACAGAGAGGGAGAAAGAGAGAGAGAGAGAAAGAGAGAGAGAGAGAGAGCAATAGAGAAAGAGAGAAAGAGAGAAATAGAGATCAGTCTGAGATTCGTTTGTTCAATGCTGCGTCCACGCATCTGTATATCTGTTTTTTAGTCTGTCACGCTTCAGTTAGAAATATCATCGCTAAACTAGCAGATGAAAGGACTCATCTTATTTTAAATACGTCCAAGCATCGCCATAAGAGGTTTTATCAGGCAATCAGTCTGTCACGCTTAACATCGAAATAGTATTTTCGCTAATCTATAAGACTCAAATTTTTTAGTCTGTCACACCCAGGATTGGAATGGTATTTTCACTTATCTACCAAGTTAAAGTTTGAAATACCAATTTCTTTAGACTGCCACGCTTTCGTTTCCAATAGAGGTTTAAGTTTGAAATAGCGTTTTTGCTGGTCTGTCAGTTTTCAATTTTAAATAGCATATTTATTAGTCTATCATGTGACTTGAGTTTTCGATAGATTTTCATCGCTAAACGCGTAGATTAAATGGAAACAATGCGTCAATGGATTAGAGTTTCTCGGTCAATTGATATGTCACGCTTAAGTTCAGAATATCATTTTTGTTGGTTTTGCCCGATTAAGTTTCAAATAGAATTCCCATCGTTAAACGCGCAGATTAAATGGACTCTTTTAAAGAATATCCATTCTTGTTTTATTAATCCTAATTTTATCCACCAACCAGAAATGAGAAAAAAAATAGAGAATCTGGAATAAGTTATTTTTCTTGATTGCTAAGATTCTTGAGTTTTCTGGGGGGATTTGAATGAAAGTAAATCCTCCTTATTTAATGATAATAATGATTCCTTTAAAAAGAAGATACGGTTTGAAAAAATAAAATAAAAATAAAATTTTCGTCGAGCTAACGAGTTTATAGAAAATGAAAATAAAAACGATTTGGAAATTTTATTTTTCATATCTTAATTTAGATTTGGTAAATAGGGTAAATGCTAGGTCAAACACTGGCGAATCCCTTTCATTCGATTCGTCTATGATTTCGAAAAAAATGAATTTTGGAATGAAAAAAGAAATTGTTTGTTTTTCGTGTATACATTTTTATACTTTGTTTTCATTGATTTTCACTTTTCAAAAGTTGGCTTAGAGAATCTACTTACCCTATAGTTACAGATGGAGTAAATAACATATAACCATTCACAATCTCTCCTGGTAACTATCCCAGTCTAATAATAATAAAGCAACAGTGACAATATAGGTATAAATGTAGAATGTAAAATAAGCATTTAAATAAGTGTTAGATAATGGCCCTATGGGAATGGACGTATCTGTAGGGAATCGTTGATTTGCGTTGCGCGAATTAACGCGGGGCAGTCGAGTGCAGAACAGGGCTTGTTCTCACAGTCAGAGCTGACAAAATTACGCGTGACGAGACCCCAGATCAGGGGTCAGTCTACACCTGCGAGAGGCTCTGTGACTTCGCAGACCTTGCGTGGGAAACAAAGAGATCTGTGACGTCACTCGTTCTCGTGAGAAGCGAGTTTTTAGTCAGTCTGTTTCGGAAAGCGAACTGAGAGGACGTGCAATTCACAATGTAAAGATACGGAATATTTCCCTTCAGGGAAGACAAACGCGAGAATCCTTTCCCCCGCTCTCTAGGAATAGTTAAGAAAACATTAATAACTAACTACGATAAAGTAGGATTTGCTCTCTACCATCTCTCTCGGCATGGTGAATTTCCCCAGATGAAATAACAACACTTGAATAAATGAATTAAATTCAACAGAAGAGTTTGTCTTCGGAGTGCAGAACATGGCTTTTATTGCAGACAACAGACGACGGCAGAGAAGAAAGAATTCATCCACTAGACAACCACTCACAGGACGGCACGACCAACCCTCTGCACGACGAGTATACGAAATGCGTACTGCCGCGGTCCACGCAGGAGTAGTATGCAACATAAGTTACGCTTAGGAAAATATTCGAAAATGAGTTAAATAGAAAAAAAGAAGAAAAAAGTGAGTTTTAAGTTAGCAAGAGAAAAACGGTGCGAAAAGGGACGAGTAAAAAAGACTACAATATAATATTGAGAGTCCAGTTAATGCTATTATCAATGTCGGTTTAGTATTATTAAACTGGGATAGTGTCCAGGAGACTGGGACAAACGTTCCCTATAGTAGATTATTAGAGTCTTCCATAACAAAAATTCTGATTTTCGAAAATAAATACTTTGTCCATCTCCCCTGAACACGAGAAACTTTTGTTTCTTTTCTAAACCAGCAATGCCAATGGGGGCACAGACGTAGAATACAAAATATAGATTTAAATAATTCACCTGTCGCATTTATTCTTCATCTTAGAATTACTTTAGAATTATAATTTTAGCACTATATATGCCTTTCGTTATTTATTTATTTTTAGTATGTATTATTTGAGTGCATAAGTTTTTAATTTTAATTTTTTAAAATTTTATTTGATTAGTTATCCCAAAGTAAAGTTTAATCTGTGTCTACATTTAGTTGTTATTTCACTACTACGATTTAGCAAATTTTTGAAATTATTTTAATTTTAAGTTTCTAGTTTCTCGCTCCAAAACAGATATTTAGACGATCTGAGCAGGTTACCTGCTCAGATCGTCTAAATATCTGCACGTCATGGACCAGCTTAATACTGCCCATTCAAGTATTTTATTGACCTCATCTCCACAAGGTTAAACACAAGATCAAGTGTGTTTTTTTATGAAAGTGTTTCTGTTGAACGAACTGGATTCGAACCCAGTACACCTAGGTCCTAGGTCCGCGTTGTTGACCACTTAGCCGCCTTTTCCATTCAAGTATAGGCGACTGTCCCCTTTCTTCAATTTTCCAGTAATGGTTCAATAGTTATGTACTTTATCTGTTTTTGTTTTGTTATTGAATATGCTTTTGTGATTATAATACTTATTTTTAAATTTCAGTGCAGTTTCACCGATATAATGTTTTTAGTTATTCAATTTTTCATGTGTATATATTGTGGCTAGGTAGAGTATACCTTTAGTTAAGCAGTTATTTTATAAAGAGTAATATAAGATGGAGATAATTAACAGGGTAAATACGAGACAGATTAAGGTAACCTTTTATTTATTTGGCCCACGTTAAACTGACGATCGCCAAAAATTTTTTCAAACAAATAGAATGACACTCTTGGGATGATGGTAAGAAATTAGAAGTATAGAGATTATAAAACCAAGCATTCTGATTCATTAGTAGCTAGAGTGAACACAAGTTAGCTATGACAACAACCGTAAAATATAAATCCATGCAATTAGCCTGATGATTTTCTTCTGGGAATGAAATATAAAGTTTATGTATAGCTTGCTTGCCATAAGTATATTTTAATATGATATATATAGTAATTTTCGTTTATTAATATAATAACCAATTGTTAGAGTGTTAAATCATTTTCAACAATGTAGTTCAATAGATTCTTAGTCATAATACATATGCAAACGATACCTGTATGTCTCGTTTACGTATGATGACGATTTATATGGCGTATACGTGGACGCTCTGTTTTGGGAGAATTTCATTTTTTCAGAAGAATATTGTGAAGGTATATATACTATGAAATTAAAATCATGTGATTTCGATTGGTTTAGCATTTATATACATACATACATTTTCATAACTTACTATATATATATATATATATATATATATATATATATATATATATATATATATATATATATATATATATATATATAGTAAGTTATGAAAATATATTTATGACCAGAGGCTTCCGCGTTTGATCCCCGTAGGGAATCGTCAGGCTAAAATGCCATAAATATATTTTCATAACTTACTACCTAGCTCTACTAACGTATTGAGTACTGTTGAAGTAAATACTGAAAATTGACACATAAAAGATTATATCTTCTTATAACATGTTATGTGAATACATCAAATAATTATACCATATATATATATATATATATATATATATATATATATATATATATATATATAATGTTTTTAATATATGAAATTTATTTTCGACAGTATGTTATGTATTAAGCTGCTTTTTTGTAAATGCTATTTTTGGCGCGGATAATATAACTAAACAAGCGATTCGTTTTGTCCGCGGGGCTGAGTATAAGCAAATGATATAACAAAGTGAAAAAAGAGACTCGTACAGGATTCTAACCTGTGTACCAGAAGAGGGATCGCCTAAAATAGGCGTCGTCTTGGATCATTTAACTAACGAGCCATACGCACTGTTTTGACATTGTAGTATTCTTTGTCTATATCCATCCCTGCGAACTAAATGATTTGCTTGCTTAGTAATATTACCCGCGCAAACAATAAGATCTACAAAAATTTAGCTTAATATGTAATATATTCTCGCACGTGGTGTCGCATGATAACGTAAAGGTAAAAGCACCGACTGCCAGCTCAACGGTTGAGTTTCGATCCCGACTGTAGGCACTTGCCTGTCTAGCCGCACTGAAGAGCTGTGATACAGCAAAACAGTCTATATGTTGATGACTATATATATATATATATATATATATATATATATATATATATATATATATATATATGTATACATCCAAAATACATTTTCTAGGTGCGTCAAGGGAGATCGTCAGTGATGCGCTGCTCTCATCGCCGATTTCTGGTACTTCCGCACAACAACCGCGACAGATTGAGGTCTACTGGCTGAAAGTGAAGTGCTACACTTTAACGTAAGAAAACCATTCCAGTGCAATTCATACGTATATTTATTTGAACTCTCCAGCCTCAGCCAATCAGAATATAATTGATAAATAACACGAAATATCAGCTTATCGTAATCAGAACAGAGCCGAACTAAGATAGCAGATATTTCACACGCAAAGTGTTCAATATGCTTTTAAATAGTGTTTTATAAAAATGATAAATAATTAAAAGGGATTAGCTTATCGCAATTCTTATCCCATATGTACGTATACAATGGAATGCAAGGGCTTGTTAAATTCAAATATACACGATATGTATGGGATAAGAATATGAACAGTAATGAGGTGTCTTAAAAATGGCATGGCAACCAAGGAAAGCCGCCCTGATCGATATTTTGGAAACAATGGTCAGTTCATATATTTTTATGGAACTTTTGGAGGATTGCAATGCTTGAGCATCGTTGGACCAAGTGCTTTGATATGAAGGGGAAGCTGCATGAAAAAAATAGTAAAAATCTGTCTTGTTTCTCCGAATCCCTCTAGGTGAGGCTGATCTCTATTTTAACGACCCTTGTATACGAGTAAAAACTTGCATGCATCCTAAATGACGCCCTCGAGGCAAGTTTTGGTAAAGTGGTTGCTTCCATTATTCATGCTAGTCTAAACATACGAACTGAACTTCGTTGAGTGATCGTTGAGCAAGTTTTTCATACACGATCCACTATTATGGCGATTGCTTCGCTCTGAAAAGAACATAACTTTCTTTTTGTTTGGTAGCATGTTGAGAAATGTTCAGTCACGACATCTGCGAGGCAATATTACTACTTGTGGGTTCCCAACCTGCTACAAGTACCACGTGACTCGCTATATTGAGCTACGCGACATTACACATTCCTACGCAGACAATACTAAAAAAGCACACAAGTGCGTTTCTATTATAATATATTTTTTATTATGACCGGACGGCAACCCTAAAAATTACAGATTTTACAATCCAACTAATTTTGCCACAGAATTTCAAGACTTTTATTTAAATTTACGAAAAGAAAGAAAAAAAGAAACTAGTTATCACTATTTATATCAAGTTAGGTATGCTTATATATTTATATATTTTTACGTACAAGATTAACTCCTAAACTTTGGAACAAATCTGTTAATCGTCAGGGGTACAATTGTGTATTTAATTTAGTTTAATGTTAAGGAGGTAAAAAAAAGATGGAAGGCCATCGGGAAAATTAAGATACCCTCGATTTTTTGATATTTCAACAGTAGATATTATACATCAATTAATAAATATTCCTCAATTTCAGTTCCATAGAGTAATTTAAATTGTTTTCAGGGGCATAATATGGCCACAACCTCAAATTAAAAAAATCGATATAAGCTTTGCATTAAATTTTACCCATAGTTTTAGACACCAACTAATGAAGATTCACTGAATTTCAATTTCGTAAGACCCCCTAAGCTTTGATGTTTAGATATTTTCTAAAATCAACATCATATAATGGATTTTGATCAAAGTTGGAATAAGGATTCTAAACATAAGGTCTAGTATCATTATATCTTGATTTTCATCTTCGTAACGGAACATGAAAGTGATTCAAAACTGTTGTGTCCGAGGAAATAATTTTACTTTTGCTAGGACGGGTATTCTTCGAGTTTAGTAAAAAAGATAAAATGCAAAACGTCGCGTTTGTTCATATCCTTTCATTTCTTTTCCATTTTATACGAAACTAGCTGACCCGTGTCCCGTCGTTGCCCAAGAAAGTAGATTAACTCGAGCAATTCCATGCCTAATTGAATTATTTGCTGTTTATGATTGTCCGCTGCGAACACAAACCCAACAATGTTAATGTAACACATCAACCAGAAAAGTATAAAACAAACTTTCAGGCTCTGTGTATCCTTACCCCATCGAACTCCAGATAAATATTTTTGTTTTTGATTTTTACTTCGTGTAAATATATATATACACGCTTTGCTGTTTATGGATGACCGGTCGAAAAGCAAATCTCCAGAATTTTCTGTACTTTTGAGTTGCTATTAAACAGTCTGGTCATGATCGAGAGTAGAAATTAAAGAACTCAAAGTTTGTGTCTCACCTTGAATTTCATCAAGCAGTTGTTGATTGATGACGTCTACCATGCCAACATTTACCGCTAACTGACCATGTAGTGGGTGTTTACTTTAAATTAAATGACCATGTAGTGGGTGTTTACTTTAAATTAAATGACCATGTAGTGGGTGTTTACTTTAAATTAAATTTATATAGAGAAATGATCTTCCATTTCAAAATTTTAAATATTATAACAAAATTTAATTCATTCTTTGCGGATATTTTTCAGGCTTTGTACCTGTAATCGTCCCCAAGAGTAGAATCTTTTCTTTTCAGCTTTTATTCGGAGATGTATATCTGTCAATTAAACGGAGTTTGAACATATTAGCAAAGTGGAGTATCTGTTCTGATACTACACTGCTTCTCTTCTGCCCTCAATCAGCGAAAGAAAAATCCTTCTAGACTGAGGCATTTTTTTTTCAATTTTGTGGAGCTGTTTTTCCCCCCACACTAAAAACCGACCATGTGTCTTAACCTGCCATCGTGGAGAAGTCATTAATTCGACAGACTCTTCAGAAGGTTTAAACGTATTTTGTTGTTTATTGTTTTTAAAAAATCTTGACTTATCTGTAATAGTCAAAAACCAACTTCCTTTCGATTGATCATTACCGTTAACGTACTAATTTGTGACCTATTTGCGTTAATAAAAACATATTTAATAGATGAATTATGGTATAACAGTATGTCTATTCTTTCTATTGTCTGGAGATGTTTTGCTTACGATATAACGGATTTTTGAAATAAGAGGAAAGTGTAGTATGTGTTCTGAAATTAGTATAAACTCGTAATAATTTACTTACGCGAAGGCAAAAGGCGCCATGTTAAAAATGATTGAATGACATGCGGCAAGCTGTTCGTTTATTAGTATATTCCGCTCTATTCTGGAATGTGTAAAATGAATACGGAATCGGAAAACAGAACGGCCGACAGAATTTAGTGTTTAAATCTGAATAAATAGTGAATGTTCTTCGTTACAGAGGAATAATATAAGAAGAATGTTATAGGCAAATAAAATAAGAAGACATGAATAGTCGAAGACTGGTCGTGTATTTGACATCCTCAGTCAATGTGAGGAACGGAAGAGTAGTTATTAGTATGAGAGTGAAAATGTTTGCTACTTTCTTTGTGAAATACTTAGGAGAAACAGCTAATCCGGAGAAAATGCAAGAAATTTTGAAAGAAAACAAAATGAACGCATATTTTCTGGAAACACGCACGAGGAAGTGTCGTAGCTGGTTGGCGCAATAGATTAGCATATAGAATTTTTGGTTCTAAGCTTATAATAGCCAAAGCAACAGGGGGAAATCGACTTTTATTCATTATATAGTAAATGACATATATTAAGGACTTCCAAATTCAACAAAAGATTATTAATTTGAAATATTAACAAAATTAGAAGATTAAAAAATAGAAAAAAAAGAATCTATCGGATTTGAAAAGTTCTTATTATTTAATAAATTATTTTCATAATCTTTAAGTTATTTTAATATAAATTTAGTTGACAATTTTGGTAACTTTACTGCGCCATCTTTAATTGAGCTACATAACCCACTTATAAAATATTGTTCTAGGTCTTTCATTGTCATCTATTCCTCTCTCAATGCAGGTTTCAGCTTGTAAATAATATGAAATCTAAGACGACACCCAGACCACACACGCGAAGTTCAGAATAAAGCTACTAAGACGACCAAACACGATATTTGACAAAACGATTTCTACCTAATCTCCTAAGATTAATAATAAAAGACGGCTCACAGAAATAGTAGGTTTCATTTATATGAATAGCGATGTTATAGAATGGCACGAGTATGAACAATTAGTTGCTAAGACAAACTTGATATACTGGACGACAAAATAAAGTCTTTTCTCAGGACAGCTTAAGAAAAGATTAATAAGCGTGGTTTAAATTTTCCTGCCTACAAAAATATCCACTTCAGTGGTGGAAGCTAATATGAAATCAGAATAAATAATTGTGTTGAATGATATGTGCTAAGTTCTCGATTCGCGAATTAAAACGAAAAAAACATCACATATACAGAAGAGTGACAGAAATAATTGACAAAATGCATGCGTGTGTATTGAATGCATAAGCGAGTAGCCTTATATGTAAAAATAATCAATCGATTAAATAAAACTAATTCAGTCTTTAAATCTATTCGTCTTAGAGATTTGATCTCTATTGATAATCATAGATCAACAGATGGTTATATAGGTTACATTACAACAAACCTTGCCAGATAACACACATGCACAATTCGGCAACATTTAAAGAGTACACACTAATTGTTGCTAGAGAGAAACGTTTCCGACAGAATTGGACTCGTCTGACGAACAAAGGTATAAAATACTGACTACATGTAGTGGTAGCCTTGCTGGTAACGTTTATTCGTTTTATGGATAAACAAAGAACTGTCTATTCTTTTTTATATTTCTTATTCCTCGGTATGTTTTCTCCGTATAAAAGGTAATACACCATATTTTTAATTATTACGTATTTGAATGTTGTAATAAACTAAGTTACAACACGACTATCATAGAATTAATATATTATCTGTTATGTTTTTCGAATATTCTCATTTCTTCTTAATATTATTTTTGCTAAATTAATATTTTTCTTTAACACCCCCACCCAATGACCTAAATTGAATTTAATCATTAAATAAAGGATTATATATAACAAATTACATTTTAATTAGGTAAATTAATTCCCAAACAAACGAAAGGTTGTATAATCTGACATCAGTTGGTACCACGGAAAGTGGTCGGAGAGAGCTTGGGAGAAGATGGCAAGAGCGAGAAGGGGAAGCATCATCCATATCACTACTAAACAGGAACGGAAAATACTGGATTAATGAGGAGACTTACTGTCTTCAGATCCTGGGGAAATCCACCGGTCGTTGTCAGCGAAAAATTACTAGTAACAGCTGGTGTGAGAACTCCAAGAGAGTAATAATATTATATTAATCATTATTGTTATCAGTAATAATAAAATAAGCAAACTATTGCAATAATAATATCATAACTTCTTCTTCTATTATTATTATTATTATTATTATTATTATTATTATTATTATTATTATTATTATTATTATTATTATTATTATAATAATAATAATAATAATAATAATAATAATAATACTAATACTACGCGTATATACAAATGTATATACATTATCACCTTATGAGATTATCGACCACCGAAGATGAAATACAATGGAAAAACCTAATTAAAACTTAATTGGTATCGTTAAAGTAAAAAATTAGACTTTAGCCATTTCAAAATAAACTGTTCCTAAATCTAATTTTATCGTCTCGTCGACTTAATCAGTTTAAAAAACCTACTCTTTGTATTCTGTTTATTTTAATCTAATTGCTACAATTTTGCATACATTCGTTTTATTTATTTTTACGGCGAGTAGAAAGACTATTTTAAAAAGATTAACATTATTACAATAAATAATTTAACGTTACAATACAATCAATTATTTCAACGTATTTTATTTATTTAAAAAATATTTAAATGACAATTTAAGAAAAAAAAGAAATTAATTATTTGAAAAGGATTTCAATTGTTACAATTTTCAATAAAGAATTTTCGTTTTTTAAAATTTAAAGAATACTGAGCTGGCAATGACGATTATTTTATGAAAGAAAGAAACAATTATTTCTTAATATTATTAAACCTTACTTACATGTATTATTTCAATAGAAATATTATCATAACCAGTAAATTATACAGATAGATGACGAAAGCAACTGTGGAATTTCCATGGTGTTCCGCTAATATATCAATAATAAATAATAATTAATAATAAAATGCGTTCGAAACGTTTATCGTCACTGTTTACGACATTTCTACTACTACTACTACTACTACTACTACTACTAATTGTTATTATTATTATTATTATTATTATTATTATTATTATTATTATAATAATAATAATAATAATAATAATACTACTACTACTACTACTACTACTACTATTACTAAAAATAATTGATACAGACATCAATTAGTATGTATTAGTTTACTTCCCGATGCGGGCAATATGTGACATGAGTTTTTTTCAATTTTTTTAATGCAGGTGACTAAAAATGCACTGGGGATCAATTTTGAAAAATAGCTTTAAAATACTCTCGCTATTCTTTTGCACGTGGGGCGCCTCATGCAATATACCTATCTCTCATTGACCTTTCAGAGGTATTGCATCGGAGGCAGATCTCCAGTAAATACATTAGGATTTCCGGGCGTCTCTCCTCTCCGCTATTGACGATGCAGTGTTCTCAACAGAAAATAAACAATCATTCGTTTCTGTGTCGATTGATAGAAGTCGACAAAGGTGGACAATGAAGTGTAGTAATAATTGTTTAACTTGCGCCACATGGATGTATATAATTAATTGTGATCTATAGAATTAAGAGAAAGTAAAATCAGTGACATTTTAGAATCGTACTACCGTCGTCGTCAATTGATTCACTTGTGCAATGCAAGGCTCCCACTGCCATTTAAATACGCCTTGTAAAGTGGCTATGTTAAGTTACTGATAATAAACTACATTTAGATCCTATCTATTACGTCAAAAGGAATAACGCAATGACGGAGGCGACATCCAGTGAAAGGTTTGCGCGGGAAGACTATTAATGACTCACGGATTTCGACAGGCGAACCTCGAGGATCATAGCCTCGCCAGACATTGTCAGTAAGGTCGTTAATTGCAACCTACTTCACAAATCAGGTTTATATTTCCAAGTTAAGTGGTTCAGAATCGGCTGGGTCAAATGGACAGTCACTACATTATTCAGCACTGCCTACAGAGTCTAAGTGCAGGTCGATTTCACTGAGTTAAAGTGCTTCGGCGTGTCTTTCTTATGGCATATCAACCTTTTCGTGAATGGTTATTTAAAACTGAAATGTAATGCCTATTGTAAACGTTGCAACACTATCATGTTGAAACATTGGTGCTCTCGGTATTCCATTCGGCGCTACCCACACACACTCCTTTTTACTAATCAAGAGTACTCTAAGCGGCGTCTCTCCAGATATGACAGATCTAAGCCGATTTAGATGCGTTAAAGTTTTCTTCGTTTTTACGGCATATCAACCTTTTGGGGTTATTTAATTCTAAAATACAATATCTATTGTGAACATGATGGTTATAGAACAATGACAGCCAGATGTCGTTGGATCACCGTTGAATTTAGTCAGTACTTAGAGAATGGTTGATGTCTTTCTTTTAGAGGTGGAAGTGTCTGCACGATTCAATTTCTCTTCCCTCATTTATTTACCACGTATTGAGGCCAACATAATAAGGATAAAGTTGAATGAGATGAATTGATTATCAGTTCAATGATGAAGAATATTATGAGAGGATTGGAACATATGGATGGAATAAAGAAAATGTGAGTTCTTATGAGGACGGGTTATGGAAAGTATTCGTTGATGTTGGATTTTAAGTCAGCAGGGAAGCAGCCCGTGTTTATGCGTTTCCGAAATGGGAAGTTTTTGGAAATAAACTCTGTTCATGGAAATTCATTTTGATACTAGGCGCACGAATGCAGAAAGGGAGGTTCTTCGCATTTGTGGTAATAAAACAAGTTTGTTCTGTGAATGTTTTACAAGGATGAATTAGATATTGGAGATCAGTTGAGCATCTTTCCGATTGCAATAGTGGTTAGACTAGACTCTCAGTTTTGATTAAGCAACTACTCAAGGGAATAGAAAGAAATACGGCATTACAAATTCTAAATATTTGTTGGTTGTACTGTTTTATTTTCATGTTTATAACATTCAAATGAACGTCTTTATAATTTCCCAAACAAAAATTATCGCAAGAGAATGTTACCGAATAAAGCTCGTGTCGATATATTGTTTACATGACATTTTCGGAATCGTCTCAGTAGATGATCAAATTAGCAGTTTTTAGTTTTGCGCAGCTGGATTAATAATTTAAGAAGTGACACAAAAGGTTGCCATAAATCATTCACCGGAAGTGCTTCTTGTCTGATTTTATTAAAATATATGCGCTAAATTGATTGACGAATTCACGCTAATTGGTTTGTTGTCAATTATTGAAATAACTTATTCAATTTTTCGCATTTTAAGACTTTAACAAATTATTTCTCCCTATTAAAATAAATCATAACTTTAAGTTAAAAGAAAATATTTACATTTTTAAAAACTTTTTGAAAATATTTGTATTTACCCGGCGTCTCTCGACAGTATTTTTTTCATTTTGTTCGCCGATTACACCCACTTCTAGTCTTTTCTCTTAATGTTTTGTAAGAAAATATTTAGATTTTTTGAAAGATGATTCTAGGAAAATATGTTATTAAAAAATCGTTTTTTTTTAAAACTCGAACCGACGTCTTACGAAATGATGAAAATTAAATCACAAAGTACTTTACATTTTTTAAAAGCTATGTCAGTTTTTTTACCATATTATATATAATATATATACGGCACAATCACGTTAACACACTGGTTCCCGTTAGATCACCGAAGTTAAGCGACGTCGAGCCTGACCAGTACTAAATGGGTAACCATTTGGGAATACCAGGTGCTGTATGTGCTCTTTGCTTATCTCGACATTATTTCCAGTCGTCTTGAATTGCTTGCCATTGGAATCAAGCAGTGCCGACTCAAGAGAAATGTTGTTAGGAATTGCGCAACCCTTGCTTCACAATTACACGCGCAGCCATCCCCTTACAGGGGTGTCCATAGTCTCTCTAGACTGAACGGAGTGCTTTGACTTTGCTTTTTTGATATATAAAAAAATAAAATAGGAATTTTGAATGTTAAATTCAATTATTACGGTATTGTTTTGTCCATGAATTATTCATTGAACCAAATTAATCAATTTTATTAAAGGTTAGGGTTAGGGTAAGGGTTAATTAATTTTCTTAGTGTAATGTTGTTTAATCCTTTAATACACGAGGATTTGCTAAGAATTTAAAAGTCAGTTTAAATGGTTTTCTATTTTACAGTTTAAATCAAGGATTCCTAACCGGGGTCTACATGGAGACCTAGAAGTCTATAGAAGCTTTGAGAGGCGCACGAAAAAGTTTCTATTTATTTCGTTTTCTTTACTAGGAGATGTACACATGTTTATTGAACATTTCAAGATTTCGATTTCGATTTTATGTTATGAGTATAGCATACTTGATTAATTGTTAGTTTTTACTAAATTAGAACCAAATATTTGATACAACAATACATATATGGAATCCACAGATGATATGATAGCTCAAGTAAAATAACGTTGAGAAACCCTGGTTTAAATGCTTCAAAATCCTTTTCTATTTCGAAGAGTTACGAAGTAATTTATGCTTTTTTCATCAAAAATCGTTCCCATCTTCGAGAATGTAACAGTAAAATGTTTAGTTATTTAGATTTTTATAGAGTGATATTTTAAGATTAATAATTATAAAATTACCAAATTCGAATAAATTATTGATACATTAATAAATTCTAAGTTTCTAAATTTACAAAACTCAAGCTTTACACGTGCGATATTTGATCAGATATTTTGTTATTAATAAAGATCAACAAATATACAATTCTTCAAAAGGTTTTGAAATTATTCTTAATTCTTTGTTCAGATTTTATATATATTTTATTAATAAAGATCAACAAATATGCAATTCTTCAACAGGTTTTGAAATTATTCTCAATTCTTTGTTCAGATTTTATATATTTTTTATTAATAAATATCAACAAATATACAATTCCTCAACAGTTTTTGAAATTATTCTTAATTCTTCGTTCAGATTTTATATATTTTTTATGAATAAAGATCAACAAATATGCAATTCTTCAACAGGTTTTCAAATTATTCTCAATTCTTTGTTCAGATTTTATATAATTTTTTATAAATCAAGATCAACAAATATTAAATTCCTCAACAGGTTTTGAAATTATTCTTAATTCTTCGTTCAGATTTTATATATTTTTTATGAATAAAGATCGACAAATGTGAAATTCTGCAACAGGTTTTGAAATTATTCTTAATTCTTCGTTCAGATTTTATATATTTTTTATAAATAAAGATCAACAAATATGCAATTCTTCAACAGGTTTTGAAATTATTCTTAATTCTTCGTTCAGATTTTATATATTTTTTATGAATAAAGATCAACAAATATGCAATTCTTCAACAGGTTTTCAAATTATTCTTAATTCTTTGTTCAGATTTTATATAATTTTTTATAAATAAAGATCAACAAATATTAAATTCCTCAACAGGTTTTGAAATTATTCTTAATTCTTCGTTCAGATTTTATATATTTTTTATGAATAAAGATCGACAAATGTGAAATTCTGCAACAGGTTTTCAAATTATTCTTAATTCTTTGTTCAGATTTTATATATTTTTATGAATAAAGATCAACAAATATGAAATTCTGCAACAGGTTTTGAAATTATTCTCAATTCTTTGTTCAGATTTTATATAATTGTTAATTAATAAAGATCAACAAATATACAATTCCTCAACAGGTTTTGAAATTATTCTCAATTCTTTATTCAGATTTTATATAATTTTTTATTAATAAAGATCAACAAATATCAAATTCTTCAACAGGTTTTTAAATTGTTCTTAATTCTTTGTTAAGATTTTATATATTTTTTATGAATAAAGATCAACAAATATGAAATTCTTCAACAGGTTTTCAAATTATTCTGAATTCTTTGTTCAGATTTTATATAATTGTTTATAAATAAAGATCAATAAAAATAGTAAATTCTGCAACAGGTTTTGAAATTATTCTTGATTCTTTGTTCAGATTTTATATATTTTTTATTAATAAAGATCAATAAATATGCAATTCTGCAACAGGTTTTGAAATTATTCTTAATTCTTTGTTCAGATTTTATATAATTTTTTATTAATAAAGATCAATAAATATGAAATCTGCAACAGGTTTTGAAATTATTCTCAATTCTTAGTTCAGATTTTATATATTTTTTATTAATAAAGATCAACAAATATACAATTCCTTAACAGGTTTTGAAATTATTCTTAATTCTTCGTTCAGATTTTATATATTTTTTATGAATAAAGATCAACAAATATGAAATTGTTCAACAAGTTTTGAAATTATTCTTAATTCTTTGTTCAGATTTTATATATTTTTTATTAATAAAAATCAACAAATATGCAATTCTTCAACAGGTTTTGAAATTATTCTTAATATTTTGTTCAGATTCTATATATTTTTTTTATTAATAAAGATCAACAAATATGCTATTCGTCAACAGGTTTTGAAATTATTCTTAATTCTTTGTTCAGATTTTATATATTTTTTATTAATAAAGATCAACAAATATGCAATTCTTCAACAGGTTTTGAAATTATTCTTAATTCTTTGTTCAGATTTTATATATTTTTTATTAATAAAGATCAACAAATATGCAATTCTTCAACAGATTTTGAAATTATTCTTAATTCTTTGTTCAGATTTTATACATATTTTATCAATAGAGATCAACACATATACAATTCTCTAACAGGTTTTGAAATTATTCTCAATTCTTTGTTCAGATTTTATATAATTTTTTATTAATAAAGATCAACAAATATACAATTCTTCAACAGGTTTTGAAATTATTCTTAATACTTTGTGCAGATTTTGTATATTTTTTATTAATAAAGATCAACAAATATGCAATTCGTCAACACGTTTTGAAATTATTCTTAATTCTTTGTTCAGATTTTAAATAATTTTTTATATACTGAAAAAGTGTTTATCTACATTCTATTGGATTTACTACATTTTGAACATTACTAACGCAGTCTCCACGAACTCCCTTTTCTATTTTCAAATATATCGTCACCGGACACTTGTCAGCGGACATTCACCAACTGGACTGACTATATTTTGATAACCTTTTTACACACACTATTACTTTCTATTACTTTATATTGTTTCTTAAATTTTTCAAATTTTTAATTTTAGCTATTTCCGTCCAACTTATCTATCTATGTAATTCCTCTGATGATAAGATTTTAATCTTTGAAAAGCCTGGCTTTAGGAAAGAAAAATAAACATGTTTTTATCGAGTACACCTTGCATTGAACAATCGAAGATGAAATAGATTTGTCATCCGCACATTTTTATCTCTCTTCATTCATTTATCTTTATAATTGCTCTATCTCGTATATTGAATTTAAACCATTTCACTATAGGTTCAATTCTCTAAAAGTATACTTTTAGTCTCATATATATATATATATATATATATATATATATATATATATATATATATATATAAATATATATATATATATATATATATATATATATATATATATATCAGTGAAACACAACGTCCTAACAAATACAGACGAAGCTGCTGTCTCACTACCACCGGCAAGCTCTTAACTGGCCTGATTTCAATTCTCGTCTGGAGCATACCTGGAAAAAGGACAAGCAGGATATAGGAGGAAATTTTTGGGCACCAAGGACCAGTTGTTAGTTAACAAGACTATCATTGAAGATTGTAGGAAGAGGCAGAGAAACTTAGTATGGCATGGATATATTACCAAAAAGCATGCGCTAGTGTTTCCCACTCATGGCTACTACGGTTCCTTGAATTATATAAGATTTATTCGGTAATCAAGAAAAACATAGTTGTACATATAAATGTGGCAAACAACCATGTCATTAAGCCACACAAATGGAACAATAACAATTCCTGATGTGAAGATCCGAAGAGGAATCTTCCAAGGAAACCGCTTATTTCCTTTACTCTTTTGCCTGGCGATAGATCCGCTGAGTAAACTACTGAATACATTTTGGAGTACGTATCACCTAAACTAGTGTCACCTGGAAGACCCCCAAAAAAGAGTCATCCACCTGCTCTTAATGAATGACCTCAACACGGACTTCAGTCAACTCTTGCAGGTTGTATACAATTTCACCAAAGATATTAGAATGAAGTTTGGTCTGGACAAATGTGCAAAATGCTCTCTTAGAGCTGAACAGAAAATCCATGCGGAAAACAGACAGCTTGATGAAGAGACTGACATCACAACTCTAAAAGAGCAGGAATAATACAAATACATTGGCATTGAATAAAATGATTCAATTCAACACAGTAAGATAAGAGAAAATTGGCAGTGAACGTGTACGCTGTATGAGAAAAATCTGCAAAACACAGCTTACAAACAAAACCAATCTGTCATGACAGTGATGACATACAGCTTTAGTATTATTGATTGACCACGAAAGGACATCAGCAGCTAGCCACTAAAACAAGGTCAATGTTGACACTGTGCAGAGTAATGTACAGAAACCAGCGTCTAGCAATTATTTGCCCAGAAAATTAATCATTAACATCGAGCCCCTACCGTGAGCACTGGCCAATACCTAATGAGCTCCCAGAACCCAAACTGTATGATGGTGCATGCACATTAAAAATAAGAGCCAGTGGAACAACTTCTATCACAAAATTGGCCAAACATTTTGGACAAGACTCTTACATAAATTAGACGGAAACACCAAACAAGCCTGCCACGGAAATAGCCCAAATAAACCGACAGAAATACACCAATACCTTAAAAAACTGGAAGAATGGTTCAACCACAACGTGCCAAATATTTTCTGGATGAACTATTCCAGGAATATATACTTAAGGAAAGTTCTGTTGACTGGCTGAAAAGAGGATCACTCCACTATGATTAGGAGCAAATGATAATGGTTGGGTAAGATCAAGGCTTAATGGCCAATGCTTTTAAGAAGATGAGCGATCTCAGCAACGACAACAAGAACAGGTTCTGCCACACAGAAGTTAAGAGTGTGGGCTACCTAACATCCAGTTGTAAGGTTCTGCTGGGGAACGGCTACTATACAATGTCACGTAATGGAGTGTATAAATATATCCCCTGGACCATCTGTAAAAAACTGAATATCCAGTATAGCAGCAAGTCATGGGAACATATACCAGAAAGAACTGTTTGAAATAAGCCATCCACCATCCACCATGACTATTCAATCCCTAGAACTATACACCTAGAAAACGGAGCGATTAAACCTGACATAATGATATGGGACAAGAAGGAGAAAGTAGCTACTCTAGTTGGAGTCAGTGTTCATAATGGTGCTGGCTTAAAAAGAGCTGAGAGAGATAGAGAGAGTAAGAGAGAGAGAGAGAGAGAGAGAGAGAGAGAAAGAGAAAGATAACGACATGCAAAGAAACTGTAATCTTAGGAAGATTTCCATAGTTCCAGTAATCATAGTAGCTACCAGGCTCATGCAAATTGTTTTTAAAACTACCTGGCGAATATACCCGGTGAACAAAGTGAAAGAGAGATAAAACACTTGCACTTAAAGAGACGGTTAGAATGCTAAAATATTACTCGGTCGGAGTCTCTGAAATAACGGGTGAATTTCTGGCATTCGGTAGCCCCATCCTCAACAAACACAAAAAAACTAAAAACATTGAAAAAAATAGCGACGAAACTATTCGTACGCTACTTTAGTAAATATTTAATATTGATGTGCGTATGAATAATTCAGTCTTATATATATATATATATATATATATATATATATATATATATATATATATATATATATATATATATATATATGATTATTTTTATTCATACAGAATGAACATTCCTGTCTCCGCTCGCAAATCCGAAAACTTCTCGTAGACAATACTAAAATCCTAGAACATAATACTAATACACAAAAACTCCACATACTAGAAGCTTTACTCATTAAAACAAAAAAACCTGCTATTAACAAGATTAATTTTAACACTAGTACTCATATACTTAATGCTTATAATACCTAATAAATATAGTTTCATATTTTAATTTTCCCGCCATAATCAATTATAAATCTCACTCCAGGTCTTTACCTGTTTGTCATTATTCCACTGACGATGGACCCAGACGGGTCAGAAAGTACTCTGGACCAACATGTACATTACGGCAATTTCATCAGCCAATTTTCTTCCGAGATTAAGATTTTAATCCGGAAAATTGAAGGGATCAATATTAAAATAACCAGACAAAAATTGTCGGTTATTTTTAATAATGTATATATATATATATATATATATATATATATATATATATATATATATATATATATATATACATATATATATATATATATACATATATATATATATATATACATATATATATATATACATATATATATATATATATATATATATATATATATATATATACATATATATATATATATATACATATATATGTTATGTTATATATATGTTATGTTATGTATTTTTATGTATTTGTGTATATAATTTTTATATATTTTCAAAGCGTAATTTTATTACCTGTAGTAGTATAACTGCGGTAATGGTCCTCTGAAGAGAAGAATTATCTTTGAAAACTCATGAGCTAAGGACTTAAGGATACTTTGCTTGAACTTTGAATTCTAATAAAATTTGACTGACACCTTATTTTATTACTTCATTTTATATATATATATATATATATATATATATATATATATATATATATATATATATATATATGATTATTTTTATTCATACAGACATGTACAAAATCTGAAACATTGGCATGTCGACGTTATCGATCTCCAGCTGTTAAAAACTGAGATCTTACCAGGAAGGATTAGAATCCGATCCTTCTCTCAGATCATATTTTCGGAGAATGAAATGGTGGAGAAAAAAGAGAAAGAAAAGAAAGAGGAAAAATTTGGAAAATCACGTGGTCAGACTTGAGATTGTTAAAAATAAAAAAATAATATATGATAGAATAGAAATAAAGATAATAAAAATACAAATAAAAAATACTTGTTGAGGATAGAGGAAAAGAAAGACAGGAAAGAAAAGAGGTAAGAGGGAGAGAAATGGAGAAAGGGAAATATAAGCCCGGTTGAAATTCTTTCGATTCCTATCCTGTGGATGTTTACTTTACTATTTAATTTTCAAGATAACAACATAAAATTATTTCTTCTCCGACATATTCCACAAAGCTCAGAGGAGTTTTGTCAGAAATGTCAGCAAGCATTTCGGGTATCAACATGGACTTCCGGCCTCGGTCGGAGTTGATTAGTAATGACAACCGACATAAATGATAGCGAAATGATTTCCACAGAGAAATGATAAAGGACTTTCTCTGGTAGAATCGGACAGTTTATTGACGCTCCGATCTCTGAGAGCTCAGCCCAGCTGCTTGGGCTTGACCAATGTCTTCGCTCACAGTATGTCAGATGAGCATACATAACTATTCTTTCCTATAAGGCTTGCCATCTCGTGGACTTCCACTTCTTCGCATGCTTTAAAAACAAATCCGGAGTTGGTACGGGGTCTGCGATGTTGGTTCTTGCCTCCATCAGTTTCCTAAAAAAATGACTATAATTTAATTATTTATAGTTAAATACTGGATATCATGAGTCTATTCTCATCTTATGAAGTTTTCAAATATCCATAAATCTATAAAAAGGTAACATACAAGTAGGGTAGACTGGACACAATTGTCTTAATATATAATGAGTTTATATGCATGTTCTGTTGTCAGACTAGGTTAGTCCATATGCCAGAGCGTTTAGAGGAAGTAAGAAAAACTGGTCCGCTAACTTGAGAAATAAAATGAATAGTTCATTATCAACTAAGTTACACACCGGGAGAGAGCATCCCGCATCACACTAGGCGATGGTGTGGCTTATCTACAAGGATTAGAAGCATGCACGTCAGAAAGTCGGTAGTTAAATAAGAGATCGAATTCAGAGCGACTTCAGTGTGATTCAGAAAATACCTGGGAGATGGCGCTGTTGAAGTAAATAATTAAGACCCAGCATGCCGTGTCTAATTTCTACTGGTTCCACAGCAACATTTTCATTGACAACCTCTACGTTTCCCCTGTGTAGGAAACCAATGATAACAAACTCAAAGGTGTAAAATATCGCAACTTGCGGATTTATACGCATTGCATTTTAACAAACCAGTTTATATAAGAATGCGCACGTTACATTTCGTCTCACTCTCTTTACACAGCCTTAACTTGAAAACATCTAGTAACGAAATCGTCATTAATATAAACAACTTTAGTTCGTATGTTTTATTCTATAACATAAAATGTATTTATATTTGAAAGAAAACAAAACATCATAGTCAGCAATTTAGGAATAAGAAATTATCAGAAAGAAAATATCCGCAATACGCAAAAAACTGACACAAAGGTTCAATTTAATACATATGAAAAAGTTAACGTTAACATTTACTTTCTTGCAGTTCTATTAAAAATAACCTGTTTCAGCTGCCAAATCAAAAAAAAATGTCTTTGCTTATATATCCTAAATATCAGAAAGTTTGATTGGGTGTCATGCTGGCTTGGCAAGCCGAGGGCATACCGGTAGCGTTTCTTCAAATCATAGCGTTGGTCCCCGGTGTAGGGCGATATTGATATACTTCGCCGTTGGGTGGTCGGTGTTTTAGACATGACTCGATGATGTGGTCGACTGTCTATTCACGGTGACCACGGTTACAGACAGCCAAGTCCCTGAGTCCCCATTCTTTCATGGTCGCGGCGAAACGGCCGATACAGGTCCTGAGGCAGTTGAGCATTACCCACTACCGGCGAGGGGAGGGGGGTCCATGCCCGGTAGTTCGCCCGGCTCCTCCACGAATCTGTGCAGCCTTGATTGATCTGCTGCCTGCCATTCCTTCGTTCAGCGACGTTTGATTCAGATTCGTTTTGCGATGTCACCGGGTGTTGAGAGCAGGACCTAGTGGGCACGCTACGCGAATGGTCGTCGTGACTTAAGGCGAGCTTGTTGAGGGGTCTCCGTGACAAGCTTGTGGAGGAGGTGGTCTTTATCGATGATGGCTTTTCGGGACAGTGCAAGGACAGCTGCTTCACGACGCAGAGTTGGTGATACGATGCCGAGAGTATCAGTAGTTGGTTGACCGGCGTCGCGCGTTGGCAGCCAGAGACTGTGCGTAAGGGGGTGTTGATCGTTATGTCAAGCTTCTTGGTGTGGGAGCTCGTGCACCAGGCTGGGGAGCAGTACTCGGCGGCGGAGAAGACCAATGCCTGAATTGATATGCGCAGTCTTGGTTGAGGCACAGTAGGTGGTACCAGCTCAGCAGCGTATTAGAGCGACGCTGGCCGATGTCTTGGCGGAAGGTTTTCTAGATGTTGACGATACGTCAGCATGCGGTCAAGCTTGACCCCGGTCTGATGTTGTCAACCATTATGTTGAGCTCGTGGCTTGCCTCCTGGTTGTTTAGATGGTATGCGGAAGACATGGTCTTGGCCACGGAGAGCTTAAGGCGCCAGCTTGTCATGTAGCTTTACAGGATGTTCATATCAGACGTAAGCCCCAGTTTGATCGTCTTTCAGCTCTTGTTGGACAGAAGGATGGCCAGGTTGTCAGCGTATAAATATTTCTTGGACAGCATGTCTGGGAGGTCGTAGATGTAAATGTTGAACAACATCGGGGCGAGTACGAAGCCTTGTGGAACACCGTTTTTTAGTCGTCTGAGTCTGCTTAGCCGTTGCTGTTGTGTAGGGTGAAGCTTCAGTTGGTTAGCATCTCCATGATGGAGCCCACCACGGGTCGCTCCGGGATCGTCTGCAGGAGCTTGAGGTGGAGTCCACGGAGCCAATGGTATCGTACGCTGCTGTGAGATCAAGGAGAACGACGCCTGTCTTCTTACTTTGTTGGAAGGAATCCTCGATGTCTTGGGTGAAGAGGGTTACCTGGTCCACGGTGAACCTCCTGTAGTGGAAATCAGCTTGCTCTTTCGGCAGTATTGGGTCGATCACCGGATTGAGGCGCGCATGGACGAGACGCTCCATGATCTTGTATGGCACGCAGATGAGGGTGATGAGGTGGTGCCCGTTTGGGGCATCCAGCGGCTTGTTGGGCTTCGAGAGAGCAATGCCATTGGCTCTTCGCCATATCTTCGATAGCTTAGACGTGTGGAAGAAGAGGGAGTAGAAAGATCGAAGCCACACTGCGGCCTTTCTACTCTGGTGCAAGATGAACTCGGGATGGATTTTTTCGGTCCCAGCTACTTTGTAAAGCTTCAGGTGTTTGATAGCTGATTTGATCTCGTCCTTGGTGACGTCTCCAGAGAGGTTGTCGTCGGCACTGGGGCCCTGCGTAAGTCGTTAACTTCGCCGATGGTCTTCCTGGCGAACTCCTTGTTGGGATTGGGGAACCTCTCGTTGGTTATCAGCTGCGCTGCAATGTCATCGGCAGTGACGGGGCACGGTTTTGGTTTTGTTGCCTGGCCGGCCAGCTTGTTGATGGTCTGCCAAGCTGAAGTGAGTGAAGTCGATTGATTCGACAATTTCGGTCACCTCTATCTCTGTTTATTGTTGAGGCGGGTCATGAGGTCTGTGGCAGCTTTGGCCCTCTCGGCGTTGGTTTTGGCATCGTTGTGGACGTGCAGGAGTTCCTCGCACTCTTTGTCCCAGCAGAGTACGTAGTTCTTTCGAACTCCCCGTATGACGTGTATCTTGGTGGCGGCGAAAAACATCGTGCAGTAGGCCTTGTAGACCTTGTCTTTATTAGACGTGGTAAGCACTGTCAATGATTTGGCTGCAGTGTTGGCGCTGCACGCGAATTCCGACCAGTCAGCTTCTTCGTAGCCTCTTTCACAAGTACCTGCTAACAACAGCAAAACTAATAATTTTAAACCGCGCCATCCATGACAACGAAATAATTCAACATAAATATATATGAGTTTTCTTTTATTAAAGATTCAAAATTTATGAAGGCTAAAAGTTAATGAGATTGTCATATAAGAGGACTAAAAACGATGGGTGGAAAGGGGAATATTTAATTACTTAAGAGGACGGTTCGATAAAAATTTATTTATATTGGACTTGAAAATGACCATGTTGTAGCCAGCAGGGAAGCATTCCCGTGATGTTTTCCACAGGAGAAAAGTTTTTTTGAAAGAAACTCTGCTCATCTGAGTCCTGTTTGGTTTTAGGTATACAGGGGGAGAAAGGAAAGGATAGAGAAGGATCGTCGCTTGAAGCCAGAATAGATATGGGCGATTTGATCCCTCTTAAGATGGTCAGAAGGTACACAAAGATAAGACAATGGATCGATGCATAAGTTTATAAAGTATGTTCAAAATTTTCGTTGCGTTGAAAATGTTCCAGCATTCTGTTCGAAGAATCAGGAGAGAAGCGTCAACCATGGTCTTAAGAACGGAACATCATTCATAAACTTTGATAATGATCTTTTCATTAGACTGTGGATGAAGGTGGATTCGTTTTATGAACATATTCTGCCTTTTTCGATAAGACCTTTCGCAACAAAAAGACACATGTTCAATTGAAATTAATGATATTTATGAGACGAAGTTTTGTGGTTTCTTCGGACTGTAATGCCCATCTTTATTGTTGTAACAACGTTTCAGCCGCTTTACTCTCCGGTTTCCTTCAGGTTCTTTATTTACAGTAATCATCAACCCTTACCGTAAATGCCGAGCTGAATCTTTTATTTAATCCATTAAAGTAAACATTTTCAAAGTTCTTTCATTTAGGATTTAACACACAATCGAAGATAGAATTCCGCAGACCATGTCGAACTATTAAGCAACGCTTTTGTGTACTATGCTATGCATCCAGTATGTCTGACTACGATGATGTTTTCTGAATTAGTTAAACTGATGTGAGATATGTAAAAGACATGGGAGGCAGAATGGAGGGCGTGCCAGTATCCATCAAAATATCACGCGAAAAACAACTAAATAACAGCAAAAAAAAAAAAAAATTAAAAAAGTGCATTTTTCCGTATTTGTCGTCTGTGAACTAAGTAATGGAAGGAACATTCATATTTCATGTCATTTATTTCATTGTATTTTTTTTAATATAGAAGATTTCAAAGAAGAAACGATAATAAAGTTTTATTTTGATTTAAAGAAACGCACGTGGACAACATGCATCACTGGATTTCACTCAATCTTCTTCCACTGAATTTTGCATGATGGGATATAATTTACTTCATAGTCAATACGAATCGAAAGGACGGATCGATTTCAATTAAATGAATATATCTATTTACAGCAGATATACTCACAAATATATGTACCGTCCTATCGCATACTTTTGCTGGTCTGAAAGGATAGTATCATGACGATAGAACATATACTACACTGTCCCCAAAAGGACAAGATAATGCCTCGGACTATGGTGTAATGACGAACGAAAATATACTACACTGTATTCAAAGAAGGAATTAATGCCTTGGAGGATGGTCTCATGACAACATAACATATACTTCACTAACCCCAGTATTGAGCATTGGAATGTAGGACATTAGTTTGAAATAGTATCGTAAACTGAATTGAGCATCGCAATATAGTACAAAAATACAATTAATAGAACCAATAGTATCGTTTCGACTTAAGACAGAAATATACAAAATGTCCATTATATATACTAGCAAATATATGCTCCCTTCGGATATAATATCTATAAATAAATACTAAATTATATTTACCTACAGATTACGTCGTTTCGAGCTTTTTACTCTCATCAATGTAGGGAGATGATAATTTCAGACGTTTTAAAATAATTGATCTATTATATTAACATAACAAAAAAGGGAGAGACCACTATATAGAAAACAGAACAATAGAATAGGAAATAGGAAGTAAAACTAACCTGACCTTTATTCGTGAGAAGCCCAACGATTGGCTAAGAACAACAAAGAATCTGATTGGTTAACTAGCTATTCGTGTATATAAAAAGTACCTGACAAAACTAACTCCATGCATTTTAGCCTGAAGATTCCTCCCGAGGATGAAACGCGGGAGCCTCTGTGTAGCTTAATTGCCATAAATATATTTTCATAACTTTCTCTCTCTCTCTCTCTCTCTCTCTCTATATATATATATATATATATATATATATATAAGTAAGGTGAATAAAATATTGGTCATTGGAATATAGCAAAATATGGTTTCCTCATATGTGCTCTGTTGTTATGTTAACAATCATCAAGCTTTTACCTTAGAAATATTGGTTTATAAAAGGAATAGAAAGTATATGAAAAAAACATATTTTCCCACATCTCTCTCATATATATATATATATATATATATATATATATATATATATATATATATATATATATATATATCCACAATCAGACAACGCCGAAGTCCACAACCCATGAAAGCCACAAACCGGAAGTCTTAGACTAGAGTTTTGCCCTCCTTTGGGCTCATCAGTAGAACATATCCGAACTCAGGATTCGAAACACGAGTCCCTTGAATTCGAGGCGAGTACTCTGCTACTAAGCTACCTGTTTGTGGCTTTCATGGGTTGTGAATTGCGGCGTTGTCTGATTGTTGAAATTATTATATATATATCATCTCACATTCCAAATTCTAATATATATATATATATATATATATATATATATATATAAAGAAAAAGATAGATAGAGAGAGAAAGGGAAAGAGAGAGATATAGGGGAAATATATGTTTTTGCATATACATTCTATTCCTTATATATATATGTTCTACTGATGAGCCCAAAGGAGGGCAAAACTCTAGTCTAAGACTTCCGGTTTGTGGCTTTCATGGGTTGTGGACTTCGGCGTTGTCTGATTGTGGATATATATATATATATATATATATATATATATATATATATATATATATATATATATATATATGAGAGAGATGTGGGAAAATATGTTTTTTTCATATACTTTCTATTCCTTTTATAAACCAATATTTCTAAGGTAAAAGCTTGATGATTGTTAACATAACAACAGAGCACATATGAGGAAACCATATTTTGCTATATTCCAATGACCAATATTTTATTCACCTTACTTATATATATATATATATATATATATATATATAGAGAGAGAGAGAGAGAGAGAGGGTGAGCCAATTACAGAAACGGATTTATCCTAGTAAAGCTCTATCTTATTTCATTCAACAAAGTAATATCGCTCTCAAGTTTAAGTTCAACTGAATGTGACAATACAATTGTATATCCGGTTTGATTCCTCCAACAATAGTGTAGTGCGCATCAAAACAAACACACACACACATATATATATCAATATATATATACATATACATATATATATGAATATATATATATATATATATATATATATATATATATATATATTAGAAAAACGTGACTTACTCAGTTACAAAATGAGTTTTGGTTAGATTGTTTAAATCAGATTAAATTGAAAAGAAATAGTACCCTCTTTACAGCTATGGATTAAATAGCATTACTACGTGAGAGAGAGAGAGAGAAAGAGAGAGAGAAGGAGAGAAGGAGTGTGTGTGTGTGTGTGTGTGTGAGAGAGAGAGAGAGAGAGAGAGAGAGAGAGAGGGAAGTGTCAGCTCTGTGAAACGTGTTGGCTTTACAATTAAACCGCGTCGTCTAATTCCTGGAACATTTTCAGCAAGACGTGCCATTAATATTTTGCTCAACTCGTGTGAATCTATTTTTATACTAAATTAGACCCAATTCAACGTTTGTTCCCGAAATTCAGGGGAAACACATCACATATAATGACAGAGGATGAGTGTGATAAACATATAAAAGATGAGTCATATAATAAATTAATTGCAAATGACGGCTAATTCGATCAATTAAAACTGATGTTTGATCATTCATAATTCAATAGGAATATTGTAGCATGTAGTTTGCGTTATAAAAGTAATGTTTGTCACCTAAAGCCATTTCGTCTTTAGGAAACAAATGTTGATTCACTTATGTTTAATATAATAGATAGATTCACACGAGTTACGCCAACTATGGATGTCACGTTTTGCTGAAAATGTTCCGGGAATTAGACGACGCGATTTAATTGAACAGCAAGCAGCACGTTCCACGGGGCTGCTGACACTTCCAGATTTCTTTCTTTGAAGAGTTGATGAAATGATGCATTTATCGTGCAAATCCTCATCTGATTAAGGAATTAAAAGCTCAAATCAGTTTGAATTAAATCAAATCAAATGAACTTTGAAAAATCTACGCCACTGTTCGTTGGACATCAATTGTGAAGTAGTTATGGGAGAGGGCACTTTAGTATATTGCAAGTGACACAACTTTCTCTCTTTCTTATCGTACAATGTCAGGCAAACAAGTCAAACAAAAATCAAATACAGACACTCATACATATCTATTATATAAAGTTATTTTGTCGGATTTTCAAAGTAAATAACTAATAGCATTGAAGTTGAAAACAAATAAAATTGCTTCTGACGAATCAATTTTATTGTTATTATTCATTTACCATGTTACTGCCACTATAATAACATTCTTCGCTACGATTTATTTAAGAAAAATACTTATTCCAGCCCAGACGACTGCTAATATGAAACGTTCTAAATAATCACATATGGAGTAACTCAGCTTAAATTGAAAAATAATTTGTATATATATATATATATATATATATATATATATATATAAAGAATTCCAAGGTGTGTTTAACATATATGGGTAAAATATAACATGAATTTCAGCGCATAAGAAGCAAAATCAAATATGGCGTCGCAACAATAAGAAACAACAAAAAATATGGCGTCGCAACAATAAGAAACAACGAAAAAATATGGCGTCGCAACAATAAGAAACAACGAAAAAATATGGCGTCGCAACAATACGAAACAACGGAAAAATATGGCGTCGCAACAATAAGAAACAACGAAAAAATATGGCGTCGCAACAATAGGAAACAACGAAAAAATATGGCGTCGCAACAATAAGAAACAACGAAAAAACTACTTCCAATTCTTTCTACTGTCTAATACTTCATCGTTTATAAACATATTTCCAAGCACGTTACTCTTTGAAGATACAATCGTACTTTAAAAGAAAATGATAATTACTCATTGTTCTCTGTTAATTTTGCTAACTAGTTATTCATTTACATGTAAATGTTAATCTGATAGCAGCTTCCTGTCATACCCAGACCCGATTCTGTTTAATCGATCTACAATTGATTATTCATGAAATTTAGGAATGTTAGTTATAGAAATAAAACCAAAACCATAATGTTCAGTCTAATTACGCTAAATCAGATGTGAAACCAACATATGAATATTCATAAGAATGACAAATCTTTTTCAGTCTTTCCTTTTCCCATTGTTTGCTCTTCCTTTATTCGTATCTGTCCTTGCGTTGTATCGATACTTAGTATTTCTCTTTTATGTTCTCGATCGAATGCAGCATGGAACGCCTCTCATAGACTCACTTACTGAGATCTATATATTATTTTCATCAAGAAATTGGTGTTGGGCCCGTTAGTATTACAATAAGAAAAAAGGTTAATATGTCTAGGAGAAATGAAGATCTAGTTTGATAGTGTAACTTTATCTAATTATTTTGCTTATTTGCCCCCCACAGCGACAAAGTTAAACACAACGTCAGTTTATATTGGGAATCCGTACAAAATAGTCACAGTGAGAGTGCTTCAGACGATCGGAAATAACCTCTCAAAGGATGATATCATGTCCGTGAACAAACAGAACGGCTTGAAGGCTAGAGAGGAACTTTTCTTTTGAGGGTGAAATTATTTCGAAAACATTTATAAAAAAACTATTTAGGGGAGGAACGATTTCGATAGTTTCGTATGAATTTTTTTTTAGTTTCATATTTTCATTTTATTTATTTATGTTTTCTATTTTCATTTTATTTTAGTTTTCTTTTTTCATTTAATTTATTTCTGTTTTCTATTTTCATTTTATTTTTATTTTATTTTTTCATTTTATATATTTCTGTTTTTTTCTTTTTCTTTTTATCTGTTTTCTTTTTCAATTTTATTTGTTTCTGTTTTCTATTTTAATTTTATTTATTTCTGTTTTCTATTTTAATTTTACTTATTTCTTAAATTATTTGTATTATTCGAACTACTATACTCATGTTGGAATGATGAGTACAGCAATTCGAATAATCCAAATAATACAAATGATCAATGTTCATCTGAAATATTCTGCAAGATAATTATATATGTTCCTGTTTTTAATTTTCATTTTATTTATTTTTGTTTTCTATTTTCAATTTCTTTCTTTCTGTTTTCAATTTTCATTTCATTTATTTCTGTTTTCAATTTTCATTTCATTTATTTTTGTTTTCTATTTTCATTTTATTTTTTTCTGTTTTCTATTTTCATTTTATTTATTTCTATTTTTTATTATAGGGATCAAAAGCTATTCATAGAAACAGAAAGATTATTCTAGATAAAGAAGGGGAATGCAGAAGGTTCACAAAGATTATAAAAGGCATGTATAATTTGAGTTAAACACCCAAACAATCTTTCCCACGCAGATTTCAGGGGTGATCTCGCATAGCAACCTATATATAAACGAGCTAGTAATTACCTATATACCTACGTGCGTCACACTTTAACCGTTTTTTAGCTTATGCCTTTTCTATCTCTTCTTCACCTTTCTGCCTTTAAGTAGTTCACTTTTTCCTTCCTTCTTTCTCTTTTTCTTCGTTTTTATTGTTATTTTCTTTCCTTCTTTTCATTTATCTATCATTTTGAAATTATGTTTTCTTTTTAAATCATTTCTTTTTTGTTGTTTCTTTTTATTTTACCTTCCTTATTTCGTTTTCTTTCTTCATTTTTCATTTCTTTCGCTTTCTTTCTATTCATATTCTTCGTTCTTTCATCTTTTACACCTCTTCTCGCCCTTTTCTATTATCCCCTTCTTTTTCTGTCCATCTTTTCCCTTTCCTCTCTAAATATGTATTTCTCCTTCATTTTTGTTTTGCATTATTTTCTTCATCTTTATTCTATTTATTTTCATCAAAAACATCGTTTTTCTATTGAACTAATTTTCGTTTTCATATGTTCTCTACTCTCACTCAACTTTCATAATTTTGACATTTTCATCATCCCATTCGTTTCCTTGGAAACGGTATCTATTGAATTCCCGCATTCCACATCATATTACGAAACATCATCTCAAGAAACTCATATGGCATGATAACAACGTAGAAGAAGGCACATAGCTAAGACACCTCTTGAATATTCTTGTCAATTATGGACATCAAAAGTTCGTCATGGGAACTGGAATATTATTCTCGATAAAAAAGAGGAACAGAGAAGTTATCAATGATTATTGAAGACACGAGAAATTTGATTTATAGAGAGAGATTGGAAAATGGGTTATCAGAACCATTTTAATGTGCAGAGTGATGCGGTAAGGATTTAAGTGAAACTTAAAATATATAAAACATGTGTAAAACCATGGATATTCTTTATCTAATATTTTTAAAAGAACAAGTCAATTGATCCGTGATCCCAATAAACATCGAGATTCCTATATCAAGAAAGTAATTAATTATTGTAACTAATTGACTGAGCATGTGAATAATGTAAAGAGTGTTGTATCGCCCCCCCCCCCCGTTTTTCTTTTGTTTTTATCTATCTGAAACTTTGCTGTACATTTCTGTCCGCCATTTTAAAATGTGTCACTGAGTGGCCGCAGACAAGCGTCGTTGTAATACTACACAAAATACTTTATAGTGTAGTTCTTTTATTTAAACCCAGCCACGGAAAAATCTTCGTGAACAGTGACAACAACTAGCATTAAGATGTACGTCTCCAGCTCGGGAGTTAGGGTTACGAACATTCGCGACGCGTCTAGTCGCGAAAAAAGGCCTTTTGAGGTCCCGCTTCTCTCTCCGAGCGTCACAATCACACATACATCTCCCTCTCTTTCTCGTCGGGTTACTATACAACACCAGTTTTTAATTAATATTGATTATAGAATAAGAACGGGTTGCATAAATATTAAATAGCTTTGTTCCAGACTAAGATAATCCGAATATCAGATGTATTCCAGGAAGTCAAGTGCGTCAAGGAACAAACAGCTTATTCCAAGATTATTAATATATTATATATTAATTGGTGTCGGTGGGCCTTGTTTATAAAAATAGGGGATAGGGGCAAATTGAGAAAATATCAGAAGGTAAAAAGCGACAGGATTTATCCAGTCTTGTCACCGACAATAAATCCATGGTTAACTTTAACTGAAGACGCTCGGCTTCGAAATCGCAAAATATATTCAATAATACTTTACTTTCCAAAGTAAAGCTAATAAAGAAATGCTTGAATTGTTGAAAACAAAAAGATATTTTCTTTATTCGAGACCTCTCGATTTTGAAAGGAATTTTGAAGTTTTTTAACTGTCGAATAGAAAGTAATTTCTGGCTTTAAAATCCGTAGCAAATCGCTATTTTATTATAATAAGCTATTTAATACAATCATTTCATAAACAGAGATTAAAACAACATTTATACCTTAACGAGAAAGCAAAGCAAATATGACAGTTAAAAGAATCCTGGTCAACATCGTGTACGTACATATAGTTTTGCATTAAGAGTTCTTTGAATGCTAGATTTAATTATGGTTAACAAAATTAATTATATTCTAAATGAATAAATGCGAAAGTTTTTTCTATTCATCACAGCTATATTACAATCAAAACGGCTCACTGTTATTTTAATAAATAATACAACATAGAAATTTAAACAACTATATATATATATAAATATATATATATATATATATATATATATATATATAGATATATATATATATTGTAGAGAGGAAAATCCCAAAACACAGCTATTTGCATTCCTAATTTGCATTACTATTTTGTAATAGTTTATAATAAATTACTGTTTCATTATTTTCATTTGTAATTTTATTGTTCTACTTTATTATATTACATGCAAGTTTTTCCGATAATAACAGTAACTAATTAAATAGAGGTTTGATGAATGAAAACACATAAATAGATTTGTATAAAAATTACCAAAATGTTAATACATATTTATATGAATGAATTCTAATCTTTATTTATATGAATAAATTCTTATCTTTATTTATGTGAATAATTTCGTAATCTTTATTTATATAAATAAATTCTGATCTTTGTTTATAAGAATAAATTCTAACCTTTATTTGTATGAATACATTTTAATCTTTATTTATATGAATACATTTTAATCTTTATTTATATGAATAGATTCTAATCTTTATTTATATGAATAAATTCTAATACTTATTTATATACATATTTCGAATCTTTATTTCTAGGAATAAAATCTAATTTTTATTTATATAAATAAATTCTGATCTTTATTTATATTAATAAATTTTAATGTTTATTTATATGAATACACTCTACTCTTTATTTATATGACTACATTCGAATCTGTACTTATATGAATAAATTCTAATCTTTATTTATATCAATGAATTCTAATTTTTATTTATATTAATCAATTCCAATCTTTATTTTCATGAACAAATTCTAATTTTTACTTATATGAATAAACTCTAATCTTTATTTATATGAATAAACTCTAATCTTTACTTATATGAATCAATTTTAATCTTTATTTATGTGAATAATTTTTAATCTTTATTTATATGTATAAACTCTAATCTTTATTTATATGAATAAATTTTAATCTTTATTTATATGAATAAATTTTAATCTTCATTTATATAGAATAAATTCTAATCTTTACTTATATGAATAAATTCTAATCTTTATTTAAATGAATACACTCTAATCTTTATTTATATGAATAAATTCTAATCTTTATTTATATGAATACATTCTAATCTTTATTTATATGAATAAATTCTTATCTTTATTTATATGAATACATTCTAATCTTTACTTATATGAATAAATTCTAATCTTTATTTAAATGAATACACTCTAATCATTATTTATATGAATAAACTCTAATCTTTATTTATATGAATAAACTCTAATCTTTATTTATATGAATACATTTTAATCTTTATTTATATGAATAAACTCTAATCTTTATTTATATGAATAAACTCTAATCTTTATTTATATGAATACATTTTAATCTTTATTTATATGAATAAACTCTAATCTTTATTTATATGAATAAATTCTAATCTTTACTCATATGAATAAACTCTAATCATTATTTATATGAATGAATTCTTAATCATTATTGTTATGGTGCCGTACCTACCTACAAAGAACTAATGGACTCGTCCACCTTATAAATACGGGAAGCACGTGACACTTGTCCTCTTCTTCCCAGGCAAACCAGCAATGGCGGTTGAGAGCAACATCTCCTTGTATCTCTTTCTTTCTATTATATAATATATACCTTTGTTCATTTAAACCATGTGTTCCTGTGTCATTTATTCAGCTTTACCAAGGTCCACAACAAATGGCGACGAGGCAATTCGAACTCTTGGGTAAAAAAACTGAAAATACCACGTGAAAATGTACTCACACAGTTAATGCAGGAAACCGAACGCAAAAAAAAAAAAAAAAACAAAACAAAGGTTTTTGCCGTACGGTCGAGAGAAGAAAAGTGAACTCAACTGAAACAAAAAAAAACAAAAAAACACGTTGAATTCTTAAGTGCGAGAAAATTGTTTTCTTTTAAGAAAAAGAAAACTGAAATGGACCTGTTGTCCTCTAAGTTTTAAAACTGCTTATCGAAAAAAAAAACAGCTTGAAATTGGGTGCGCGTTTCTTCTAGTTGAGAAAACTAGTTAAAAAAAAAAAAGAAAACAAATAACAAAAACAACTGAAATTGAATGCGCGTTTTTTTTTCTCTGGGTTGGAAAACTAAAAAAACAAAACAAAAGAAATACCGAACACCAAGCTTAAGCGAGTATTGTTTTTTTTAGACAAACGTCACAGCGAGTTTTTTTTGACGAACACACACAAAAAAAAATGAAACCGACACCACGTGCTGCATTTTAAGAACAGATATGAAACAAAAACATGAAATGAACACACGTGCGTTACTCTATAAAAAAAAAAAGACGCACGATAAAAAAAAGGTCAGTTTTATTTTCTCTCTCTTCTTTTTTTTTCCGACTTGTACTGAAATATTTTAAAATGCAGAAAGAATTAATTGTGAAACAGATTTTTTTTTCTCTTCGTTAAAATTAAAAACGTGTATAAGAAAAAAACATTACATAATCTTTTCATAACTAAAACTCAGCGTCTTGCAAACGCTAATTTAAAGAAAAGAACTTCTTATAAATTCATTAAATAACGAGAAAATATTAATTTTCAAAATAAAAAATAAAAAAATAAGTGAATATACGCGTATATAGAGAAAAGGAAAAGTTTCATAATCTTTTCATAATTAAAAACGGCGCCTAGCAAACGCTAATTTAAAGAAAAGAACTCTTATAAAATCATAAGATAATAAGAAAATATTAATTTTCTAAATAAAATCAGAAACTAAATGGGTGAATATGAAAGATATTAAGTCTATAATCGCCGAACTAACGAAATTCCAAATCTCCCAGCAACAACAAACTGAGGAAAGATTTCAAAAGCTTTTATTACAACAGAACCAAAATATTTTATTACACAAAAAAGAGTATGATGAAAGATTGGAATTTCTGATACAAACAATATCGCGCAGTGATCAAAAAAATGAAAAAGACGACACGTTTTCGCAGAACGAAATTTGGAACAGTATTGATAATTACTCATACACGGAAAATAATACATTTGAAGAATATTTCCGAAGATATGAAGACCTATATAAAATTGACTGCGGTGGTTGGAGTGATGCGAAGAAGCTACGCCTCCTTCTTAGAAAACTAAATACCACAGAACATACCAAATTCGTGGATTTCATTTTGCCTCGGAAAACTAGCGAGCTAACTTTCATAGAAGCGGTTGGTTTATTGACAGAACTGTTTAGTCCAAGAACTACACTATTCCACAAACGATGGAAGTGCATGAACCTGGTAAAGAAAGATGAGGAAGATTACGCTACTTTTGCATCGATAGTGAACAAGCATTGTGACGATTTTAGACTAGCTGAATTAAGTGCAGATAATTTCAAGTGTCTAATTTTTGTACAAGGTTTAATCTCAGGAAATGACACGGAGATAAGGCGTAGAGTTCTAAATAAATTAGAGAATGAACCAAGCCTTACGCTGCAAAAGTTGGCTGAGGACTGTCAAAGATTTGTAAATGTAAAACAGGACTCAAAAGACATTGAATTGTCCGGCATTGCGCACATAAAAAAGGTACATCAAAAAACAAAAGCTCAACCTTATAGAAAAATAAGAAATAATAATTTTGATGTAACAAAGACAAACCAAACCAATAAAAAAATAAATAAATTGCCACCAAGCCCTTGTTCACGCTGTGGTAATCCACATTGGTACAATGAGTGCCCATTCCGTTTTAAAACCTGTATGAAGTGCAAAAAAGTTGGACATAAAAGTTCGCACTGCAGAACGGGCAGACGAAATAAAATGCGGATTCAAGCCACTAGGACAAAGAAGGAAACTGGCATGAACATAAGAAAATATGTACAGGTGAAAATCCTGGATAAAAATATAAAATTGCAATTGGATTCTGGTTCAGACGTTTCCATTATAAATTTACATACATGGAGGAGATTAAATAAACCTACTCTATCAAGAACAAACAGGCTGGCAAGCACAGTTACTGGTGAAAGAATTACATTTGAAGGAGAATTAATCACAAATGTGTCCCTAATGGGAAATACTAAAAAACTCAAACTACTGGTACTGAAGGATTCGAATAATCTTTTTGGTTCAGATTTTATGCAGGCATTTGATTTATGGAAGTTGCCGATAAATACATTTTGTAAGAAAATAAATAGTCGCGCAACAGAATCGGAAAAACTACAACGAGAATTAAAAAACTCGTTTCCAGAGGTTTTTTCTGGCAGTCTTGGATGCTGCACTAAAATGACTGCAAAATTCCGTCTAAAAGAAAATGTACTGCCGGTATTTAGGAAAGAAAGGAAAATACCCTTCGCCTCGATTGAAAAAATAAACGCTGAATTAGACCGACTGGTAAAGATGGGTATTTTATCAAAAGTACAACACAGCCAGTGGGCAGCACCCACGGTTTATGTAAAGAAAAAATCTAATGAGATTCGTGTATGTGCAGATTTTTCAACAGGACTGAATACTGCCCTCGCGGACTATCACTACCCACTCCATACCCCGGAAGAAGTGTTTGCAAGCTTAAATGGAGGAAGATTTTTTTCAAAAATAGACCTAAGTGAGGCATACCTACAAATACCGGTGGATAAAGATTGTTCTAAGCTGTTATGTATAAACACACATCGTGGTTTATATAAATTCGAAAGATTAGCGTTCGGAGTTAAGGTCGCGCCAGCCATTTTCCAACAAGTAATGGACACAATGCTGGGCGGACTCGATTTCGCAATAGCGTATCTCGATGACATCTTGATCAACAGCAAAGATATCGAACAACACCAAAAACATGTAAATCAAGTGTTTGCGAGAATCCAAGATTATGGGTTCAAAGTAAAAGAAGAAAAATGTGATTTTTTCCTGGAGGAAATAAAATATCTGGGTCATGTGATCGACAAGGACGGCAGAAGACCAGACCCAGAAAGGGCTACCGCAATAAAAAACATGCCGGCGCCAGAAAACGTCATGACATTACAGAGTTTTCTGGGCCTAGCAAATTACTACCAGGCTTTTATCCCAGAAATGCATAATTTGCGTGCTCCATTAAATGAGCTATTAAAAAAAAGGTAAAGCCTGGGTATGGACACCTGAATGTCAGGATGCATTTAATAAAATCATAGAAAGACTTACGTCAGAGTTATTTCTAACACATTACAATCCAGAATTGGACATAATCGTAGCTAGCGACGCTAGTTCATATGGGTTAGGAGCATGTATCCTACACAAAATGCCTGATGGAACCCATAAACCCATTGCACATGCATCAAGGACCTTGCTCCCAGCGGAAAAACAGTATTCTCAAATCGAGAAAGAAGCCCTAGCAATAATATTTGCAGTAACAAAGTTTCACCGATACATACATGGTAGACAATTTACCTTACAGACAGACCATAAGCCGCTAATTACAATTTATGGATCTAAAAAAGGCCTACCTGTATATACAGCTAATAGACTACAAAGATGGGGAACTATCTTATTAAACTACAACTTTAAAATGCAACATTTGCATTCAAATAAAATCTATCATGCAGATGGATTGTCGAGATTAGTGCCAAAACAAAAAGAGACTCTAGAAGACACAGTGATTGCGTCTCTTCAAACAGAAGGAGATTTTAAAGAGATTTTGTGCAACGCAGTGAGAGAGCTCCCGGTGACACTATACGAGATAAAAAAAGAAGCTCAAGAGGATGAATTTATCACCAGAACAAAAATGAAATTGGTAGATAAGGATTTACATGCGGCAAAGAGTTTCTTATTCTGTGATGACGTACTCATGCATAACGAAAGGGTGGTCATCCCAGAAAAACTACGAAAGCAAATTCTGAAAGAATTTCATGTTGGCCATCCAGGGATAACCAGGATGAAGGGGTTAATGAGGAGTTTTGTGTACTGGCCAGGTATGGACAATGACATTGAAAAAGCAGTAAAGCTTTGTAAAGGCTGTGCCTTAGCGGCAAAAGCACCGCATATAAAGCATAGCCCATGGCCAAAGACCGACCGTCCGTGGGAAAGAATTCACGTGGATTTCGCGGGACCATTGGAAGGATTTTACTACTTAATCGTAGTCGACAGTTTTTCAAAGTCGCCCGAGGTACTACGTTGCAAGAGTCCCACGTCAGAGGTTACGATAAGATTCCTACATGAACTATTTGCCCGTTTTGGGGTAGTGGATTGTTTGGTGAGTGATAATGGGACACAGTTCACGTCATCAGATTTTGAGGAGTTCTGCGCGACGTTTCAAATCAGACATATAACGACGCCCCCGTATCATCCTAGGTCAAACGGCCAGGTTCGTAGACACATTAAAAAGAGCATTAAAAAAGGCCGGTGATACTCCTAAGGAGAAGGCTTTACAACAATTCTTACAAGTATATAGAATTACAAAAAACATGAACATAGCATCATCATTATCCCCCGCAGAGATGATGTTTGCGCGGAATGTGAAGTCCGTGTTTGATAAATTATTACCTAAACATAATAATTATGACCGAATCTCTACGGTACCGAAGAAAAAATACAACCCAGGAGATAGGGTATATTTTAAGATGTTCAAAAACAATGCATCGTTCTGGGAACCCGGTACAATTGAAAAGAGGATCGGATCGATGGTCTATATCATAAAAGGACCACGGTTCTCGCATAAGAGACATCTAAATCAGATCAGAAAAAGACTGTCAGATTACACTGACAGCGCCCCACAAGGAGAAGACGTGATGGACGTGATATATGACACCTTCAACTTACCAGCACCCCAGGTAGTCACACGTAAACGACAACCAAAAAGAAAACGAATGGCTCCGGACTACCTAGAGATAGATCCGAAAATGGAAACGTTATTAAGACTCCTGAGGAGGTAAGGCTTGGAAGGGGGGTGTTATGGTGCCGTACCTACCTACAAAGAACTAATGGACTCGTCCACCTTATAAATACGGGAAGCACGTGACACTTGTCCTCTTCTTCCCAGGCAAACCAGCAATGGCGGTTGAGAGCAACATCTCCTTGTATCTCTTTCTTTCTATTATATAATATATACCTTTGTTCATTTAAACCATGTGTTCCTGTGTCATTTATTCAGCTTTACCAAGGTCCACAACAATTATTAATATGAATAAATTTTAATCTTAATTTATATAGAATAAATTCTAATCTTTACTTATATGAATAAATTCTAATCTTTATTTATATAGAATAAATTCTAATTTTTATTTGTATGAAAATTTTTTTCATCTTTATTTATATGAATACATTGTCATCTTTATTGATATATATACATTCTAATCTTTATTTATATGAATAAATTCTAATCTTTATTTATATGATTTAATTCTAATCTTTATTTATATGAATACATTCTAATCTTTATTTATATGAATACATTCTAATCTTTATTGATATATATACATTCTAATCTTTATTTATATGAATAAATTCTAATCTTTATTTATATGAATAAATTATATTTTTTATTTATATGAATAGAATCTAATCTTGATGTATATGAATAAATTCTAATATTTATTTATATAAATACATTCTTATCTTTATTTATATTAATAAAATCTAATTTTTATTTATACAAATAAATTCTGATCTTTATTTATATGAATACATTCTAATATCTATTGATATATATACATTCTAATCTTCATTTATATGAATAAATTCTAATCTTTATTTATATAATTAAATTCTAATCTTTTTTATATGAATAAATTCTAATCTTTCTCTATATGAATACCTTCCAATTCTTCTTTATATGAATACATTTTAATCTTTATTTGCATGAATACATTATAACATTTATTGATATAAATCAATTCTTATCCCTTTTATATGAATAAATTCTAACATTTATTTATATGAATAAATTCTAATCTATATTTATGTGAATACTTTCTAATCTTTATTTATATGAATACATTCTAATCTTTATTCATATGAATGAATTCCTATCATAATATATATGAATAAATTCTTATCTTTATTTATGTGAATAATTTCGTAATCTTTATTTATATGAATAAATTTTTATCTTCATTTATATGAATACATTTTAATCTTAAGTTATATGAATACATTTTTACATTTATTTTTATGAATACATTCTAATCTTTATTTATATGAATAAATTCTAATACTTATTTATATAAATACATTCTAATCTTTTTTTATATGAATAAATTCTAATCTTTATTTATATAAATAAATTCTTATCTTTATTTATATAAATAAATTCTAATATTTATTTATATGAATAAAATCTAATCTTTATTTATATGAATAAATACTAATCCTAATTTATATGAAATTTAAAAAAATCTTTATTTACATGAATAAATTCTCATCATTATTTATTTGAATACATTCTAATCTTTATATATATATGAAGAAATTCTTCATGTTTATTCATATAAATGGATTCTAATCTTTATTTATGTTATTTAATTCAAATTTTTTTATATCAATACATTCTTATCTTTATTTATATGAATAAATTCTAATGTTTATTCATATGAAATTCTAATCTTTTTTATATGACTGCATTCTTATCTTTATTTATATGAATAAATACTAATCTCTATTTATATAAATACATTCTAACATTTATTTATATGAATTAATTCTAATCTTTATTCATATGAATAAAATCTTAATCTTTATTTATATGAATAAATTCTAATCTTTTTCATATAAATACATTTTAATGGTTATTTATATGAATAAATTCTACTCTATATTTATATGAATAAATTCTCAACATTATTTATATGAATAAATTCTTATCATTATTAATATGAATAAATTCTAATATTTGTGTATATGAATAAATTCTAACATTTATTAATATGAATAAATGCGAGAGATATTGGCTCATGTTTACAACAAATTTATGAAATATTTATTATTTAAAAAGTATTTGAAGTACCGAAATTTTTGAACCGATAGGGAGCTGGCAAAGCAGCAAGTGCTTCAATAAAACTCAAGTCTGACAGAAGAATGCCTGAAATATGGCATTTAGGGGCGGTGGCTTTTGGGCAGGTTTCTTTGAAAAAATTCACCTATTCGTTGATAACAGTCTTGTTTTGTTTTCCATACATTTGTAATGTTCGATTAGTTTTCATTGTTGTAGAGTTTGCAATTCATTACTGATTACCGTAATTGCATATTTGAAAGTGTCTCAGCAGCCGAAATTTGGATTGAAACCATCAATCATAAAAATGAAATATAACAATTCTTTAAAAAAGACGATTTGGGCAATAAATGTAAAATGGCGTCGGATGATACAGTTGAATTTACTCTCTTCCCCTTTGCGATTAAAACAAAAATACTACTACTACTACTACTACTACTACTACTACTACTACTACTACTACTACTACTACTACTAATAATAATAATACAAGTGTTAAATATTGTGTTTAGGAATTTAATATTCTGATTAAAAGCTTGGATTTTATTTACTTATATATATATATATATATATATATATATATATATATATATATATATATATATATATAATTAACTTGTTACAAATATCCAGGGGGTATGAATCCGAAGGAAGTTGAAACCGGGTTTATGAGAGTGCTCAATGAAAATTCAGAGCAAAATATATATATTTTGATTTTATTCCATTAGTTGCGACAAAACAGGTTTTGTTTCATTGGTGCGAATAGCTACCAACTCATCGGGCCGGCGAAAGGAATTCAAATGGCATAAAATTTTAAGTTCACTTTAACGGGAGATTGAAAATTGAAAATACATTGGAGGGGGAGGGGGATAAAGTTGGGGCTTTGTCTATAACGGCGACATGGGACATGAGAGGGGAGAGGGGGGAGGACCCCAACAAGTCGTGTTTCAAATTATTACGTGGGAGGTTTTGCACGTGTCAGTGCTGTGACGATCTCAATCTCGACCGGGGTGGGGGGAGGGAGATGGGGCGACGGCCAAAGTGAGTTAAATTTAAAATGAGAATAAAATTATGATTACAACCGTCATTCTTATTTTATTTTAATTCTAATAAGTAATTATCATGTGGATAAAAATGTTTGATAATTTTAATTTAGGGTATTAATTGCTACTTTTGCATTTTATTTATTTTATTTTAATGTTTTGTTTATTATTTGTAGTGAATTTTGTTGTGATTATATTTTTTTAAATTGTGATTATATTATACCGAGATCAATACTAGTGGAATCATTTTATAAGAGAAGTTTTCTGGTGTTACCAGTCTTATCATTAACAAAACCGATTATGACAATGGTAACGCCTGCCAATCATACCTACGATAGTCGCAGTGATAACAGCCTTATGTAAAAGCCTTAATAATAAAAAAATAAAAATAAAAATAAAAATAAAAATAAAGATAAATAAAATTAGAATAAAAATAGAAATAGAAATAACAAGTTTGTAAGAATATTAATGATAATAACAATAATAATAATAATAATAGTATTAAATAATAATAATAATAATAATAATAATAATAATAATAATAATAATAATAACAATAATACTAATAATAATAATAGTAATACTGATAAATATCACCATCATTACCATCTTGCTACTTGTGAAGTCATTGGGCGAAATAAGTCGACAAGTGATGGTAGGCTTTTTTAATTCCACTACCAATGACAAGGACTAAGTACCAGTTAATAATTAAGTGTTCAAGGTAGTGATCGAGGGGTTAAGTAATTGAGATTAGTCTAAGTGATATCAGTGTTGATAGCTGTCCCAGTTATGGGTTTATGTTAGAATTGGTAGTATGGCTGAGAGGTTATTGAGGCTGTGTATTATAGGTAGTACGTAGAGATTTGATATTATTGGTAGTTTAGAGGGGTGGTTATATATTTATAGATTCATCATGACTTGTTGGGGTGGGATTGGGTTGTAAATTTGGGTGGGTGGGTAGGGGCTTATAGTGTGTTTTGGGGTAGTGTATAGTGGGGGTTTAATGTTATCATTCATTTTTGTAAAAAAACAAAAACAAACAAACTGTTAATTTTATGTTGAAGTTAAGTAGGGTTGGTGTGGGGTTAAGGTGGGGTATGTGGGTTGCTAAGGAGGTAGAGTCTACTATGTTTACAGTAAACAAAACATTAAAATAAAATAAATAAAATGCAAAAGTAGCAATTAATACCCTAAATTAAAATTATCACACATTTTTATCCACATGATAATTACTTATTAGAATTAAAATAAAATAATAATGACGGTTGTAATCATAATTTTATTCTCATTTTAAATTTAACTCACTTTGGACGTCGCCCCATCTCCCTCCCCCCACCCCGGTCGAGATTGAGATCGTCACAGCACTGACACGTGCAAAACCTCCCACGTAATAATTTGAAACACGACTTGTTGGGGTCCTCCCCCCCTCTCCCCTCTCATGTCCCATGTCGCCGTTATAGACAAAGCCCCAACTCTATCCCCCTCCCCCTCCAATGTATTTTCAATTTTCAATCTCCCGTTAAAGTGAACTTAAAATTTTATGCCATTTGAATTCCTTTCGCCGGCCCGATGAGTTGGTAGCTATTCGCACCAATGAAACAAAACCTGTTTTGTCGCAACTAATGGAATAAAATCAAAATATATATATATATATATATATATATATATATATATATGTATGTATGTATGTATATATATATATATATATATATATATATATATATATATATAACAGAGAGCATGAGAGGGGGAGAAAGAGAGAAATAGTGAAATAAAGTTGATGATGGTTCGTTAGTGCAAACGAATTACATATGAAAGACTATAAATGGGTTTCTCGGTTATTCGTAAGATTCTTTCAGGCATCGCCGTAGGACCATTTACGAAGATTTGAGAGGACCGAAGTCTAACTTTTTAATTTGGGCAATTCCTGTAAGCTTGAAATTGTTTCAGATTCGTAGCAGCGCTTCACTTTGCAGAGAAGTAATGACTTTTTTTAAAAATAAAAGAAGTAAAATAGAACTCGATGCGCCAATGGAAGTATTTTATCGAGTCATTACAGCCATATTAAGCAACAGGGTTAATTATTTTGAGATTTGATTAGAAGCGCATGATTAAAGATTGCTGAACTGTTGCAATGGAAGCTATGAAAGAGCGACAAAGCGACATCAGAAAAATCGATGCACGAGAAAATACAACTTTCGCGTAGTTTAGTAAGAAACGAGTTTTTCAAGAACGCCGGGGGGGGGGGTTCTTGTTAAGATGGATCAATTCAACATGCGCATTTAGCGATGAAAATATTATCCTTACTTAAGTGAGACACTCCAACGACTATGCTATTTATATTGCATACTGTTGAGCAGACTCTCTCTTCCACTCTACTCGCATGTGATTACTGGAAGCCATCTTTGATCTGAAACCATGTTTCTTTGTTTGGTACATAAGATGTCAACACAATAACACAATAATGACAGTTCAAATCTTTGATTTCCACTAGCCATAGACTTTTGAGACATGATCCGAAGTTAACCAACTGCTGCTTTTATTTGTACTCAACTCCGCTAATGCCAGGGAAAGGGGCATACAAACGCCCTTAATACACGTCCGTATCATTCGACGCTCTACTGGAAAAAAAGATCTTGTATCCCCCTTTCGTTGATCATACAATATTTGAAACTTACGCGCGACAGAAAATGCTATGTCAAACTTGCGTGACAACACAGCCAGACAAAGCCTTCTATAGAGATGCTTGGACGCATGAAAAATACGATTCGTCCATTCGATCAGCGCGTTTAACGATGGACATTCTATTTGAAACTGACGCTTAAAGGACCGACAAACGGAGAAGGGGGCACACCGACAGATCCTATGATAGAGATACGTGAATGCATCTGAAAAAAGTGACGCAGGATTATCTGAACGTAATTCATTTATAAAACGCTCAGGTAACTAAATCAATTTTGTAAATAAAAATTGAAGTTTTGAATGATCATTTTTTCTTGAATGGTGGAGAAATTCGAGAATAAAGAATAGAGTGAAATGTTAGAAATGAGCCGCTCTTTCTATTGTTTGAATTTATCGTTTTTACTCTTTCAAAATTGTCAGATATTATATCTATTGTATTTTTACACACACATCAACACACATAATATATATATATATATATATATATATATATATATATATATATATATATATATATATATAAGAAAAGAAAGGATGAAGGTAATCCGACGTACTGGGAAATACCTTTTGTTGAACTAACTGAAGAAATAATAGATTTGTCACTGTAACATTTCTTATTTCTCTTCTTTCATTTATATATCTCTCTCTTTCTCTTACCCCTCTCTCTCTATCTCTCTCTCTCTCTTACTATATATATATATATATATATATATATATATATATATATATATATATATATATATATATATATATATATATATAATTACTATAATGGTGATTTCGTGTCTCTTTTTGTAACCATATATCTTGATATTATTTTAAAAGGGCCAACACAAAATAGTGTTATATAATATGAGTAATGATATTTGACTAAACTGGTTAATTATTTTATACAACACATTTCTTACGAAATAACATAACCTTGTTTGATTACAAACTTACATGTAAGTAATATTTATCTATTATTAATGGAAATTTTGTATCTGTTGGTTTGAAGCCGAACTATAATATTACTTCTATTAATGTACAAATGTACTATCTTTCAATGCTCAATTCAGTTTACTATACTATTTCAGACTAATGTACTATCTTTCACTGCTCAATTCAGTTGACTATACTATTTCAGACTAATGTACTATCTTTCAATGCTCAATTCAGTTTACTATACTATTTCAGACTAATGTACTATCTTTCACTGCTCAATTCAGTTGACTATACTATTTCAGACTAATGTACTATCTTTCAATGCTCAATTCAGTTTACTATACTATTTCAGACTAATGTACTATCTTTCACTGCTCAATTCAGTTTACTATACTATTTCAGACTAATGTACTATCTTTCAATGCTCAATTCAGTTTACTATACTATTTCAGACTAATGTACTATCTTTCACTGCTCAATTCAGTTGACTATACTATTTCAGACTAATGTACTATTTTCAATGCTCAATTCAGTTTACTATACTATTTCAGACTAATGTACTATCTTTCAATGCTCAATTCAGTTTACTATACTATTTCAGACTAATGTACTATCTTTCAATGCTCAATTCAGTTTACTATACTATTTCAGACTAATGTACTATCTTTCACTGCTCAATTCAGTTGACTATACTATTTCAGACTAATGTACTATCTTTCAATGGTCAATTCAGTTTACTATACTATTTAAGACTAATGTACTACCTTTCAATGCTCAATTCAGTTTACCATACTATTTCAGACTAATGTACTATCTTTCAATGCTCAATTCAGTTTACTATACTATTTCAGACTAATGTACTATCTTTCACTGCTCAATTCAGTTGACTATACTATTTCAGACTAATGTACTATCTTTCAATGCTCAATTCAGTTTACTATACTATTTCAGACTAATGTACTATCTTTCACTGCTCAATTCAGTTGACTATACTATTTCAGACTAATGTACTATTTTTCAATGCTCAATTCAGTTTACTATACTATTTCAGACTAATGTACTATCTTTCACTGCTCAATTCAGTTGACTATACTATTTCAGACTAATGTACTATCTTTCAATGCTCAATTCAGTTTACTATACTATTTCAGACTAATGTACTATCTTTTAATGCTCAATTCAGTTTACTATACTATTTCAGACTAATGTACTATCTTTTAATGCTCAATTCAGTTTACTATACTATTTCAGACTAATGTACTATCTTTCACTGCTCAATTCAGTTGACTATACTATTTCAGACTAATGTACTATTTTTCAATGCTCAATTCAGTTTACTATACTATTTCAGACTAATGTACTATCTTTCACTTCTCAATTCAGTTGACTATACTATTTCAGACTAATGTACTATCTTTCAATGCTCAATTCAGTTTACTATACTATTTCAGACTAATGTACTATCTTTCAATGCTCAATTCAGTTTGCTATACTATTTCAGACTAATGTACTATCTTTCACTGCTCAATTCAGTTTACTATACTATTTCAGACTAATGTACTATCTTTCAATGCTCAATTCAGTTTACTATACTATTTCAGACTAATGTACTATCTTTTAATGCTTAATTCAGTTTACTATACTATTTCAGACTAATGTACTATCTTTCACTGCTCAATTCAGTTGACTATACTATTTCAGACTAATGTACTATTTTTCAATGCTCAATTCAGTTTACTATACTATTTCAGACTAATGTACTATCTTTCACTGCTCAATTCAGTTGACTATACTATTTCAGACTAATGTACTATCTTTCAATGCTCAATTCAGTTTACTATACTATTTCAGACTAATGTACTATCTTTCAATGCTCAATTCAGTTTGCTATACTATTTCAGACTAATGTACTATCTTTCAATGCTCAATTCAGTTGACTATACTATTTCAGACTAATGTACTATATTTCACTGCTCAATTCAGTTGACTATACTATTTCAGACTAATGTACTATCTTTCAATGCTCAATTCAGTTTACTATACTATTTCAGACTAATGTACTATTTTTCAATGCTCAATTCAGTTGACTATACTATTTCAGACTAATGTACTATTTTTCAATGCTCAATTCAGTTTACTATACTATTTCAGACTAATGTACTATCTTTCACTGCTCAATTCAGTTGACTATACTATTTCAGACTAATGTACTATTTTTCAATGCTCAATTCAGTTTACTATACTATTTCAGACTAATGTACTATCTTTCAATGCTCAATTCAGTTGACTATACTATTTCAGACTAATGTACTATCTTTCACTGCTCAATTCAGTTGACTATACTATTTCAGACTAATGTACTATCTTTCAATGCTCAATTCAGTTTACTATACTATTTCAGACTAATGTACTATTTTTCAATGCTCAATTCAGTTTACTATACTATTTCAGACTAATGTACTATCTTTCACTGCTCAATTCAGTTGACTATACTATTTCAGACTAATGTACTATCTTTCAATGCTCAATTCAGTTTACTATACTATTTCAGACTAATGTACTATCTTTCAATGCTCAATTCAGTTTACTATACTATTTCAGACTAATGTAATATCTTTCAATACTCAATTCAGTTTGCTATACTATTTCAGACTAATGTACTATCTTTTAATGCTCAATTCAGTTTACTATACTATTTCAGACTAATGTACTATCTTTCAATGCTAATTTAAGGGGCTAGTATAGTATCTGTTGTCATGAAACCATGCTCCCAGGCATCAGCTCCTCCTTTGGGATGCAGTGTAGTATATATTCGTTCGTCATAAAACAATCCTATCAGTCTAGCAAATATATGCGAACGGAGGGAATATATATATAGTTATAGTAACAAAATGAAAAAAAAATTGTTTATTCGGATTGTCACAGTATGACACAAGGTCATTCATATTTTACACTTGATTAGTTTCTTGTTTTGTATTTTCAAATTCTACAAAATATCCACCCGGGATATAACGGGTGTTTCTGTCTGTTCGTACGTAAAAATTAACAATAGCTACGTTTTGTTATAAGTGCAGCGTTGAGTCTTCATAATTCGAGATGATTTATCTCGGCCATCTTTCTTTCTATTGAATCATACGCTCTTCATTCATGTCCCAACTTTCAAAATGTGCAATTTTAATGGCTACTTGTATAACCAGACTTGTCCATAAAGGCTTTTAACTTTTCAATAACCAATGACACATGGTAATAAGTCGAAATTCGATTTATTCTTAGCTTCTACAATAGATTTGACATGGAAGGTATTAAATCATTCGAGTAGGAGATTGAACATGATTGCATGGAGACTCTTTTACTTTAAGACTAGCTCAATGCGATTCCCGCAAGGACTGTAATAATTTTGAGCTTGTCTTAAAGTTGAAATTATTACAATCCGACCGGAAAATGACATTCCTTTGTTTGATTATACCTATCTATCTATCTATCTATCTATCTATCTATCTATCTATCTATCTATCTATCTATCTATCTATCTATCTATCTTTATATTGATAGTCTATTGATAAAAAGCATATAAAAAGCTACACATCCATGAACATATTTTGATCATAGCTTTAGTCAGCTGCGATCTCATATATGAAATTGGAGGTATCTGAATTTTCACCTCTTACGCTTAGCAGCTATATTCCAAAATTCGTAATTATCGGCTAATTTGTTTAGAAGAAAATCGTGTATATACATGTATATACAAATATATGCATACCTAACTTTTTATACATAAAGATAGGAATAAATATATTTCACAGGTAACACACTATCATCTTTGTTGCATCAGTAAAATAGCTAAAAATGCAAATCTCATGTTGAAAGTTTTCGATGAATTAGACAAAAGAGTTGGTTGATCGTAAAAGACGGATTTGTTATTGCTTTTTCTCACATATTTTTCGGCGAAGAAAGACGGCCATCATTGTAACAGTGTCGACTATTATTGTCATGCGAAAGTCGTGTGCTCCGATTTCACTTTGTCAGCGCTAATATTGCTATCATAACATGTTTGTTTAAACCTGAATGCTGACACAACAAGCCTTACATAAACGAAATTGGTATTGTTATTCGCCGAACACGTGACAGTGTTTCATCTTTATCTATAACTTGCAGGTCAACCCGGCGTTGCTCGACGTCTTAACTAAGAAAATAAAAAAAACTTAGAAAAGTGTGTAACCTATATCTTAAAAGAGAATGGCAGGGGCTTCTTTGATAGCCAACAAGTGAGACCCAGTCGGCATCCTGCGAATTATGGCCCTTCTTATTTTACGCAACAGAAATCAAGAGACCAAACACAGGTAAATAAATATGATCAAGACAAACCAAAGAATACGCAAAGTTAGAAATGGACCACAAAGGAAATTAGAATAGTAATGCTGTGCTATTACACAGTAACACCGGCACAAAATGGCTCCTTTACACAGATAGAACAAAAAGGCTCCTTTACACAGATAGAACAAAATGGCTCCTTTACACATATAGAACAAAATGGCTCCTTTACACATATAGAACAAAATGGCTCCTTTACACAGATAGAACAAAATGGCTCCTTTACACAGATAGAACAAAATGGCTCCTTTACACAGATAGAACAAAATGGTTCCTTTACACAGATAGAACAAAATGGCTCTTTTACACAGATAGAACAAAATGGCTCCTTTACACAGATAGAACAAAATGGCTCTTTTACACAGATAGAACAAAATGGCTCCTTTACACAGATAGAACAAAATGGCTCTTTTACACAGATAGAACAAAATGGCTCCTTTACATAGATAGAACAAAATGGCTCTTTTACACAGATAGAACAAAATGGCTCCTTTACACAGATAGAACAAAATGGCTCTTTTACACAGATAGAACAAAATGGCTCTTTTACACAGATAGAACAAAATGGCTCCTTTACATAGATAGAACAAAATGGCTCTTTTACACAGATAGAACAAAATGGCTCCTTTACATAGATAGAACAAAATGGCTCTTTTACACAGATAGAACAAAATGGCTCCTTTACACAGATAGAACAAAATGGCTCTTTTACACAGATAGAACAAAATGGCTCCTTTACACAGATAGAACAAAATGGCTCTTTTACACAGATAGAACAAAATGGCTCCTTTACATAGATAGAACAAAATGGCTCTTTTACACAGATAGAACAAAATGGCTCCTTTACACAGATAGAACAAAATGGCTCTTTTACACAGATAGAACAAAATGGCTCCTTTACACAGATAGAACAAAATGGCTCTTTTACACAGATAGAACAAAATGGCTCCTTTACATAGATAGAAGATAATCCAGAAGTTATGCTATCGATTTTCTAAACACCCTGCATATACGAATCAAATGTCATCAGATAGACCCCAAATTGTTTCGTAGGTTTGCCACTTTGGCTTGCAGCACTCTCTCTACATATTATATTATATTTGTTAATTTGCTAGATGTGTAATGGTAGTCTGTAGATCACAAGAGCCGTAGTTTCGAAAGTGTCAGACGACACTCCGTCCATGAATGTGATCATAGTGGATCATGCATTGTAGAGAACAAAACCCACGTGTCAAGAATCGGTTGCTTTGGGGAATAACATACCGCCCCAGAAAGTACCTGATTCCCGTTTCAATCCTCTACCTGTATAAGGGTCAGATACGTCCTATGATGGAGTACTGCTTCCACATCTGGGGAGGTGCCGCCAAAAGCACCCTTTCTTGCCTTGATAGAGTACAAAATCGACTTCACAATCTAGTGAGGGATGATTTCTTCTTTTTCCTACAGTTTATTTCTCACATAAGAGACGTTGCTAGTCTTTCTCTACTCTATCATTATTTTCATGGAAGGTACTCAACTGAGCCCCAATATCCGGTTCCCCAATGTAAAACATTCATAGCAAGAACTTGTCTTCGACCACAGCTGTAACGAATTTCCATTATTCTGTGAATCTAAAGCCAAACAGAATTTCCATGATCAGAGTTTCTTTCTAAGAACTCCTCATATGTGGAACACATTATCACGAGACGTCTTCACTGCAGACTACAACGTGGTCGCCTTTAAGGCCAATTTTAACAAATACTTGTTGAGCCGTCATCTTAAGTAATCAAATGTTGTCCTTTCCGTCCATTGTTTGCAACCCTCTTATAGTGTTGTTCATCATCCAACTGACTATATAATTCACCTTTATCCTTGAGTGGCTTTTTGCCTTGCTAAGTAGTGACTCATTAGTATGAAAAAACATTATTCCCTCTTGTTTTAGTAGAACGAATCCTTTCGTTGATGCTTTTTTTGGCCGTGTTCTTATGCCTGTCTTCAGTTAACCATGCATACCCGTAAGAGCAGGTTTCAGTTCCCACTTGTCTTCTAGCCTAACAAAATAAGTATGCTACTTATTGTGAAATGATTTAATTACGAAATTAAAGGCACCAGAATACATTTCGATTTTTACGTAAATAGGTCTGTCATTTTAATATGTGGTTGATAGTTTAAAAAAGAAAGAATTACTCCATGACCCTTCGAAATTTGATTTAAGCATTTAAATTATCGAATACAAATTCATTTAAACTTAGCCAATTAAAATTCTTAGCCAATTAAAATACTGGATGTTTTGGAAGTTATTTACATCCAATAATTTTATGAATATTAACTTAATTATTTATAGTTTTACAACAATTACTTCAATTTACTAATTTAATAATGAAACGAAAAAACTAGTAAAACACGACATACTAAATAAAAAGCGAAAACAATAATGAAAGTAAAAAGACTCCCGGGCAACACCGGGGTGGGACAGCTAGTTTATTATCCAATGAAACTATCATCTCAGATTATTACATTTCGTAGAATTTGGACTATTAAAAAAAATCAATGAAAAAGGAGGCACAGAATTGCAACAGCGACTGCTATTTATTATATTGCAAAAATTCTGTTTTTTTTTTGTAATAAAATTTTACTCCAGGTAAAAATATTCCTTTTTAATGAACTAGCAAATATATGCTCCCTCCGGTCGCATATTTTTGCTAGGCTGGCACGATTATATAATTGTGAAAAAACTACATACAATACGCAGTTAAAGCAACATAAATTGGTTTGGACTATAAAAATGATTTCCAACGCTATTGATAATGTTTACCCATTCATTTTTTAATTATCGCTCATGTTTGACTTCATGAATTGAAACATGACGTAAATCATAAATCTATGACGTCACACCAAAAATATAATTATTTTTAAGGTAATGGTTTAAACTCTATTCATAAGAAAGTCCAAATAAGTCAGTTGGTA
>OY744547.1:35652623-35667623 GCA_963556195.1 Sepiola atlantica
TTTACAAGAGAGCTCAACCGACAAGGTATGGTATATATATATATATATATATATATATATATATATATACAAATGTCGTTGAATATGACAGACAACATATGTCTGGATATCCTTTGATGAATCCTTTCCATTAGCCGAATCTGGGTCTTTGCTTCGGTGGGGGAATCGGCCGATTAATCTGCTATAAGCGTTGGTGTCCCAAGTACGTCAGGCACATTCAGGCACATTTTCAGGGGAATGAGGTAAATACCATGATGTTAATGTTAATTATAATAGGTAAAACTACCTCTTTCCTTTTCACTGATAGCACGAGCGGAAATGTTTTTGACTACTAAAAACTGATTGGGTTTTGAATCTCGGTAGCCGGCCGTTCTAGCTAGACTGAAGAGCTGCTGCGATACGACGAAACATTTTGTCTGTGTATGGACACACACACACACACACACACACACACACACACACACACACACACACACACACATATATATATATATATATATATATATATATATATATATATATATATATATATATAAAGTAAGGGTAGTGTTGTTCCAACGTAAGAAAACTGTATATTTAAAAATGAATCTATTAATTTAAACAATTGTTTATTCCTTAATATTTTACATTAAAAATTTTTTAGCTTAATTGTTATATTATTTTATTATGCTCTTATATCGTTTTCTCAAGGCAGCGTTGATTTTCGCCAATGTAATTTTTGTAATATGCACTACATAGTGTAGTATATATATACCATATTGTGTGGTCGGAGTAGAGCCAATGCTTTTGTTTTTGTTGAAAATATTTTTAAGGGTGAGAGAAGTGGATTGCATTGTCTTGGAACCACATTAAGTTAAAACATTGTATATGTGTTCGTTATGTATCTTTGTAGGTAGAGTGATGCAGTTTTGGTTAGTTTATTCATATCTTTCTCTAAAGGTGTACACATCTATAATATCGAACTAAAAGGAGAGAAGATGAAGAAAAAGAAGAAGAAGAAACAAAGATAGTCAAATACATACAGTAACGATGTTTTGGCCTTTCCTTCTGATGATAGAAACACCAGGATATATAACTAAATATATATAACAGATATATGTATTTTATGCTGTATAAATGTTAATTATTTTTTTTATTCATGCCCTGGAGTTATAAAATTAAAATCTATTGCGCTAAAATTCTGTAAGTATGACTATTAATATATATATATATATATATATATATATATATATATTAAGCCCTTATCATAAACCAAACCTAACTTTATTCTACGTGCATAAATAGTCTAACCATCCCAAGTTAATAATCAACCCAATTGCCCGGTCAGTCTCCAATAGAATCTCGAAACTTTCTGCAAATAAATCTATTTTTGAGCAGAATTGTAATTTTTATAACAACGCCTTACTTGCTTCAGGATATAACGAAAAAATTAGGTACAACAATATTCCCCCAACCCGTAAAAATAATCTCACTAGCTTAATTACCCATAATATGGTTTTAAATTCCAGAAGACGGGGAAACTCTTCGAACTCTAACCCTCACAATACAGACAGCTTGGAAATTATAAACACTAACCGGAACTCTGAGGGAGATAAAAAGTCAAGAAGGAAAAATAATATCTGGTTTAACCCTCCCTTCAATTGCAATGTAAAAACCGACGTCCCGAAAGAATTTAAAAAAATCTTAGACAAATGTTTTAGGTACCCCCATAAATATTGCATAATACTAAATAAAAACTCCATTAAGATATCCTACTCCACTATGCCTAACATAGCGCAAAATATAATTTCCTCTAATAATAAAAAATAAAAACTGCCCAACAATTTCCCTCCCCTCCTCCCCAAAATAAATGTAATTGCCGTAGACCCAGAGACTGTCCCCTTAATTGTGATTGCATTCATAGTGATGTTATATACGCGGCACTATTAGGGAATTCCGACAGAGCTCTGGCTATAATTCGAACGCTTCGACAGCCCTGCAACCTTTGCGTACTGCTCCCTATCCATCTGCCCCGCTAACTCAAAGTACCAGGAATAACCTCCCTAGCTCTTACCCCTCACCTTCATCGAGTAATCTTGAACCCTATACAATTGGCAGTAATACCCCGGTTGTTCTAGGCCCTACCCCAGCACCCCAAGCTAATATAGTTTCAGATCCATCCTTTCAAACAGCTACCAATGACATTAATTACTCAAATGCAAATTCTGAACCTTGCAAAATTCACACATACATAGGTCTTAGTGCTTTCCCAATTAAGATAAGAATCTCAAACCACATGCAATCGTTTAAATTAAATAACGATAACCCTAGTACCTCGCTTTCTAAATTAATTAGAAACCTTTAAAGCAATAATACACCCTACTCTTTACATTGGTTCATCTTAAGAAAATCTAGATCATACACCCCAGGATCCCCACATTGCCGCCTCTACACTTTGGAAACTTACGCAATTACCACAGCTAATAAATCATTAAATACTATTAACTTTAAAAACGAATTGATCTCCCATTGCAGACACAAGCGTAAATTCAAATTTACCTACTTATTGGCCCCTCCAGATACCCACCACCTAGCAATAATTAATCGACTTCCCCCTCCCCACATCTTATAATCTCTGTACTTACTATTTACCTATCCCAGATTGCCCCTATATCAATTCCCCTTCCTCTGGTGTTAATCTTTAACCTATCCTTTAAAATTTACTTATCTAATGCTGAATTGCTTTGCTGCCAGACTTATGCCTCGCGGTGTCGCTGATATTGATACTGATTTGCCATCCCCTATAATTCTTCGTTATTACACCCTATCCACCGTCGCTTTCTCCCATTGCATTGTCCTGTATAATCCTCATTCCCCTTTTCCCTATCTTTACCCTTTGTCTAGGCTTTCATCCCGTTTTAACATCGAATAATTTCCTTTTACACTTGTGTACATGTGTACCTTTATGGGGTGGCTTGAGATTTCAGGTGCATGTATTAGTGCTGTGAGTGTATGAATAATTGCTTTTTATACATTCAGCATGTGTATATGTATGTGGCAGCATGTGTATATGTATGTGGTTGCATGAGATCTCAAGTGCCTGTATTGGTGCTGCGCTTGTGTGTGTAAGCGGTTTTTGCTGTGCAAGTGTACGGAGGACGCTTAGGTGCTTGTGTGTTTTGTGCATATGTGTATATATATATATATATGTATTTATGTATATGTATGTGTATGTATGTATGCATATGTGTGTTTTGTTATATGTGCATTTGTGTGTGTATGTGCGGTTTTGTTCACGTGGTTGTTTACATGTGCTTTATTCACAATTCATGTCCGATTACGGTGGATGTTCAATAATGTTAGGAGCAGTAGTTCACTACCGCGAGCGGGTGGAGGCAGCATTGCAACTATATACCTATCTACCCCCATCTTTAAATTCTCTTATCCATTCTTTGTTTTTCACTATTTGTTTTTTATTTTTTATTTTTTATTTCTTTATTTATTCTTCATTTGTCTAAGCTGTTTTGCATCTGCTTAACACCCCCCCCCATCTTTTCCCTATTTTTGACCACCTACATTGTCGATTTTCTATAGATTGACAATTGATTCAAAATCCCTCAGCACCCCTTTTACTTCGTAAAGAAATTCACCCAGGCCTTAAGAATTATAATAAGACAGACATTTCCCATTTCTTGTTTTAATTAACCTTATTAGCGACACCAGATCATCTTCCTTCTTTTCCATAATCACACCCCCATAAAAAACCATGTCCCTATATTCTTTCCCCATCCAAAATTACCTCAGCCAAATCTTCCTTAAAAGCCAGTTTTTGTTTCTTATCTGTATTTTAATCTACTTACATTCCCCACGGGAACATAATTTCACTGTGCTGACCAGACATCTTGGATTCGGCCACATTGGAATTTATTTTTATTATTTTTTATCTTTACTTTTATCTTCCGCTCCCTTTTTCTGCCTAAATATCATTTTGATTTGAATCCCTTAACCCCTTCCCCCCATCTGTCGGATTGCACTCTTTTTTCACTCACGTTTCTTTTTTCTTTTTTCTTTTCTTCTTTGGGTGCTACCCTTTCTTCTGTCTCCATATTTTGTCTAGCGTTTTTTTTCTCTTCCCTTACTTTATGCTATCCCACAATTCCCAAGTAATTTTTATACATTGCAACAGTTCGCTTTGACTCCATTGAGATTTTATCGTTGTTTTTGCCTTGGAATACGCTTAACTGAAGACAGGAAGAATATTGTTTTCCTTAATATGGCCAAGCTTATTTGATCCCCCCTCCGAGGACAACAGACCTGGGTGGCATTGTCGTCGTTGGATTTTTATACAGATTCTTCTGGATTTACCAATATTTCTGAGCCCCACGCTTTTTGGATTTCGTTATTGGTTACTTTCATACCCGTTTGAACTTAACATTTAAAAAAAAAACTCTTTCAAATTTAGAACTTTTACAGTCCTCTTCTGTCAACTTATCAATCATAATTTTCCTCTGATGATAAGATTTTAATCTTTGAAAAGCCTGGTTTAAGGAATGAAAGAGAAGAAAAATAAATGTTTTTATTAACTAAACTGCTCCTTGTTTTGAACAACTGAAGATATTGATTTGCTTCCATTTTCAGGTCTAATCAATTTTCATTGACTTACCATATATATATATATATATATATATATATATATATATATATATATATATATATATATATATATATATATATATATATATAGTTTGTGCGTGGTTTGATGTATGCCACATAACATATTAGACACCATTTTCCTATACACTTTTTTCGATTTGAATTGTGCCTTGTGATCTGGAGCCTATCGAATTGATTTGTTATATTAGTGTATGCAAATCTGTCGTCTATATGCATATATAATACACCGGTGTTCACGCTGGTAATATTTACCACCAGACGTGTTCATGATTGCCATATTTAACCGACTCCTAAATGCTGTATTTTAAATTCTGGCATATACGTGCACTTCGCCGAACTCGCGGTTGGCATTCAAAACAATACTGGTGCGTAATTTGAATCTGGCCTTAGAAAAAAGAGGCTTTAAGGTAGAAGAAGAGTTCCGGTACTTTCGAAATGTTTTCGTAGAAATGTCACCGAGTCACTCATTGAAATCCAACTGAGTACCGACAGACCCAGGAAGCCGGACGAAAGAAACAGCAATGGCAGAAGCGGAAGAACGAAAAACGACGCAAAGTCAGATTGAAGTGTTACAAAAAACCGGAATGAACAAAATTCGTACGGAATAAAATTGGAAGCGAACAAAATGTAATAAAGAAAAATGTAATTTGCGAACATTCGAACACTTTTTAAAGATTACCTCTTTCTCTTTCACACAACTTTAGCTCATTTTCTCCCCCTAATCCCTACGCCGCCTCAAATTCTTCGAGCTTTTGGCAACATTTTGGATGGAATGAATATAAATGTAATAGATTACCTCGAACTGTTCAAAATATCATGTTAAATGTACCATTAATTCATTTAATAATCTCCTACGATAATAATAGTCTTGTCTGGATCTCTGTTGAGAGTCACTTCATCGAATACAGCTTTCCCATCCCTTATTCCTTCGCCAATAAGCTGGTTCCTAGTTTTTGTCAAATGAACAATTAAATGGATTATCTTAATATTTCAAGTGTTAAGATAATACATTAAAAAAATATTGTTATAGCGCTTTGATAGCATATTAAGTCTATTATGGGTGAAAGGTCTGATATGTCATTCGGCTCTGTTCTGATTTTGAGAAGTTAATGTTCATTTATATATATATATATATATATATATATATATATATATATATATATATATATATATAGTCATCAACAGGCATACTGTTTTGCTGTATCAAAGCTCTTAAGTGCGACTAGACTAGCAACCGCCCCAAGCCGGGATCGAACCTACGGCTCTAACCACTTGGCTACAAGGCGAGCGCTGTTGGCAAGTGACGTCTCAATGCTTTATATAAACATTGTCAACTGCTAGAGAGTGCTCTATTTGTTGATTTACTAAGATCTTTGCGTTGTTTCTGATAGTAGTTGGTGTTATCACTTACAAAAGTGCTCAACCCGAGAAGTGGGGCTTATATAGTCATGCACGAACAAATTGTTTCGCTGTATCACAGTTCTCCAGTTCGGCTACAGTAGAACCCGTACCAATATATATATATATATATATATATATATATATATATATATATATATATATATATATATATATATATATATATATATATATATGTGTGTGTGTGTGTGTATTGTACTAACGTTAAGTGAATCAACGTTTGCTTCCTAAAGGTGTTTTTCGTATATACTTTAATAAGACAAAATACACGTTAAATGTTCTTTAGTTCTTGGATTGAGTTTAGTTTGAAAAGAAATCCATTTTGAGCCTCACAATAAGCCGTAATTTTTAATTAATTAACGAAGTGACACATTATCAAGTTTCTGTATATAACTCTCACTCCTCTAACTATATGTTATTTGTCGAAGGATATGTTGTTGACTAGGGGGATAGAAGAAAGTATACTACTTGTTGTCTTTTTCGACTCTCTCAGGACTGTTTCGTTCTTGTTACCACGGCTACAGCAGCAGCAGATGCTCGATGTTAAACCTAGTGGCTTTGAAAATAAAGGAAGTGTACCAATTTGAAAATACAACAAACGTAACAGGCAGTCCTGGACAGTTCTTATTGATCTGCACCAACCAGACAACGGCCGGCGATGACTGACTGATTTCAGAATTCAGAATTTTCAGAAATGTTACCAAATATTTAAACTGATTAAAAATAAGAATTATCATTTTATTTCGGAATTTTTCAGATCTGGATTGCTAATTTGTTTTATTCGGACTACTAATCACATTTTGGTTGTTACTTTGACAACGTTTCAGCCGATCTAACCTCCGATTTTCTTCAGGTGCATCTTTTCGAAGTCGAGATTCTGTTATGTCGAACTCGGAAACTCATACGGAATTTTGTATTGAAACCTTTATTTAATCGACGGGGATGTATTGTTGTCGTTCTGTCAGCCATGAGCGGATAAAAGTATTAAGTAATGTTTATTTTATTCAAAGGTGTTAATGCCTGTAGTGAGGATTGAACCATCAACCCCTAGAAGACTGTAGAACTAATTTTACCCAACGCCTCTATCCGTTGCGTATAAGTTCCCGAGTTCAACATAAACATAATAATCAGCTCGTGATTTCGGTGTCTTCGTAAGAGACTACACCATGTTCGCGTGATGAGAGGTGAACCAGAGATTGAACTGTACAGTCATCTATGACAATTCATAGCAGGAGCAGAACTGTCATCGTCGTCACCCACGACAGATTACTAAGAAAGCGACAGAGGGAGTAAAAGCTATTTCGGGACAGACGATGCCCATTTTTTATTACTTATCTGAACATGAAATATGTGTTGTTTTAGTTATGGAGAAGCAATTAATTAACTTTATATCTTCTAAAAAAATGAATGTCTGTGATTAATGTAAAATGAAAAAATTACATTAATTTTTAGTCAACAAAGACGTTTTATAACAATAAAAACAAGGATGAAACCATTTTCTGAAACGAACAGGTCAGGGATTAAAGGAATGGTGTTGGTATGAGAAGGACGAGTCTAAAAATAAACTCTCTCTTACAGACACACACAACACTCTATACACAACACACGCACACTATTATTTATATACATATATATCGACACGTATTCACGGAGAGATAGATAATATATATATATATATATATATATATATATATATATATATATATATATATATATATATATATATATATATATAGAGAGAGAGAGAGAGAGAGAGAGAGAGAGAGAGATAGAGAGATAGAGATAGAGAGATAACGCCTTTTTCTAAATTGTAAAATAACCGGCCGAAAAGTGTTATATTTCACCACACTCACACACTCCAAATCATTTTGCTAAATTAATGTGACAATGGCTTGGCCTATTATTCTTGCTTTTAATTCAACTTAGTTTTTACGTTCGAATTTAAGATTTGAAATATTCATTTTTGTAAAATGAAATTTCTCCATTTTAACATATTTGATTTATCGCATTTTGCATTCGAACCTTTCACACACACACACACACACACACACACACACATATATATATATATATATATATATATATATATATATATATATATATATATGTAACAGATCAAGATAACTATAATACTTTCTGGCATTTGCTTTATTTAAAATATTATTTGAAAATGATTTAAATCATCTGTCTGTCTGTCTGTCTGTCTCTCTTTCTCTCTCTCTCTCTCTCTCTCTCTCTCTCTCTCTCTCTCTCTATATATATATATATATATATATATATGATAGACTCTCCCGTCGATTTCGACGTATGAGTGCCCGCGCGTGAATTTGTAATTGAAAGGGTTGCGCAATCTCCAACAACCGCTCTCCTGAGTCGGCATTGCTTGATTCCAATGGAAAGTAGTAATACAAGACGACTGGAAACAATGCCGAGATAAGCAGAGAGCACATACAGCACCTGGTATTCCCAAATGGTCACCCATTTAATACTGGCCAGCTCGACGCCGCTTAACTTCGGTGATCTAACGTGCCGTGTATATATATACATACATATATATATATATATATATATATATGTATATATATATATATATATATATATATATAAGTATAATTTTTTATTTATACAAACATTATTGGTTACATATGTGCATATATGTTTCGGTTGTACTCTTCGCAGAGAGTCAACCTCATCAGACCAAGGATTACGAGTAATGAGATGGGTTTGCAGATTTTTTCAGAATAAATCCTTGTTTGGGATTGGTTATTCTTTCTATTTCTTATGAATTGGTATCGGATTACCTATTTTACTTGTTGACCGTTCTTCAACCTTTTTTACGACCTAACCATCCCTGTTTTTTATTGCCTTCTTAGCGATGGCTACTTATCAACCCTATTTGAATTCCTAAATCCTACAAACACATTTATCTTATCTATCAGTAAAATACACACATATAAACAGATTTAATAGGTACATAAACCAACATCAATATACACACACATCTAAACATGAACACACACACAGATCCACTTTCAAGCAAAAAATATATTTCAAAGCACGTGCTTGCCTATGAATATACTTGTAGTATATAAAGCAGTTTCAATATATAAATTAATTTTAATACAAGAAAAACATCCGCCTGTACAAGTAAATACCTAAGCACCACACCTATATACATACACGAACACACATACACATAAATATAACATATATATACGTATACACATACACCCATGTACATACATACATGTATACAGCCACAACGCGAATATAGATATACATACACACATACACACACAACGCGAATATAGATATACATACACACACACATATATATATATATATATATATATATATATATATACATATCATGCCCATGTATACACACGCCTAGACCCCACACACCCATATACATACATATACACACATATATATATACACACACATATATATATACATACATACATACATACACACACATACACGAGCATACATCAACATATACAAGTACGTACATAGAATATATCACCCCGATTATCCAAATATAAAGACTAAACACAAATATATACGCGTATATCCATACCTGGATACACATAACACACATGTACAATGCATAGATACATATACACATACATACATACATACATACATACACATCTATAAACGTATATACAGCAGACATATAGGCAAATGAATAAATATGCCTATTACCTACCTATACGTGCACAAGGAATGAATATAGAATGCTAATAAAATATGAATATAAAAATAAAATTAAAATTCTTCATCAGTTTAAACATACTTGGACAAATAAGATATCAGTAAGGTATCAATACCCCTACATACACATATATTTCGATCATATCACACATGTATACATACATACACATACATATATACATACCTACATAAACCATACAATTATATACCTATACACCGTCACAGATACGCGTACACCTTCCTACATATATATCATAAAAATACATAAAATCAGTATATATGCCTACAGATACCTTGCACATACATATGTGAGTTTACACAAATACTAGCATGCATGTACACCAAACATGACCACATGTACACAAGCATCCATAATTCAGTAATTAAAACCATTTATTATTGATCCAATCTCTCTAAGCTCAAATTACTTACATTTAAAGATAAATACCCTAAGGATAAGTAGGCCAACAAAATATAGCGCATGTGATTCCATTAGTTAATTCTATAAATACATAAACACATATATACGTGGTAACCATGCGTATGTGCTGAAAACCTTATTATAGGTTGATGTGTAGTAGTTTATAATTATAGAGGCATAAGAATTTTAAATTAAATAATGATAATAATCAAGTAAATTAAAAATAAAATAAAATAAAATAAAATAATCAGTAAAAAATAAAATTAAAGTAACAATAATAAATAGAAATAATTTAAAAAAATGATAAAAAATACTAAAAAATAATAATAATAAAAAAATAAAAAATAAAAAAATAAAAAATAAAAAAATAAAAAATAAAAAATACAATAAATATATTAATAAAAATGTAAATGAAAATAAAAATAAAAATAAAAAATAAAAAATAAAAAATAAATTAAAGATAATACAAAATAATAAAATAATAAAAAAATTAAAAATTAAAAAATAATTAAAAAAATAATTTAAAAAAATACAATAAAAAATAATAAAAATAAAAAATAAAAATAAAAATAAAAATAAATTAAAGATAATACAAAATAATAAAAAATAAAATAAAAATAAATAATAAAAATGAAAACAGCAAAATATAAAATAAAATAAAAATAAAAATAAGATTAAAAATTAAAATTGGGTGTGTGTTATGCTAACAATGAAGTAACAGTAGAGTGGTCGTAGTTATTCGTAATCTAAAGTCTGCTTAGCGTGTGATCCTTTAAATGTTTGCAGTTCAAACTCGTTTCGTTTCTGACGTTGAGTAATTTTTCTCTATCTTTAAATTTAACAATTTCAAGTTTCTCACCCAGGCATAGGAAACAGGGTGATGAGAGTGATTTACATGTTTTCGCCCTTCTTATTATGCTCCATCTAATTATTGTTTTTTTTCTTCTCGTCTATCAATTTCCAGAAGTGTCGGGACAGCGAAGTGTTACTATATTTCTTATTTCTGAAGGATAATTTATCTGTGTAATACCTATCTTTAAAACTTCTTGACGTGCTTCCTATATAGAATTTACTATCGCCTGGAGTTTCAAGAGCATAGATTTCCGCACGATATATTACCGATGCGGTAACGCAATTTTTTTGTAAGGGACATTCATCCTGTCTTTGACAGTTACAATTGTTAGTTGTAGGATTACCTTCAATATCACTATTAGTATCATCTAGAAGCACTGTTTTTCTTGAGTTTTGTTCGATAAGCACTTATTTTGGGTAAACGAAATCTGAAAGAAATGTTTTTAAAGTTATTGTGCTCGACGCTTCATCTATTCTGTCGATGTAGACTGATGCAATTGTCATTTCTGTGTAAACCCGGTGACCGTATTTATTTAGCTTGATTTTCCCCACATTTGTAACAGACTTTGTGTCTTACTCTGCCGTCGTGGGGAAGAAAGTAAATAGGAACAGTAAAAAAGAAACTATAAAAAAACAACAACTGCACAACACAAATATCATTTGATTTTTTTTACACTTTGTTGCCCACCTCTTTCGTACACAGTTTTAAGGAACGATTATTATACCTACATCAGGAACATTGTATTTTGCTTTGCGGCAGGTTAGAAAATAAATAATCTAGTTTTATCAGCTTTTTTCTTGACAACTTAGTCATATAAACAAAAATATCATCAAAAATAAGAATATGTCTTTACGGGACTTTTCTCTTAAAAAAATGTAAAATGTAATTAATTTACGATACGTGAAAAAAATTACGACACTAATTATTTAATGATATGCTAAGATCGATCAGGGTTGCAAAAAGAAAAAAATACTTATATGTTGAATGTCTAATAAATCGTTTGTTTATTGAAGTATTATTTTAGCGTAAATCATTTATGTACGGCTTCAGCGTCCTAAATGTGAAATGAAATTGTGTGTTTTGGCGATGGATTTGACTCAAATGCGCGTGATATTATTATGTTCATAATGAAACGATTTATTTATGGGAGAAAGTTTTTAAAGAATGTCTGTAAATGACTAAACCTCGGACAAAGTCCGACGCGGTCGGGATTAAATTTTTCTCATGCCTATGTAAGCTGATCACTTATTGGCTGTATTACAAATCTTAAATCGGTGAAAGTGGAACACATTTCCACGTGAATTAATCGCAAAGCGGTGTCTGAGGAGTGTAAGAGTTAATAATTTATGGAGAGAAATTAGCGCGCTACCCTCTTTTTGGAGCATGCAGTTATAGGAGTTAGTCATATGGGATACATAATAGGAATCAATTTTATATGTTAAATATATGTGTAAGGCTGTATAGGTAGTGTTGATTTTCGATGTGTTTGAGGCATTAGTTTTCTTGCATACTTTGGAAGGGGGAAACAAACTCTATTATATATATATATATATATATATATATATATATATATATATATATATATATATATACATGTAACATTTAATGAATCAAATAATTACTTTTACTGTTCCAAGAACTACAACATCAAGTCCATTATGGCGTGCGATCGTTTCCAAAACAGTTTAGAAATACTTTATTTTATTTTATAATTTTATAAAGTTGGTCGAAAACATCACTTCATCAACGCTTATAGCAAAACGTCTTACAGAAAAAAAACCAAACTTAGTTCTAGAGAAACATCCGCTGACAGAAAGAATCACAGGTAGATATGTTGGTAGCGTAGGAGAGGAAAAAACACAATAATACTTATAAACAAATCACCGGTACATATAAAAAAATATAATACAACATTTTCCAAAGATTTTTCCTTTTTAAAATTCCGCAAACAATTAAAATGTAAAAATTCTTCTTAAGGATTGACGAATCAATGATACATATTAAAATAATTTTTTAAAAATTACAAGAATTTTATCGATGGTATTTACTTTTCAAAATTTCCTATAAAATTAGAAATTATAAACACTTTAAATGGAGATTACATAATTAAATAAGATTTTTAAAAAATAAATAAAATAAAAAATAAAACAATAAAAAATATTTACACACACACACACACACACACACACACACACACATATATATATATATATATATATATATATATATATATATATATATATATATATATATATATATATATATATATTTTGGTACAGAAAAATTAGTACAACATTCGTATTGTCGGTTTCAAGCACAGAAGGACTTAGCCATCCGGCTCTCTTCAGTTTTCGTCGTCATGTGTTTCGGAAATGTGAAATTACGCGTCACTCTCGTTTGGACGCGTTATTTGTTTATGTTTGTATGTTTGTTTAAATTTAGTGTAAGGAAGGTTTAATAAAGTTTGAAAAAAGTGGAAAGGTTAAATGTAACAGTTGAGATTTAAACCGGAGAAGATTTGAAGAGATATAAAAAAAAAAAAAATTAAAAAATATTTCTATATAAATCCTGTGAGCCAATATTATCAGTATCGTATGTTTGGCCGTTACTGTTTTTGGGTTTAATGATGTGTCTTCTAATGGAATTATGGTTTAAGTATTAAAGAGGTTAAAAGGAACAATATTAATTAAATTCGTGTTTAAATCCAAAGGAATTTAAATAAATATATCATCCGGGCGGTCTAAGGGCAGTAACTCTGCAGGGCTTTTGAATGTTTTGTATTCGGGATTTAACATTATTAACTAAGGTATACTGAATGCTTATGGGGGTGATAAAATTGGTATGCTGATTAAAAAATGGTTTAGAGATAAGAGTAAGGATTGGGTCGGCAAGATTGGATCTGTTTGCTGTTTGGGTGATATGGGAGATTAGCATTATGACCGAGTAATAGTGGGGACTTATGGGAGTAATAATAATGTTGTGAAATGGGGGTGTTATCCTCTTAATTACTGGAGAAATATTGTGGAGAAAGTTATAATTATTTCTCTTGAAAAGTAGTGTGGATATGGGTTGATTAAGGTATTTGTTTGTCTTTTTTAATTTTATTTATATTAATGAGGAGCGATAGTTGTGAAAATTTTCCGGAGTGGAAGTCGGTATTTAATAGGGCAATTATGGGGTTATGTATTTGGCAGAGGGGGTTTACCTAGGCTTTTATGTGTATCGGTAAGTCTGTTTATGAGTAGTGGAGAGAGAGAGAGAGATAGAGAGAGAGAGATAGAGAGAAGAGATAGAGAGAGAGAGAGAGAAAGATAGAGAAAGACAGACAAAGCGGGAGAGGGTTGGAGCGGGAGAGACAGACAGACACAAATGAAGACGGATATTTGTAATTCTTGGTAATAAAATTATAAATATTTTCATGTTTAATTGATTTTTACGTGTTTTGTTTCAGGAATCGATTTTTCTTTGACACGTAAGAAAAATGAAGTAAATTTAAATAAATTTGAATAAATTGTTACTTTCTCATTGTTAAAATTGGTATTTAGTTCCGGAGCTGTCAATCTAACAAAAGTTTCATTAAATTTAATAAAAATACTCAAGTTTTTGCAACATTGTGATCAGTATTAACAAACAAACAACCAATAAATCACAATTCTTATCATTCTTGGCGCTTGCAACTGAAAATCTTAACAATCTCGTCAGACGAAACTTTTGACAGATATAATTTATGTTTTTGTTCAAAACAAGACAAAAGAAATTCTTATTCGCTACAAATGTAAAGTTGTCCGAATATTAATAAATAGAATAACATTTTTTTGGCACGTTGGCATTTTAGGAAGGAAAGTTTCATGTATTCTTACATACGTATAACCTTATTAAAATGTTGCGAAAATGATAAACTTAATAAACTTACCCGTAACTCGTTGGGTCACAA
>OY744547.1:35672623-35747623 GCA_963556195.1 Sepiola atlantica
GGCTTCCATTTTACTTTCAGTTTACCCAATAATGTAGCTGTTAGGAAAGTTACGTTGTGATAAAAATATTGTTTATTGAGCTGTTAAGAAAGTCAACGATGGCATTCCTATTATGATAAACCATATCTAGAAACAAAACACAATCTTGAATACCGTTGCCAACAATGGATGTCAAAGGCTTGTCATGGAAATTGAAGGATTATTCTGGATATGGAATAGAAACTGAGTAAATAAGATAAAATTAATAATAAGTATTAAAGATAAGAACTAAAGTTTACGAAACAAATATACAAAGTGAACAGAGTAATTTAGCAATCGCTAGTTTGAGCTAGCAATTCTCGTGAGATCTCGTTATTTTTTATAGAGAAACAAACTCTTCAATATTTCCTATTTAGATAATCTATCACAGAAGCTAAACAAGTCTACAAGGATTATTGAACACATGGGTAATTTAAGTTAAAGAAAGATTTGAAAATAGGGTATCACAACACTTTTAGAATTCATAATGATCTTATTTAAGCATTGAAAACTTTTAACGATATATCAACTATAAACGATTCTTTAAAACATATTAAAAAACAAGCAGCTGGATTGCTCATCCCAATAAAATCAGAATTTATTTACAGAGAAATGTAAGTAATTGCCGTAACAAGTTTCCATGGAATTTCAAGAATGGACGAGTGTAAATCGTTCTTTTTAATAATCGGAACTGATTTCGTGATTGTGGCATAGAAAATGGATTGCATGGGAAGTTTGGTAAACTTTCAGATAAGATTTCTTTAAGTAATCTAAACTTACTGAAATGAACTGCGATTATTAAAAGAAAGTTTAAAGTAGACGGACACATAAAACAAACAAAAGAAAATTAAACAATCGTTCACAGATTTAGATTGAAATTGAACTGTTGCCTATAAATTAATACGAGATTTTTCGTCTGTCCGGTTAAAATCTAAAAATAGAATATTTATACCAAGAAAACACACATTATATATATATATATATATATGTATATATATATATATCTATATATATATATATATATATATATATATAAGAACATCTATTTTGAGTTAAAGTGGCCCCTTTTGAGCAAGGCGAGTAGATACATACCTAATAACAGGAAAAACTACTTTAGAATCTTACCATATTACTACTTCGTAGGATAACTTGTTAAATGTCCGACAAGAAATTCTATGAAACTGTCTTCACCGGAATAGACATATGCTATCTAACCTAAGGCCTAGATTAAGATCGAAGAATCTATAATAAGCTAAATTGATGATATTAAGATTTAATGAAACACTAAAATAGCAAGCTAGGATAATTCTTTTTTCAAATAATTTTGCTTGTGGATAAATAAATCAGGAATTGGGATGCTGAGAATTTCAGTTGTTTAATAGTACTTTAAGTGAGATAGCGGCGAAGGGGCCAACTTTTTGTGGAGCTTATATAGCTTATAGCTGGCGTAAGATAACAATTTTCGCATGACTTGCTCACTTCAAATGTGATAATTAAATAAGAAGGTTGTTTTTGAATTGGTATTACTCATTGGGTAGGGTCTTTAATTAGTTCATACTATAGGGAAATAGGTAATGAATCGTACAGTAGCTGACTTTCTTCTTTTTATTTTCTCCCTGTTCTATTCCCTACCTTGTTTTTTGTCATTTTTAGGGGAATAAACATTCTATTAAGCTTATATTTATCTGTGGGGAAATAGATGGCATAGCCAGAGGGTACTTATAGTTACTAGCATGACCCTTATTAATAGAGATAAGACTTAAAAGCCAACCATATAACTACAAGCTATATTATTATATGAAGATCTTTGAGTACCAACGTGAATTATTGGTTATAGCTTTTTGCTCCTTTTAATGAGAACCCAAGCTGTAGCTATATTGTTGGTATACTCCTGGACCCTAATGCTTACAGTGTAGTAGTTTGGGTGTGGGGAAGGGTTTCATTTTCGATGAATTATTTGTGAATGGGGGCAGCTTCTATTCACTATTATTTGTTATGGGGAAAAACGTTAATTAACGAGTGAAACATACTTATTGGAAGAAACCCCATAATATGACTATGGCTGTATGAGTTGTTTTAGTCTAATTAAACTATGAACTTATATCTAAACACTGTGTTTGTTTTTTAGTTTGTTTTGGATTTTTTGGGGATTTTCTCTGATAACTGACGGGTTGACTTTCGAACTGCAATTTTTGTTCCATCCACCAAGAAAAACGTGGGAAAACTGATGGTTTTGTATGTAAGACGAAAATGTAACTGATGACTTTCCACTGAAGTGCAGAAATAAAAGAAAAATGAATAAACTGATGCAACTTATGTCTTTGGATTGCTTTTTACATCGACTTCAAAATTGAATTAATATGATATATTATCATATATATGCTTTCAATTTTGTAATACATCTTCCTTGAGCTTGTATTTGGAAATTTCTGAATGCTGTAAGAAATATGAAATTGAAAAAATATTTTCCTTATAAAAACCCCAATAAAATGGCTATATTATATTATGATACACACACACACACACACACACACACACACACACACACACACATATATATATATATATATATATATATATATATATATATATATATATATATATATATATATATATATTATTCTACGTGCATAAATATTCTAACCACCCTAAATAAATAACCAACTCAATTGCCCAGTCGGTCTCCAATAGAATCTCTTAACTTTCTGCAAATAAATCTATTTTTGAGCAGAATTGTAATTTTTATAACAACGCCTTACTTGTCTCAGGATACAACGTTAAAATTAAGTACAACAACACTTCCCCAACCCGTAAAAATAATCTCACTAGCTTAATTACCCATAATATGGCTTTAAATTCCAAAAGACGGGGTAACTCTAATATCCCTTCGAACCCTAACCCTCACAATACAGACAGCTTGGAAATTATAAACACTAACCGGAATTCTGAGGGAGATAAAAAGGCAAGAAGGAAAAATAATATCTGGTTTAACTCTCCCTTCAATTACAATGTAAAAACCAACGCCCCGAAAGAATTAAAAAAAATCTTAGATAAATGTTTTAGGTCCCCCATAAATATTGCACACTACTAAATAAAACCTCGATTAAGATATCCTACTCCACTATGCCTAACATAGCGCAAAATATAATCTCCTCCAATTACGTACTGCCCCCTTTCCCTCTGCCCCGCTAACTCAAAGTACAAGTAACGACCTCCCTATATGTTACTTCTCATCTTTACCGAGTAATCTTGAACCCTATACAATTGGCAGTAATACCCCGGTTGTTCTAGGCCCTACCCCAGCACCCCAATTAATATCATTTCAGATCCATCCTTTCAAACAGTTACCAATGCCCCTAATTAATCAAATGCAAATTCTGCACCTTGCAAAATTCACACATACATAGGTCTTAGCGCTTTCCCAATTAAGATAAGAATCTCAAACCACATGCAATCATTTAAATTAAATAACGATAACCCCAGCACCTCGCTTTCTAAATTAATTAGAAACCTTAAAAGCAATAATACACTCTACTCCTTACATTGGTCCATCTTGAGAAAATCTAGATCATACACCCCAGGATCCCCACACTGCAGCCTCTGCACTCTGGAAACTTACGCAATAGCCACAGCTAATAAATCATTAAATCTCCCATTGAAGACACAAGCGTAAATACAAATATACCAACTTCTTGGCCCCTCCAGATACCCCCCCACTAGCAATAATTAATAGATTTCCCTCTCCTCATATCTTATAATCTTTGTACTTACTATTTACCTATCCCAGATTGCCCCTATACCAATCTCTCTGATGTGAACATTTAACCTATCCTTTAAAATTTACTTATCTAATGCTGAATTGCTTTGCTGCCAGACTTATGTCTCGCGGTGTCGCTGATGTTGATACTGATTTGCCATCCCCTATAATTCTTCGTTATTACACCCTATCCACCGTCGTTTTCTCCCATTGCATTGTCCTGTATATACCTCATTCCTATTTCCCCTATCTTTACCCTTTGTCTAGGCTTCCATTCCGTTTTAACATCGAATAATTTCCTTTTATACTTGTGTACATGTGTACCTTTAATGGGTTGTTTGAGACTTCAGGTGCATGTATTGGTGCTGTTGAGTGTATGAGTAATTGCCTTTTATACTCTCAGCATGTGTATGTATATGTAGTTGTCTGAGGTCTCAAGTGCATGTATTGATGCTGCGCTTGTGTATGTAAGCGGTTTTTGCTGTGCAAGTGTACGGAAGACGCTTAGGTGCTTGTGTCTCTTGTGCATTAGCGTATATATATATATATGTATATATGTATATGTATATGCATGTATGTATGTATGTATGTGTTTTTTTTGTATGTGCATTTGTGTGTGTATATGCGGCGTTGTTCACGTGGTTTTTACATGTGCTTTGTTCACAATTCATGTCAGATTACGGAGGATGTTCAATGATGTAGTGAGCAATAGTTCACCACCGCGAGCGGGTGGAGGCAGCATTGCAACTATATACCCCCATCTTTTAATCCTATTATCTATTCTTTGTTTTTCACTATTTATTTTTTATTTTTTTTATTTATTATTCATTAGTCTAAGTTGTTTTACATCTGCTTAACACCCCCATCTTCTCCCTATTTTTAACCACCTACATTGTCGATTTATTTATAGATTGACAATTGATTATAAATCCCTTAGCACCCCTTTTACCTCTTGAAGAAATTTACTCAGACCTTAAGAATTATAATAAGACAGACAATTCCCATTTCTTGTTAAAACAAGAAATGGGAATTAACCTCATTAGCGACACCAGTTATTCTTCCTTCCTTTCACCCCCTATAAAAAAACCCTGTCACTATATTCTTTCCCTACCCAAAATTATCTCAACTTAATCTTCCTTAAAAGCCAGTTTTTGTTTCTTATCTGTATTTAATCTACTTACATTCCCCTATGGGAACATAACTTCACTGTGCTGACCAGACATTTTGTATTTTTGTATTCGGCCAACTTGGAATTTATTTTTATTACTTTTTATCTTTACTTTTATCTTCCGCTTCCTTTTTTCTGCCTAAATATAATTTTGATTTGAATCCCTAAACCCCTCCCCACCTGTTAGATTACACTCTTTTTTTTCGATCGCTTTTCTTTTTCTCTTTTTTCTTTTTTCTTTTATTCTTTCTCTTCCCTTTCTTTATCTCTTCCCCTACTTTATGCTATCCCACAATTCCCAAGTAATTTTTATACATTGCAACAATTCGCCTTGACTCCATTGATATTTTTGTCGTTGTTTTTTGCCTTGGAATACGCTTAACTGAAGACAGGAAGAATATTGTTTTCCTTAACATGGCCAATCTTATTTGATCCCTTCTCCGAGGACAACAGACCTGAGTGGAATCGTCGTCGTTGGATTTTTATACAGATTCCTCTAGATTTACAAATATTTCTGAGCCACACGCTTTTTTGGATTTCGTTATTGGTGATTCCCATACCTGTTTGAACTTTAAATTTAAAAAAAAAACTCTTTCAAATTTGGAACTTTGACAGTCCTATCCTGTCAACTTATCAATCATAATTTTTCCTTTGATGATAAGATTTTAATCTTTGAAAAGCCTGGTTTAAGGAATGAAAGAGAAGAAAAATAAATTTTTTTATTAACTAAACTGCTCCTTGTTTTGAACAACTGAAGATATCGATTTGCTTCCATTTGCAGGTCTAATCAATTTTCATTGACTTACTATATATATATATATATATATATATATATATATATATATATATATATATATATATATATATATAAACAACAGAAAATTTAATTTAAAAAAAAGCATGTCTTTATTTATTTAAAAAAATATCCCGTTTTTCATGAACCGTTTCGTCATCACTTTGACAACCAAAATACAGTTTTATATCTTGGGATTTCTATGAGTGCCACTTATCAGAAAGAAAGTCCAAAACCATACTAAAAAACATTAATTAATAAAAACGAAAATAACAAAACTAACATTATTAAAACATTTATATATGTAGATTCATTAGAAAGTTAGGAATCTGTTTACTTTAAACAAATGGACATCATCTATTGCGCTTGAATCGTGAAAGTCTGATTAATATATATATATATATATATATATATATATATATATATATATATATATATATTTAAAAAGTTCATATTTTTGTTGAATCATCCAAATGAAATTTAATAATGATTGAGGTAAAATAAAATACCTTCGAAGCATGTTAAAGATGCGATATTAATTTTATTATTAAAAGAAAATAAAAATCGAAACCGACTTTTTTTTCTTTTTTTAAAATTTGTTTTTTATAAACTTTCATTTTGAGTTTATAGTTATACAAATATTTCGCCCAAAATTGGCCTTTTCAATGTGTTTATAGATCCGAACTTATTGGATTGCCGGCCTATATAAATGACGTAGAAACTAATACAAAATGATGGCGACTTCATTTGAACATTTACCAAGTTAAAAGTTAATATGATAGAGATCTCAATTACACAGTGCTTTATTTAATGGAATTTTAATAAATGTGAAATGCAATTATTAAAATAAAGAGATTGTAAATAAATTAAATTGCAAAGAGTTCATCCTAAACTAGTTGTAGTTTCACGGCTTTTCACCCGTGGGCACATATTTACAGGTAGAGAAATTAAAGAAAAATAGTGAAAATATAGTCATGTTTACAATTGTTTAAATACTATTTTAAAAAAATCGTTTTAGTTTTCTCTCATATTATTTTTTGTTTCAGCAAATATTCGGTTAATACTACATAAAAATGATGATTTAATGTGTCTTTATCAAAGTTACGTTCATGAAATCTTGACTGATGCTTTTAATTAATTAGACTATTACAGAACTTATAATTTACTGAATGTTAACAATTAGATACATTTTCATTCTTCAATGCAATTATTTTATATAAGAGACGTGAAACGCCGGAAAATCGTTCGCGTTAAAAAATAAATGAATGAATTCAAATCTAAACAAATTACTTGTACTCCGATTAAAATCTCATATTAAGTATACACTCTGACATATGGAAACTAAGATTGTAATAACAAATTATTTATTGAGCGCAAAAGAACCATATTTAATTAAATACGAATCATAATTTGTTATGCAACAACGAGCAATAACCGACCGGAAATGTCATCGGCAGAGAGAATGTTATTAATTTATCGTGCATGCCGCCTCAAGAAAGACTCGTGAAATGAAAATAACACACACATGCACACTTATTATCACACACTCGATAATAAAGACCAATATATATATATATATATATATATATATATATATATATATATATATATATATATATATATATATATATATATATATATGTGTGTGTGTGTGTGTGTTTCCATTTTGTCACGCAAACGTTAGCGAGTATAAAAATGTGCCTTTTTCTAGCACCCGAACGAAACCAAGTCAAATGGTGTGGGGAAGTTAGTCAGACAACAACGTCAGACTCATCCCACTACTTGAAATACATTCTAAAAATTCTTAATTATACAATAAAAGTCAACGTTGAATGCTTTTTCTTTGGTCATCAGAAATAATCATGAGGATTTATATATAAAAATAAATTTTTGACGTAATTCTATGATTTTATATGAATATTTAATAATATCTCTAAATAAATAGCGAGTGTGAACACTGGCGAAGCACCATTCTTTCCATAATTTTTACCTATTTTATCAGCTATAAAATATCCTTACACAGACCTTTCCACTATTTATAGAATATTAATTTTCAGTCAAATGTTGTTAAATATCTCATCCAATAGTTCCTCTTTTAACCATTATTTCTGGATTCATTCAGTTCCATGAAAACATTTCTACGTTATTTCTGTTCATAATCTGCTCTTGTAACATGTTCTCAAAATATATTCGACTTATATCTTCGAAAAAAAAAATCGAGTTCTTAAAATTTAGCTGTCAATATATTTCCAGTTAATGGATTTGCTATCTAACTTTACTTAAATGTATCTGATATTAGTGCATTTCAAATAGATACAGAGATTTATTTGTTTATAAATATTTGCCTATGTCAATCGGACAAGATATCGCAAGGAGTTGGCATGTATAAATTTGTCTTTGCCATTAATTTTGCCGATCCTGATGAAACAGAAGGAGTAAATCTATGACGTGCGGATTTACGCCTTGAATTCTAGAAAATGTGTACGTATGTACCTGCGTGCGTGGTTCTCTCAGAGTATATATATATATATATATATATATATATATATATATATATATATATATATATATATATATATACATATATATATATATACTCTGAGTAAACCTTTTTCTAAGAAATCACTTGTCTTTCAAAATCTTACGAGTTACACACACACACATTATATATATATATATATATATATATATATATATATATATATATATATATATATATATATATATATAGGTGCAATCACTCGACGAAAAATCATAAGCACACAAATGGGTGAAAACATAAATAAAAATAATAATGAATAAGAAATAAACATGTAACTTACTATTTCGTGCTTAGTGTATTGTACGATTTCAGATGCAAAGTAAATCCCAAATTCTTTTTAATTTCTATTTTTTGTTAGGATAATCTATAGGAACTTTTCGGAAATCATTCCCTTTTTCAGCCTTCAAGGAAGTGTATACAAAGTTCTTGAAAATTGTGAACAAAAATGAATGTTTTCGAATCTGGTCACCAGGGCTTATTTATCGCGGTCATATGTGTGGGCGTTTTCTGTCTCTTTCTCTTACGGCATGAATGAACATGGAAGGAAAAAGAGGAATTGAAATATACAGCTGATCTAGAGGTTGACCTGAGTTTAGTTGTTGATTGGGGATACGAAATGCCATGTTTCGTTTAATTCTGTTAAAATCCAGTTGTGTCTTTCAATCGTAGAGAATAAAAGAAGAAAATAAACTATAAGACAGTCTCGCCTGACAAAGTTATTCTACAACGAAAGCTTGCAGAATAAATTAAATAAATGAATTTTTCATTTAAATTGCACGATTGTTGATTTTCAAAATATTTCACTTAAATACATTTTAATGTGTGCCTCAAAGATGTTGTCAATTTTCTTTATTCAAAAAGCGCCAATCTGCGCATAACATCGACAGGACAACACCTATCCTAACGTCTTTAAGAACTTGACGTGCTTTTCTGCTTCTATCGTGATTCGACCCATCGGTGTTAATACTCTCAAAATGAGGAAGAAGAAAAGAAGAAAATAAACTATAAACAGTCTCGCCTGACAAAGTTATTCTACAACGAAAGCTTGCAGAATAAATTAAATGAATTAATTTTTCATTTAAATTGCACGATTGTTGATTTTCAAAATATTTCACTTAAATACATTTTAATGTGTGCCTAAAATATGTCAATTTCCTTATATATATACGTTAAGTATTCGTTCATGTTTATATATTTGCATGTATAGATTCACGCCTGAACTAATCAACATGTCATGATGAATTTTTGAACAAAGCTGCTTATTTTAAGGGTGGGTAATGTAAACTATATATAGTTTAATTTAGTTTTATGCAAATCTGATAAAATTTCAGATAGTCCGATTTTTGTGAAATTTTAACGACTACAATTATGAGCCGTACAGGCCCAAATTCTAGTATATATTAAATTGATTTAACGCTAATACGTAGTCAGAGAAAAATAAATGTTGGGCTATTAAAATAATTTCCACATTATTGATTATATTTACTAATGGATTTATTTATTTTTTATTATCGTTTATGTTTCAATCCATGTTTTGAAACATAGCGTAAATTATAAATCTTTGACGTCACGCCAAATCTATAATTATTTTGTTAAGGTAATGTTTTAAGCTTTATTTATAAGAAAATCCAAATAGCTAAGATAATAGAACTTCAAACTGAAAATCTCAAGGTTTTGATTTCCGGTCATCAGCTTTATTTGTTAGGAATTTATTATTTACTATTAATGAAAATAGTTAACCCTTGAATGCTTTATTTTTTATATTGGTTTAAAAAATAATCAAGTGAAAACCGTTTCATAGAGGTAATATAAAGTAGTATAAACGACTTTTGGAGAAAAAAAATTATTGAACAAAATAAATGATTTTGCAAATGTGCAACAAATGGAATAATAGGTATAGTAATTATATTATATAAAATATAGAACAAAAATATATCAATTTCTTTTGACCGTAATATCACAGCATAAACAAAAAAATGCATATTATACATGCATGAACAGGAAACACCTTATTATATCTATAATATCAGAATAACTATTCAGTATGAAATGTAAAGAAAACAATTGTGATCCTTATTAGAACAAAGTGCTCCCCCACTTTCATTTCAATGAACATGAGTCATCAAATGGCAACCCGGCATCTTGCATCTTTTTCTCTTCTCCTTCCAATTCATGAAATGATCAAATCCATCCAGTCTCACTTCTTTCACACGAACATGGGAATTTGGAGCTCTTTACTTCTTTTCTTCTACCATAATATTTACGGCTCCGCATTTTGTTTTAATGTAAACCAATCAAGCTTTCCCTCAACTCTACACTTGCCATATGCTTGTATCAGCGCGACACGATATTTGGATATTAATGTCAATTTTCTTTTTCGACTGATCAAACCTTTGAACTGTTAAAACATGAGTTTCACCAGTCAGAGATGAAGGCAACAATACAATTTTATTGACATACCATGGTACGCAAAATACATCGACACCATCGGAGCTTGTTACAATCTTGGTAGGAAACCCTCTTCAATGTGATTTCATATCTTTCTCAGTTATTAATTTGCAGTTTGCCAATCTATTACCTGTAAGCGTGTCAAGTGAAAATATACCTTGTTTGGCAAGCCACACTATCAGTTTCAATGAAGTGTAATAATAATTGTCAAAGTACAATTCATATCCAACATTTCTTGGAATCTTTTGGCTCAATCGCACCACAATATTTAAGGATGTTCATGAATCCGGTTCACGATCTTTTCTGTCATATTTGAATCAAAACAGAGAGTTGTTGCAGATGTGCAACAACATCCTAGCACAACGAAAGTGAACTTAAATTGATTTTGCTGCACATTTGTTACGTAAGAAAAAGAGCCATACAATTGTACATGCATAACAAAACACTACGATATATGCATCTAAATAATCATGATACACAAGAAAGTCATAAAATATTTTTACTTACCATTATAATGACCAGATTTAAAAGTTTAGGCTCGTGAATTAGACAGATTACACACCTTCGATCGCTCGTGACATCGAAAATACTGAATACTTATTTAGAAGGTGTGCTGATGCAATATCATAGTAATACCTACTAACATTTGCCAACAGGCTCATTTCAGATGTGAAACAAGTTGCAGTTTTATGCATTTTTGTTTAATATTATATTAAATAGGCATTTTGTTAGAATGTGTCATATTTAAGGGTAAAGATCTCTAATATTCAAAAATGAGACAAATTCAGCAACGTATTTATTAAGTTTAAATAATTGTGACTGACGGAAAAATTGTGACTAATGGACAACACCTTTATTCATATAAGATAGCTAACAGACAGCAATTAATACATATTCCTAAAATGTCAGTTTCTTTGGAATATTTTATAGGGATTTTAGGAAACATAATATGGCGACAATCTCCAGTTAAAAATTAAAATATTTCAGGTTTTCATAAGATTTGATCCATAGTCATTACATCAATTAAGCAAGATCCCCTGAAATTTAATATTTTTAAGATACCTTTAGCCTTAAATTAAATACAATTTTCTAAAATCAAAATCATATAATAAGGATTTTCAGCAGCAGGTTTCGCAGCATTGCTCTTTATTTTAATCTTTGTAAATTCACATAAAAGTATTCGAAAACTGTTCTGTTTTTGTATATATATATATATATATATATATATATATATATATATATATATATTTATATATATAAGTGTTTTAAGGTTCATATTTTTTTAAGAAGCATCTATTGTTAAATTTAATAAGAAATAGGTAAAATAAATACCTTTTGAAGCATTAAAGATGCGATATCAATTTTTTTTTTTTAAAAGAAAAATAATAAATCGAAACCGATTTTTTTTTCGGTAGGAAAAAATACAAATCAGATGACATCAGGATATATTACACACCGATGATGCCAAGTTTTTGGCGAAATATCTGTATCACTTTAAACTAACAAAAAAAATGCTAGTTTATAATAAAAAAATTTAAGAAAATCGGTTTCGATTTATTATTTTTCTTTTAAAAAAAAATTGATATCGCATTTTTAATGCTTCAAAAGGTATTTATTTTACTTATTTCTTATTATATATATATATATATATATATATATATATATATATATATATATATATATATATATATATATATAATGCAACCGTCAAAATCATAGCTTTTATTACTATTCCTTCATAAGTTGAACACTGTTTACGTCTGTTGACTATCGCGCCATCTCAGCACAATGTGAGCCAGAAACACGTTCCCATGGAATACTTTAATGTACGTATAAAATAAAAAATATATTATATTAACGAAAAATACGTCTTATAAAGTTAATGGCTCCTAATAATGACAACTTCTGAATTTTAATCACTTAGGAAGTAGGAAAAACGAAACAGTAATAAGCAAACATAACAACGAACGCTGACATAACCCATAAAAATAATTACATAAAAAATACATTAAATATTTAGGTGATGAAAATCGTACATATTTCTAGACAGGGGTCTTGATCTGATGGTAAAACGCTTGGCTACATACATCAATATCGAAGGTTCGATCCTTGTCTAAGTTAGCCATGCTGATGACAGTTGTGAGCCAGAAACACGTGTCTATGGATTACGTTTATGTACGTATAAAATAGATACAAAAATATATATTAACAAAAAATACGTCTAATAAAATTAAGGTGTCCTAATAATGACAACTTCTGCATTTTAATCACTTACGAAGTGAGGCAAACAAAACCGTACATATTACTAGACCCAGGGTCTTGATCCGATGGTAAAATGCTGGACTACAGACATCAAAATCGAAATTCGACCATTGTCTAAGTTAGCCATGCTGATTACGGCTGTGAGTCAGAAACACGTGTATATGAATTACTTATATATATATATATATATATATATATATATATATATATATATATATATATACAGGGTGGGCCAAAATAAGAGTCCTATCTTTAAATTTGAATAACTTGAATTTGAATAACTTCCACAAAATAAAAGTTAAACTCACCAAACTTTATGTGTGTGTAGACTGACCCTTCCGAGATTTTTTGAAATAAACAAAACAAATTTTAGCCGAAAAACACTTCTTAAAACTTACAAAAACTAAAGTATTGTTTTTTACACTGTTTTGAGTTTTTTAAGCAAAAATAATGTTTTCTAAATGAGGGTACGTTCCTTAGGGCTAATACGGCTCATGCTTGCTTCGGAAGGGGTCCTTTACTTATTCTAAAAAAAAATTTTAAAAAATCAATGAATAAAAAAGTTATGAATTTTTTAAAATAGGACCCTTATTTTTGCCCACCCTGTATATACATTGGCATGCTATATTTCTCAAAGAATGATATATTTCTCAAAGACAGGGTCGGATCCATATCTCTAGCCGGTCACTTACCGGCATCTTTTGATTACTATATATCCGTAACAAATCAGTCGAAATATGCAGGTAATCTAGAATTTGACTTGGGTTTAGTTGTGGATTGGGGTTACGACATAGCTTGTTCAATTTAATCCAGTTAAGACTCAGCTCGTGTTTTCCAATCATAGGCGTGTCCCTTTTTTTTCCTGAGATTCTCATGGATGGCTCTGCTCTTGAGGAGCAATCTTGGTCTTTCTCTCTCACATAATCTTTTTTGGAGTTCACACATTAGATTCATTGCTCTTACTGCTTCTTGTAAAGTCGATTCTTTCTATCGCTCGAAACACTTTTTCACACCCGAGGCTAATCTTTATCTCTACTATCAGGCCATGTATGGAGTACTCTTGTCATATTTCGACTGGTGAATCTGTCTCATTTGAGGGTTTTTGATGAGGTCCAAAAACGTTTCTGTAATTTGATTGTCTACACACTTTCTTCTTCTCTGCACACCCTCTCACACAGACGTGATGTTGCTAGTCTCAGTCTTTTCTATAAATACTATTATGGCAAGTGTTTATCAGAATTATGTGATCTATTCTCCACTTCTTCTGTTCAAGCTCGTTTGACTCGTTTGTCTAGTGGTCTCCATCAATTCGTTGTTTTGATACCTCATTGTAATACAGCTTCCTATTCCAGTAGCTTCTTTCCAAGAACCGCAGGCTTGTGGAACTCTCTTCCTGCTGACTGTTTTCCTCCTATCTATAACCTTGGTCTTTTCCAGACTAAGCCCAAGAGACATCGTCTGTCTTAGCGATACTCATCTTTCTTTCTTGTTATCTCCTTACATTAAGTGGCTTCATGCCTTGTCTGGAGCGATTTCCATTAACAAAATCGGTACGATGCCTACAAACTATAAAATAACGAGATGGATATATCTACCTTGATATAGTGTAATAAACCATTTTGCTCTTAGGAGTCTAAGGTCGGTACCTTAGCATATTGACGTAAACCAAGTAAAAACAACTTCATTATTATATCAGCTTAACTCATGCCATTAAGCAATTTCGGATTTAGTACATATCAAATTTACTACAAACTGATAGGTTGTGTAATATTCACCCAAACAGAAACAAAATAGAAAGAAATCCTAAAACCTCGAAACGAAATCAATTTATGAAATAAACACGAGAATTAATAGCGAAATACACACACATTAAAAAACTTCTGTATTGCAATTTAATCCTAAATTACGCAATACATACATAAATCATTAAATTTTAAAAGCTGTAGAATAAAAAATATCCTTCCAAATAATTAACAATCGCTAATATATATAAAACACGTCAAATTCTCCATTAATTAACAAATAATTAATAATACACACAAAACAAACAAATAAATAAAACTCGTAGAATAAATCATAATTGTTTATAAGTAATGCAATAAAAACAACAATAATCAAGATTAAAAATATCAATCAATAAATTAAAAACTAAGTGGGTTTAATTGATTAAAGCTAAAGTGCATTTATCTTCAATCAATTAAACCCAACCTGTCAAAGCGAAGCTATCTACGTTATGACGTCACCGTGACCATTCTCCTATAGCCAATCATCGACTGAGAATAGTGTAACAATAGATTTTCTTTTGTATAAGTTTGGTTATTTGGACTACATATCATCACAACGTTCGGTCGCTGTAACTTCCGGTCTTCTTCAGGCGTATCTCTTCTAACTCGGGAATATTTCTGTCGAACTCGGGAATCTTGACGGAATTTCGAACGGAACCCTTTATTTAATCCACGGATGTAGCATGCTCTCGTTTCATCAGAAGTCGTCAGTAATTCGCAATTCTTCATATCGCACGCACCGAGGATTGAACCTTCAACCTTCAGATGACTATCACTTAAAACTGAATTTAATTTAGTATTATATCACTGCATCACGGATCGTTGCGGACAGTTCTAGTATGAATGTTGGGAGCCTTAAACCTATTCTTGTTTTTTTATGTGTAGTCTTACTACTAATCACTATATATCAGCCGCCTTTGATGAATCCTCTTCGCAGCATCTACAGAACATGATTTGACTTTCATAGGGAATTGGGGCCGCTTTGGCTTGTTATTTACAAGAAAAATATCCACACAGTACAGCTCTCATTTTTTTTTCAATATACGAATCTTCGCGTCAAGCCATGATGTTTCAATTCCTTGTATATATTCTTCGGTATTGAAATCGACGAAATTTTGCTGATTATTTACGGAAAAATGACGAAAATTGAGTTTGTTTAAATTAGCGTAAGCTCTCTATTCGTCAGAATAGATTACTAAACATTCAGCGACTTCTCGCTAAATAATTGACTGAAGTGTCGTATGGTCTCTTCTGTGAATGTTAGGGTTAAATGTTATGGTTATGGTTAGGGACAAGGGTAAGGCTTAGGGTTAGGGGTTATGGTTATGATTAAGGATTAAGGTCCAGGCTCGTTAACCTAACTTTTTTTCAACACCAATTAGAATTGTTTTCATTGCTCTTGTACCGTGTTGATTGCAATATCAGGTGTAGATCGCATAACAAAGTGTAGATATTATACCAAATTAAATTCATGATTCGTAGATAACAAGCCAACATTGATTACTTTTGGCACGTTAGATCTGTATTATTTTATTATTTTATTATTACTTTGTGCATGAGACCTTTATACGATTTTCTTGCATGCCAATTGTTTGTTCCGATGTCAAAATGGTTTGTCCGGCAGCGTCCCTTGACAAACCTTTGTACAAAGAGACCGAATACACTCCAGGATGATGTCGTGTAGGTCATTCAAACTCCCCTCGGCTATATGTTGCGTTATCCGTATGCGTTGTGTGTGTAACATGAAAAATGAACTCATCGAAATCAGAACAGAGTCGAATCAAGACAGCAAATATTGCGTACAGAAAATATTCGATATCCTTTCGGATAGAGTTTTACAACAATAATAAAATAATAGAAAAGTAAAATGTATTTATATATTTGACTTATATTTCAATTTCAAGCTCAGTTTTATCGTGTATTCAAATGCATATGGACGTATACAACATACCCGACAGGATTATTAACCTTATCAAGAAATCAATGGAAACATGGAAACTAGAAGTGACAGCCGGAGGCCAACACATGACTGAAATAAAGATACAGAGAGGCATTATCCAAGGAGACTCCCTATCACCACTTCTGTTTATAATAGCCATGATGCCGCTAAACTGCATACTCAGAAAATGTGATGCTGGATACAAGTTTACATGGACGACCTGAAACTATTTGCAAAAGCAAAAAGAAACTGGAAAAGCTGATAAATACGACCAGACTCTTCAGTCAGAACATTCAAATTGAATTCAGAATAGAAAAGTGAGAACTATTAGAAATGAAAAGAAGAAAACTGGAGACAAAAGAGGGCGGGGAACTCCCCAACCAAGAGGAGATGAGGCTGTTAGGCGAACAGGATAGCTACAAATATTCGGGAGGTCTAGAAGCAGACACCATTAAATATACAGAAATAAAAGAGAAGATTGAAAAAGAATATTTACGAATAACAAGAAAACTCCTAAAAACGAAATTATATAGCAGGAATCTAGTAAAAGGTTGGGAAGTATCACTAATAAGATACTCTGGACCATTCATTGGCTGGACTAAAGAAGAACTCAGGCACCTTGACCAGAGGACAATGACCATGCACAATGCTCTACACCCCAAAAAACGATATGGACAGACTCTACACGAAAAGAAATGAAGGGGGAAGAGGACTGGTAAGTATAGAAGAGTCTGTTGAACGCTAAAAAAGAGCTGGAGAAATACATAACTCAGAACACAGAAAGGCTAATCACCGCAGAAAAAAACACCGTTCCAACAAGGAACTCGGGAAGCACCGATACCAGAAACAAATAGAACAAGAAAAGAAAAGTGGAAAGAAAAACAACTAGATGGACGCTTCATAAGACTGACAAGCGAAGAAACCAACGAAAATAGCTGGACATGGCTAAGAAAAGGAAACTTGAACAGAGAAACGGAATCTTTCCTGATGGCTGCACATAACAATGTGATTAGAGCAAACTACATTAAAGCTAAAATAGATAAAAGCGAGGAAAAAAGTAAATGCAGACTGTGTGGACAAAGAGACGAAGCAGTAAATCATATAATAAGTGAATGTAGCAAACTCGCGCAAAAAGAATACAAGAACAGACATTACTGTGTGGGGAAAGCAGTACACTGGGAACTGTACAACCAATTCAATTTCGAATACGCAGACAAATCGTACAAACATAAACCAGAAACAGTACTGGAAAACGAAAAACACAAAATCCACTGGGATATGAATATACAAATAAACTCATACAAGCAAAGAGACTTGGTGTGATTATAAGCGACAAAAAAGAAAAATCTTGCAAAATTATAGACTTCGCCGTTCCAGCAGACCACTGAGATAAGATCAAAGAGACGGATAAACGAAGCAAATACACAGCACTAGCCAGAAAACTGAAAGGAATATAGAGCATGAAGAAAGTCAGTATAATACCAATAATCGTAGGAGCACTAGGAACAATCCTCTAAAACCTGGGAAAAGACTGGGAAAAATTGGAATCAAAAGGACGATCGAAACCATACAAAGGACGGCAATGATCAAAGCAGCTGCAATCTTAAGGAAAATCCTTGAATGCGGAAACCAACTTACATAAGCTACAAAGGGTAAACAGTTACAAGGAATTTACAACAGGTAGAAAACAAAACCACACAAAGAATACCACAAGACAAAACAAGGAACAAAAACTGCCAGAAACATCACTCTATAATCTCCCTCTCCTCCAATAAATTCCACCGGCCTCAGCTAATACCACACGAAAATGAACGAAAGAACAGAAATTACAAGAAACACCATACGCTCTACCCATTCCATTCACCCACATCCCCCAAAATTAATAATATAAATAAATAAAGATATAAAAATATTTAAAAACTGGTGCTGGCCTAGGTTGACACCAAACAAAATATTTGTAGAGGGTCGTAAAGGATAATAAGACCGAAGAGGGAAAGCACAAATCAGGCCTCCACTGGAAGATTGTGCTGGGACCTTGGGGAGGCTTATTGCCACCCAAATCACAGAGAAGACCAATGGTCCTTACCAGCAAGAAATCAATGGTAAGAGGCTGTTGCGATATCGCAAGGTTATTTGCGGTGATTATCGAAAAGAGGTCACGAATACTGGCAATCTGGAGAGTCTTGTTATCACTCAGACTCCAAGAAATACCACTGGTTGTTGTCAATGAACAATCACTGACGATAATGTGTGTTAGAACTCCAAGTGAGCACAAATAATAAAAATAATGATAATGATAACGATAATGATAATAATAATAATAATAATAATGATAATACTACTACTAATAATGATAATAACAATGATGATAATAATAATGGTGATAATAATAATAATATTGATAATAATAATAATTATAATAATGATAATAATGATAATGATCATAATAATAATGATAATAATAATTATACTACTACTACTAATAATAATGGTGGATCAAAGTTATGCAGCTGGCTAGTGATTTTATTTAATTGCAAAGCGTCTTCGTTCATTAAAAAACAGAACAAGAAAAAAAGAATAATTATAGGCTATAATAATAATTATATTAAAAATAATAATAAAATATGACAACTAGAATGTAATAATAGTTGTAGTAGTAATAGTGATAATCATAGCAATGATCACCATTACGGGTCAACTGGCATAGGGGCTTTCGAGTCTCTAGTAAGACATAGCGAACGCAACATCTCTAAGGACAGCAAATACCAGGTGGAATGCAAAGGCAGTTGTAAATATCAGGTTGACATCTGGCGGGGGTTAACCGCGTTTCATGGCCAGGATTGGATTTTCAGATTTGGATAGCAACTCTGCTAGAGATGGTATCGCAATCAAAATACTAGGGAAAGAAAACCTTACACAAACCATTCCTCGTATAATTTCAATATGAGTGTTCAAAATTATCAAGTCGAAAACGACGTATGTGGTCCAGAATGTCAAGTAGAGGCCCCACGTCCGGTGGCGGAACGAACGAGGCTTAATAAATTAAACTAGATGTAGTAAAGGTAAAAACAACAACAAACTCGTAGTTCAAAAATATTGTAACTAATGGTAATCAGGCTGTTTCCACCGATGCAATCGTAAAACATATGATAGAACATGAGATGACAGAAGAAGATATTGATATTTTCAGATTGTTAGACGAGAAGCTAAGAGCTGGCAATTTAGAAAAGCCGTCGAACCTGAGATTTTTCAATAGGAAAAGACTTAAAACTGTTACCATCAAAGTGAGTGTAGTCTTGCCATTTTTATTAGTACACAATCTTAATTAGTGTAATAAAGTTATTAAAGCTGCTGCTAATACTGTGTTAAATCTACTCGGAATAGAAAAAAAAAGAAGTAAAGAAAGAGCCCTGGTGGAAAAATGTTTAAATAATTAGATTAAACAACTTAGAAAGGAGTTAAGTAAAGTGAAAGCTGTCGGAAATGGCGAACTCAAAAGTCAGAGCGTTTGTGCAAGACTAATCCGTAAGTTTGATATAAACCGAAAAGGTTTCAAGTGTGTAATTGAAGAACTGAAACAGCGTGCCGTAGCTACGACGACTGCCAAAGTTAAACGTTACAATGACAGAATTCAGCAGTATCGACAAAACAGACTGTTTCAGAACAACCAGAAACTCCTTTTTGAACAACTAGGAGGAATTGAAAGAGAGAATGACATTATACCTGATGCTGATTAATCTAGTGCATTCTGGAAAGGCATTTGGGAAAAGGAACTAAAGCATCAATATGATGCAAAATGGATCAAAGATATTGAAAGGTAAGTGCCCTCTAGAGTAGAACGACAAAGGAATATAACAGCCACCGTTGAAATGCTGAAAGAGAGGGATAAAAAGCTTTCAAATTAGAAAGCATCTGGACCTGACGGGTCCAGGGATACTGGTTTCAAAACCTTCAAACTCTTCACCCACGTCTTACAGAAATGATAAATGGCTGTTTGACGACAGGTAGCTTTCCGAAATGGCTGACAAAAAGGCACTATGGTCTTGATCATAAAAGATAAGACAGAAGAGGGTGAAGTGACACACTTTAGACCAATCACTTGCCTCTCAGTTACGTGGACACTTTTCACTATTGTCTGAAAGTATTTATGGTCATGTGGACCAAAATAATTTGCTGCATGAGGAACAGAAAGGTTGCCGAAAAAGATCACATGGCACAAAAGATCAGCTTCTGATCGATAAAATTATCCTGAAAAACTGCAAACGAAGAACTACTAACCTTGCAATGGGGTGGGTGGATCATAAGAAAGATTGACATGGTGCCTCATTCATGGATACATAAATGCTTGGAGATTTTCAGAATAGCCTCACCATCTAGATAGCTTCAAAGAATAGCATGAAGAATTGAGATACCATATTTTGCTGCAGGAGGTAAAGTGAAAATCAGAAGATGGATTTTCCAGGGCGATAGTCTTTCCCCTTTGCTTTTAGTCATTACTTTGATCCCAATGACACTACTCTAACGTAATGTGAAGGCATGATATGAACTTGGGAAAAGACTTCTTGCAGACAACCACTTACTATTTATGGATGACCTTAAGGTTTTTGGAAAGAATGAAACCCAACTTGGTACCCTAATGACCACGCTTAAATTATTTCGTGACGACATATGAATGGAATTTGGCATAACTAAATGTGCCATTCTTGTTATAAAAAGAGGAAAACTTGTCCACTCAGATGGCTATAAACTTTTTATCTGATAAAAAATGTAGACAGTGAGAGGGGTTACAAATACGTGGTAATCTTTGAGGCGAATAAGATTAAAAACAAGAAAATGAAAAACCAGGGTACAACTGAGTACAACAGAATAGTAAAAATTATTTTTAAATCACACTTCCACAGTCGAAATACAATTTATGCTATAATTGCCAGAGTAGTAGATATCATTCGATATACTGCCGGTATACTTGACTGGAATGTAGATGAACTAAAATGTTTAGATACCATAACACGAAAAATGCTTACAATTTATTGGGATTATTCAAAGAAAGTAGATGCAGATTGATTGTATCTACCTAGAAAGGAAGGTGGTCGACGTCTACTTAGTGTTGAATATGTTGTGAATATAGAAGAAGGTTGTCTATATAAATATATTTCTGAAAGTAATGAGATTCTTCTTCGTGAAGTGAAAAGAGAGGAAATACTAAGAACATGGGTGAAAAAGAATCAGAGGTTATTAGAGAGAGGGTTAAAATTATTTGGAAAGAAAGTACACATTGTATACTTTAAGAATACTGCATTTAGAGATAATGACAGCTGGAATTGGTTCGTCAAGGGTGATCTCAAATGATCTACTGAGAACACCTTAATGGACTCCCAGGAACAGGCCACTCGCACTAGGTCCATAAAACATGATATTGACAAAACTGCAGAATCATCGATGTGCCGATTGTGTAAGGAAAGGGAGGAAACCTTACCGCATATTGTATATGAATGTCCTATGCTTGCACAATATCAGTATATAAAATGGAGACACGACAAAGTCGCTCATGTAGTACACTGGAATATATGCAAACTTTCTGAATTGGACCATAATTGGAAGTGGTATAAGCATAAGACAGAAGTGGTACAGGATGATGACAATGTAAAACCTCTTGGTACACACTGAAAAAGTTTCTTGAACATTCCAAACCCGACTTAATCTTTCTAAACAAAAACAAAAGAACTTGCTTAATCATTGATATAGCCTGCCACTTCGATACCAGAGTTCAGAAGAAATAACACGAAAAAATCAATAAATATCAAGATCTAACATGGGAATTAGTGAGACTATGGAAATGTGAAGAAGTAAAGGTGATTCTCATTGTAATTTGAACGCTTGGAACCATGACGAAAAGCCACCATAAATCGCTTAAACAGATTGACGAGACAATTTCTTTTCCAATTCTGCAAAAAGGCTTGCCTGTTAGGAACAGCGATAATGTTAAGGTACAGTTTGAATGTCTAAATCAAAGGAATTGACTTGATATTAAAAAAACACAACTAAAAACATCCAAAAGTTGAAACTACTTTGAAATAATAATAATAATAATAATAATAATAATAATAATAATAATAATAATAATAATAATAATAATAATAATATGCTTCTCACAGACGGATTCACCTTGAAACTGCATTAAAATATAAAAACATGCCCTTTGTAATTGTGTGTGTGCGTGTTTAGGCAACATGTATAATTCAGGCAAATGTTATTAAATAATAAGGACTTTAGTTTTTCAGTTTTTCAAATAGTCCATATAGTATTACAGTCAAATTAGTGTATATAAGTTTTATTTTCGATTTGATTCATCAAATCGTCATCAAGCGAGATTAGGTTTGGTGTGTTTACAACTGTCTTTTACTCTTGAGTTTTTTTAACGGCTAGAAATTTACGACTTACAAATGAGCGTATGTGGTGATGGGTTCTTGCATGCGAACCCGATACCGTGCGATGCGCGTACAAAATTCAAAAGTTTAACTGCTGAGAAGTTGTTCTATGCAATCTCTGCAATAATTGTATATACACACACACACACACACACACACATATATATATATATATATATATATTGTATGTATTTAGGCAACATTTTCTCATTTATGCAAACATTGTTTAAAATAACAGAATTCGTCTATTAAATTATACCTTTTTTTTTCAAGTTGTCTGATGGTCTTTTTGTGTTATAATAATAAAACAAATGTTCTATAGGTTTCACAGGTTTCACGAACGTTGTCGATTCTTCGTCGAATCATCCCCAGATGTCAAAACCAAATCAACAAAAAAGAAAGTCGAGCATTTTTTAAAGACGGCGGAGAAACACGCATTGAATGTTTTACGCATTGTTATATATATATATATATATATATATATATATATATATATATATATATATATTAACATTATCATTATTATTTCATTTAATTTTTGTTTTTCTTTTAGCCTTATTTATATATATATGTATATTACAAATCGAATATATATATATATATATATATATATATATATATATATATATATATATATATATATATATATATATTCGATTTGTAAAACATTTTAAAATGATCTCACTGCTAATGCACTCGCATTGAATATTTTTGTCTCATCTATACATTACGGTGGAATACATTTTCGAATTAAGATTGAAAAAGAAGTTTTCGTTTGTGGATACTTTTATTTTTAATTTTTAGATTTTTTTTGTCGTTGTGAATTCGAAATTAGAAGCAGCAAAATAATACTCATATCAGGGAATCGATAGAAAATAAATATTAATAACTTGAGAATCGTTTTCCGGGTTATTCTTCAAATCTGAGTATAATTCTTTTCTTTATTTGTTGTCGATATTTTTATGTTTGTAAAGAATAATAAAATAAAAAGATGGATGTGTGACGTATACATCATGTAATATCGGCGGAAACATCTGCCGGATTAATTTGCAACAAGTAAGTGATCATATTCTTTTTGGGGTGCAGATTTCAAGTGTATGTTTCAAAATCCAAGAGAAAATAGGATACAATACCGGGGGAGAAAATGTCGGATAATGCTTAGCTGTCGATTAAGAGCATTGTTGGATACAAACACCGGCCGGATTTTCCCACCACATAAGACGCTGTGATCGAAAGGAGACGTTGCTTTTCAAAATGGGCTTTAAGTGCATCACACACAATTTTAGACGAACTCTCGAGTTCCGCAGTCTTGCGCAAACCTACCTTCGAGTAATGAGAACTCGTCGTTGCTTTTAGACATTCTCTTGGAGGAAAAACGGGACTTATTGCGGAAATTGCAGAGAAAAAAAGGAAAAAGCATTTCCTGAAAAGTTTCCTAACGAATTTTTCCTCTTTTTCTTTTTGTGTTAAGTAAATCGTTATGAAACTTAAAGAAAAATTTATGACTAAGAACTGTATGTATGCGATCCCATGTAAGTGCGGGGAAATATACAAGGGTTTGACATGCATGTCGCCCACGAAAAGTAAGGCTAGAACACCAGAAAGCCGTAATACGTGAAGATATCGAAAAATCGAGTATGGCTGACCACATATGGAAGGAAAATGGAAACCATCTACCCTTATGGGACGAAGTAAACATTATAGATAGAGAAGAACGGTGGAGAGTAAGACGACTCAAAGAAGCAGCGCATATGTTGGGAAACAATGACTTACTAAACAGACCTAGTATAGAATGTAATACAATATGGGAACCATTAATTATAAATAATAGATAAGGACACAATATATATATATATATATATATATATATATATATATATATATATATATATATATACATATATATATATATATATATAGATATATACGTGTATAATATATATATATATATATTATATATATAGATATATACGTGTATAATATATATATATTATATATATATAGATATATACGTGTATAATATATATATATTATATATATATATATATACGTGTATAATATATATATATATATTTTATATATATATATAGATAGATATATAGATAGATATATACGTGTATAATATATATATATATATATATATATATATATATATATATATATACAGACAGTGATAGGTAGTAATAAAAGTAGTGATATATAGTGATAAGTAGTAAGACTACACATTAAAAACAAGAATAAGTTTAAGGCTCCCAAAATTCATACGACAACTGCCAGCAAGGACCCGTGGCGCAGTGGATATATTACTAAGTAAATTGAGTTCCAATAGTCATCTGAACGTTGAAGGTGCAATCCTCGCGAATAGTTAATTACAGAATACTTCTCACAATAATGGCTAACGGAACGAGAGCATGCTACCCCGTGGATTAAATAAAGGGTTCCGTTCGAAATTCCGTCCACATATTCCCGAGTTCGACAGAAATATTCCCGAGTTCGAAAAAATACACGTGAAGAAGGCCGAAAGATGAGAACAGTAGTCCGAATAATGGAAATTATACGATTGTGTCAGATGATGAGCTCTAATCTCGTACCACTAACGTAAACTAGTAAATAAAGCTCATCCCAATATGTGTTATGTGAGTCTTTCATTTATTTCACTTTAATCCCGGGCAATAAAACTATTTAAAAACAATAAAAAAGAAAGGTGATTCACGGATCTCGGCGCCAATTGCCATTTTATTGTTTTGATGTAGAACATTAAAATGGTCACCTGAAACATTTCGAGTGGGAGGGGGGGGGGGTTCAGCGATAACACAATTATTTCTCTTGTCCTGTGAACTGAGCAACTTACTGCCTTCTTTCACATCTTCTGTTCTCCCCCACCCTTCATCTCACCCCTCCTACTTCTCCTCCCTCTTCTCGTTTTCCCTTTTTCCTTCTTGCTCTACATTTTTCCATTCCCCGTCATACTTTTTCTATCCTTCCTTCCTTCGTCTTCCCTATACCTCGATCCTCCTACTCCTCTTTCTCTTTCTCTCCTCATCCTCTTTTTGTTATTCGTTTTAGTTTTCTTTTTCGTCGTTCTCTTTGTTTTCTATACGACCATACCTCCTCTCTTAACAAACCTATCTCCCCTTTCTTATTGTCATCAAAGAATAACCCTTAAATGATTACTGCCCTTCTATCTCCATTAATACGCATGCGCATTGACCTTCAGGCTATGTGCCGCACATGAGCTCTTAATTCAACCTCATAGTAGCTAACCGGGTCTTCAACGAACTATGGTTGTGATGAGATTGCTTTGTTAATCAGCTCTACAGGGTGTGTTCGAAGCATGGTACCCTTCGTCATTGAACCTTGGATATGTACAAACTCGCAACGCCAATGCAGTTAACCATTGAAGATATAGTCGCATCGACATAATTTCAGCATGCAGCGGGACAGGAATTGTCGAAAACGACACTTTATATTGATGAGACTCACAGGCTAATTCTCACAGACATTATCAAGAATCGACCAGACTAGGGCTTTATAGATAGAACTTAGAAGTGAGAGATATCTCAAAACGAGATAAGATACCTCATTGTAGCCGGAAGAATGTCGACTAGGTTTTGTTGATGCGGTCGGAAATTTTATCATTGCCTTAACTTTTGGGGATAACATTCTGGAATTCTTGAACATTCTCTAGCGGTTCTCGGTCGAGGCTACGTAATATCTATCTATATATAAAGCAAATTAGTCTGTTTGTTAGTTAACAGTAAAATGGTTGAATTAACAGCCAAACTAACCGCAGCTTATAAATCAGCACTTTCGATCCGATGTTCTTATCGACGTTAGAAGTTCTTAAACCTTTTTAAAAACTAATTATTTAAAATTAAAAGTATATAAAATAGTATTAGAACCAAATGTTCCGACATTTTAGCGTTACATTTTCAGTTTCTATTTTAGCCAACAAAAAATTATACTTATTTGGGTTGGTAACCAATTTTCCGCCGTTTTTTTTTTAAATTTTGGAATCTATTTTTTTTTTCGAGTTCATTTAATTTCTGTTTATTTTCAGATCATTAAAATGGAATGTTAAGTTAAGAAAAATGAACATTTTCGACAACTACTTATTGTTGCTTTTAATTGGGGAGGGGGCGCTTTTTTATTTCTTGCAATGATGTATTGAACATCTTGTTGAACTTTGAGAAGAAGTTATAAACGATAAGAGAGAATATATTATTGATTAATTAGTTGTTGGTTTTTATTAAACCTTTCAAATTGAAATAAAAACAATAACGGCGAGAACTTAATATTCCAACCCCAAAATAATCTGAACGTTTTCACTACGAGTAAAAAAATAGATGATAAAAATATAAAAATAAGTGAAAAATGCCCTTTGATCAAATAATCGTACGTATCTGACATTTTTCTGATCAAAAATAGAACTTTTTTATGTTACTTTCTTTATTTTACACAATCGAGCTATTTTAGATCTATACGTAGAGGTAAAAAAGATGTTAATTCTTTATCCCTACGCCGATAACGACGCCAAACTGATAATCAGTAGGTTAAAAAGACAAAATATTTCTGTTTGACCAATGGCCGTGTAGATAAAGTGTTCGCATTCAATTCCAATATTCATGACATGTTTCAGGGTTCGAATCTCATATAAGACAATGCTTTTTTTCTTACTATAGGATTCCAGATATTTATATCGATATCGATAATCATCATGAACCTGAATAATGCACTTAAACTATTATATTGCGATTTAAAGTATCAAAAAGTTTCATTTGATTGATGTACAGAAGAGAAAGGTCCGAGAAACCCGGAGTTGCCCGGTACTTTCGCTAGTTATTCAAATTCTGAACTATTCTGGCAACATAGGACGTACTTTTCAAAAAGTTATAGAGAGAATAAAACAACAGGCGCCACTAAATATAAATCCAAGTAAATCTTCTTTCTGTTATCTGTCTTTCTGCTCAAAAACGTTGCGTCTTCCATTGCCTAACTTTAGTAGCTAATCAAAATTGCTCATCTGCCTACACAGAAAATGGTTCAAAATTCTTATCAGAATCGAGTCGTTTTATGTAGACAAAAAGGCTTTTTTTTCTTCTTTGAGACTGTTTGAACACTTTCATGTTCCAGCACTATTTACATGACTTGATATTTTTCGATTGGCGCGTCGGCTTTTCCTGCTAGTCTTTTATAAAAGAGTCATGTGTGCGTTTGTGTAGCTTCTATACGAGTTGATATTAAACAATTCAAATTAATTTCAGTTACGGTTACATTTTTCAAGGTATTTGATGACACCTTTCAAATATTTCTCCCATTCCATTAAGGGGTCATCAGGGTCAGAGTATCGATTCCAATTAACGCTGGTTGGTAGCCGTTGTCAATCACAGTGTGTTGTGTAGTACATATTATGTACGTTTCCCAAACTCATATATCTATTTATATCAAGTTAGGTATGTGCATACGTTTATATATTTGTATGTGCAGTATTCCATACTAAACTAATGAACCGACCATTGATGCAGCTGCTATGCGTAAGGGTGTTTACCGTGGCTATATTTAGTTTTTATTAGTTTCATACAAAGAGGGAATACAGGGGATGGAAACCTTTCGTGAAAATTCAGATACTTTCGATTTCGTGAAATTTTAACAATATACTTATTGTTAAATTTTCATCATTTATACATCAATTAATGAATACTCCTCAAATTTAAGATTCTTTGGATTACTTTAAAGGAGTTTTAGGGAGCATAATATGAGCACAACCTCCCATTTGAAAATTAGAATATTTCAGATTTGCATTGAATTTTATCCATAAAATTAAGAAAGATATGAAATTCAATTTTTTCTTAAGACCACTTGAATTTTCGACATTTTCTAAAATCAAAATACTACAATTGATTTTAAAAATAAATTGGAATAAGGATTCTAGACATACCGTTTAGTAGCATTATATCTTGAGTTTAATCTACGCAGGAGGACGTTAAACTGGTGCAAAATTGTCCTGTTCGAAAAATTACTTTTACACGTCCCGAGATGGGAATTATATATATATATATATATATATATATATATATATATATATATATATATATATATATATATATATATATATATATATATATATATATAGTTGGCTATGACATATTTTGACTCAGACTAACTTCCTAGCTAAAAATAGACATGGGAAGCTAATAAGTCGAAGCCATCTTCCTATTCACTTCGCGTCCTTTGAATGAGACAGACTACTGATGATAACGCCATAACCAAAATTTATGCATAAGCTTGGACACTTTCTGACAAATCAAAATTAATATTCTATATGATCTTTCTACATTGTTTCGTCATCCTGAGGAAGTCTTTCAATAAAGACGAAACGTTGATGAATACATAAATACCATAGTTTTTGGCTTTCTTTTTTCATTTTCCATATATATATATATATATAAGTGAACGTAGTCTGACGATTCACCGCGGGGACGAAACACAACCGGTTCTATGTAGCTTAATTGCCATAAATATATTTACATACTTTATTACTAAGCTCTACTCACGTATTGAGCACTGTTGAAGTAACTATTGATAATTTATACACAATATATGTATCACTTTCTTATATTATATGTGTGTACATGAAATAATACTTATATATATACATATATTTATTTATTTGTATATAGACTTTGAAATGCTATTTAAAAAGTGTTATTACGAAATTACATCCCTTACAATGTAGTTGGAATAATTTAAACTCACGAATAGAAGCTTTAAAATTCTCAGCACATCGTCGTGTATAAAATATTGACAGTTTGAGAAGCTATTTGCATCCACTAATTTTATAAATAGAGATTAAAATATTACCATAAAGTTATTTACAGTTTTATAATATTTTGGTTCAATTAATAATTTAATCAATACACAATACTGTAATAATTAAATTTAACTGGCAAAATTCAATGAAAAAGTAATTCGATAAAAAACCTGCACAGTTTAGAAACAAATAAACAGGCGAAACAAAAAGACATTAAAATACTCCCGGGCAACGCCGGATCGATACAACTAGTTAATTATAAAACTCCTTGGCCGACTCTAAAGAAATGCGTAAGTTTGAGGTTCTGAATCTCGTATATGAAAAGGGCAAAGTTTATTTCGATACTTTTAGACAAGTGCATTTCGTAAAGGTTATTTTTTATAAGGTTTTAACACGACAACATATGCGATAAGGTTAATTTAGAAGGTACGTACATGGTAAAAGATTCGGCAATGGTGCCATTTGTATTTCGAGATAATCGCATGAAAAATTTCGATAAATAAAACAATACCAAAACCATTCCTCGGGCACATTAACCCCATTAGCAGATCGATAGTTTCCATCTAAAATGTGTTCTCTTGAAGACACACACATGGAACTTTACGTGCGCCTATACATACGGTGTTGCTGCTGATGCTGCTGCTGCTGCTGCTGCTGATGATGATGATGATGAAATTAATGAAGAAAGCCACAAGAAGATCTTGAGAAAAATTTCAAACTGGAAAGCACGTAGGAATACATTGATTTTGGATTAAGAAATACATGAACCTACATGAAAGAATAACCTAAAACCTAATAAGATGTATACAGGAAACGGACGTGCCGGAATGGATGACTAAAGAAACACAAGACAATGAGAAGGGAACCACACGAAGCAACTACAGACCGATAAACTGCCTACTTACAACGTCGAATGTTAACAGCAGAATTTAGCGAAGAGATTTATCACACAGTAATTTATTACTTACCCCTCTCCTGAGGAACAGAAAGGATGCCGGAAAGCGACTAGAAGAACAAAAGTCCGACTATACATTGACCAAATGTTCTTCCAGAAGTAAACAAATAAATAAAAATTAAAAAAAACATAACCACAGCATGGTTCGACTAAAAACATATGCCTCAATTTTCTAAGAATGGTTAATTAGATTTTTGATAATGTACAAAATATCTGACAAAATTATTAACTTTATAGAAAAAGTAATCGGAACATGGAGACAGGAACTAACAATCGGAGAACTATACCTGACATAGATAGGAATACGGAATCATTTTTCATGGAGACACTCTATTTCCACTACTTTTTATCATAATCGTGATGCCATTCAACGACATGCACAGGGGGTGCAATACCGGATATAAATGTACAGACACAAAAGAAAAAAACATAAAATATTTCAGGTATATTTAAACTATTTGCAAGAAAGAAAAAAGAACTTGAAGCATTAGTAAATGCAACTCGAAACTTTAGACGGAGCATACGAATGGAATTCAAAATGGAAATATGCGCCTTTTTATTTGACATGAAGAAGAGAAACTACTGAAGTCATAAAACTGCATAAACAAGATGTGATCGGGACACTTGGGTGTCAATATCTTTGAGGTCTGGAAGATCAGATAAACAGAAATGAAAAAGAAAATTAAAAAAAGAAGTGAAGCAGGAGAAATCTCATTTAAGCTTAACTTAAACATTAAAAAACTGATGGTGGAAATCTAATAAAAGGAATCTAACACTGAGCAGTTAGGGTTAGTAAAATACTTTTGACCCTTTATGAACTAGACAAAAGAACGATTCAGTTACCTGGACCAAGGAACAAGACAACTAAGCACTGTACCCGAAGCATGAAATTGCCTGACTCTATGAAAAAGAAGGAGGGGGAAAGGACTCGCAATTATTTAAGACTGTGGTGTAAGGGTTAGGGTTAGGGTCAGGGAAAAATAATCATGCAAAATACGGACAGACCGATTCAATACAAACGGAAGACTAGACAAGGAGAAAAGCAAAATTATAAAAAAATGGTGCACGAACATATATGGACAAGGCTACGGCAAGGACACACAGACAAATGATAGAGGAACAAACCAGAGACAGTATTGAAAAATGAAAGATATAAAATTTCATGTGACATGGAAACACAAATGGAAAAACTCAGTTAAGCTAAAGACCGGACGCAACAAAGGAGGAAAATCTACAAATCGTAGATTTCACCGTTTTAGCAGTTTGACGGATTGGCAGTATAAAACGAACGATACTGATGAAAACAGCTGAACTATTCAAAAAGTTCTCGGGTGGGAAAAACAACTCACATAACTTGGTAATGCTCAGCAACAACTGATGAGTTAAAATATTAATTATAACGAATACAAAAGAACTCAAACTGACAGAATTTCATAATCTGACATCCCTTCCCCACAAAATGGTAGCTCAGACTCGACTGGTAACACAGAAAAAAGTCCTGGAGATCAAGAATTATGGAAATATCCCTACTGGAGTGACGTGGAGAGTACTGACATTTTTAGGAGGGTTATTGCTACTCAACCCCCAGAGAAATCGCAGGGGTTTATCACCGATTAATAAATGACAAACAGCTGTTGCGATAATCCGAAGTGCATTGAGACGGTAAATGCTGGGAATCTGAAGAGAAGTTTTGTCACTCAGAACCCAGACTTATTATTGCCAGTGAGCAATCACTGATAATGACTCACGCGAAATCTCCTAATGAGTAAATAATATTCTATGGTAAACAGATGTTGCGAGAACTCAAATCAATTTGAAATGGTTACTGAAAGAAACAGATAATGATAGAACTATGGGGTGTCTTGTTGTCACTCATGCACCCGGGGAATGTTGAAAATAAAATACTCCCACGCAACGCCGGACAAATACAACTAGTTATTTATAAAACTCGTGTTATAGTAAGTGATCGCTCATTGGCAAAAACTTGTGTGCGAACTAGCGAGAATACTACTACTACTACTACTACTACTACTACTACTACTACTACTACTACTAATAATAATAATAATAATAATTTCATAAACTATCTCCACACACAAAATAAAAAAACAAATAACAAACAAAAAAATGTGTGGCACCAGCCTTAGCTGATACCACACAAAATGTTGCTGAAGGTTTAGTAGGATAGAACGACCGAGGGAAGAATACTAAGTAGACCTCCACTGGAAGGGTGCGGAGAGTACTGCGACATTGGAGAGGTAAACGTCCCACTCAGAGCCAAGACCCCGGACAATGGGAGGAAATGATTCATTAGGAAAACAAAAGTATCGGAAGTAAGATGACTAAAAAACGGGGGAGGGGGCATAATTTTTCAAACTATCGAGACAGTCAGTTGGGAGTGGCTAAGAAGACGAGTCATTTTTCGCTTGTCAGTCACTCTGGGACAAAGACCAGCCGTTTAGGATTTCCGATCGAAGTTTATTGAGGAGGCAGTTTTAGTTAGCGATAGTTGGCGGCTCGGAGGAATCCTCCGAGAGGTTTCGTCCTCGGGTGGATGGGGTTAAACCCGAGTGAGGTAAGGGAGATTGCAGATTGGTGCAGACCCGAGATGAGCTGACTTCAACTGAGTGGCGGTGCTCCCTCGACAGACGAATTATCTCAGTTGGGTCTTGGCTGATATACTAACACTTAACTAATATGTGGGGGTCTTTTTCCGCGAGGTATAACACACACACACACACACACACACACACACACACACACCACAACCGATTGATACACAATGCATCTGAGTTTGTGTTTTCTCTTGTGAGTCTGCGTTGCTCTGGTTTTTCTATACTTGTAAACCAGTGCACACGCCCTCGGCGATCGCCAAGAAAAGAGACGGTGACGACGACACGGCCAGAACAAGAACAAAAGATGAGGACAAACAGAAAACCACGGCAAAGAACGTTGGGGTCGGTGGCGGTTGTCGAAGAGGGCGGGCATGGTTCTACATTACCACCCAAATCCCAGAGAAGACCAATGGTCTTTACCAGCGAAAAATCAATGGAAAGCGGCTAGTGCGATAACGCAAAATCATTTGCAATGGTTATCGAAAGAGGTGGAGAGTACTAGAAATCTGAAGAGACTTGTTGTTAGTCAGACTCTAGGGAACATCATCAGTTATGGTCAGTGAGCAATCACTGCTAGTGACCAGTGGTAGAACTCCAACTGAGTACCTGATAAGAGCAACAACAATAATGTGGAAAACGAAGCAAATACACGGAACATGAAGAAAATCAATATAATACAAATAATCGTAGGCGCACTAGGAATAGTTCCGAAAAAACTGTAAAAGAAGCTGGGCAGAAATTGGAATCAAAGGGAAGACTATGACCATACAGCAGACAGCAATGGTGAACACCGTTGAAATCCTAATAGAAAATCCTTGAATGAGGTAACCAACCTATATAAACTGCGAACGCTAACCAGGCTTAAAGAAGATGCAATAGAAATAAAACGAAAACATAGGAAGAACATCACTACATTAACCCAAGTGAACTGGAACTGCAAGAAATTTCATAAAATGCCCCCGTCTTCCAAGAAAAAATGTGATGACACCAGCCTCGGCTGATACCACACAAAATAGTCGTGAAGGAGCAAGGAGGCTGCAAAGGCCGATGAGGGAGAGCACTAACCAAACTTCCAATGGAAGAGAGTGGATAGTGTTGGAACCTTGGAGAGGCTTATTGCCACCCAAATCCTAGAGAAGATCAATGGTCGTTGCAAGCGAGAAATCAATGGTAAGTTGCTGTCACGATAACACTAAGTCATTTGTAATGGTAATCGAAAGAGGTGGAGAATACTGGAATTCTGGGAAGACTTGTTATCACTCAGACTCCAGGAAACACCACCGGTTATTATCAGTGAGCAATCACTGCTGGTGACTAGTATAAGAACTCCTTGTGAGTAGATAATAATAAAAATCGCGAATGCGCCCTTTCATGTGATATCCATTGTTTCTAGATACATAATGAGACACGATATATATTAAGCTATATTAAGACAGCACACCTTTTATACACATTAGCTGATGAGAGGCCATTTAGTGCACATTTGACATTTTGACGTCTTACTAGAAGGCTACTCAGTGTTAAAAAAAGTGTGTGTAACATTTTCTTGCATTTTGTATCTCCTCCTCTTCCTTATACGGCCCCCTTTATCTACCTCGCTCCTTCTCGTTTTCTCCCCCTCTCTCTCTATGTCAACGAATTGAATATATTACAAAGAAGGTGAGTTGAGTAGTAGAATTAGCTGAATCCGATGATATAAAGTTTAGAAATGTATCTGATACAGTTTTGACTATTTTCTGGACAGACACACGTAATTACGACTCTTATTTTATTTAATAGATATCAACTATAAAAGAATGCGTAAATATCAGCGTTTATGTCGATCGCAATCATTTATCTTTGTATTTAGATGATATTCGTGCTAAGTTTACATCAAGCCAAATGATCCATCTTCTGAATGTGTTTATTTTTGCACACCAGGCAATATTTCACAATGAGATGCAGCATCAAAAAATGCGAATGCACATCGCCAGAAATGTTTTTCTAGGAGCTTGATTGCACTTCAGTTGACTTACACAACGATTACAATGGTGTTAAATGCGTATTTAGATAACACATCCGACCGAACGTTTTACAGCTTCTCAACATCTCAACTTCATTCTATTGTAAAAAAATAACTGATTCAGAAAAGAATTGAACCTCGACGCGACAAAATGCAGATAACAAAAGCAACTAAATTTTTAAAACAAAAAATGATTCTAAAACGCAATGGCTAATCAACTACAAATTTGCTGTAAGCCGCCCACTCTGCATGATTAATATGCATTTATCTATGTTGACATATGTACAACACAAATACACCTGTAAGACGAGAGGTTTTATAATCTATATCTATCCTTCCTCATTAATATTGACATCACTGACCAGTTTAAAAAATGTTTCACATCCGCCTCAAAGCACAGAAATAAGGCTAGAATTTGGTTAAAACATAATGGAAGATGAAACGCGCGCGACAAATTACTATTCTCTGTGTTCACGTGACATCAAGCGGCTAACGAGGGTGATGTCTAATATCATCAACGGCCAAAATAAACGCGTGTAAATCAGACATTATGAATCTAAAAAGATGAACACACTTTGTTTTTATACCCTGTCCAGTGACAAAAGCTGCTGGCGACGTCCGAGTTGGCAATACGATCAAAGCCAACCAAACTATGTCACAACCATTGATGCATACACGTTGTATGTTAAAAACAAAAATAGCACAAGACCAAAGACCAAACCTATTTATTACACTACAATACGGCATTTATGACAATCAGGTAACATCCGATGTTTTCCATTTCTCTTGAACACCAAAATACATTATATTACTAAACCAGCAGTGACAATATGTGTAAAGGAGTAGAATATTAAATGTAGATTTTAATGTGTAACACTAGGACACGCTCTCATAAATTCATTAAATAGTAAAACAGACAGAGAGACAGAATAATGAGTGTCAAAAACAACCCAGCAAAAAGTACGAATATAAAAACCGTGTAAAAAGAAGCGTGTTAAAAAGATTAGCATGGATAACAGAATGTGTTGGTCAGAAGCTCTTTCGTAGTCTCCTCTCTTAGTTAGGTGGGGAGTCGTTTTCGATATTTATTAAATGAAAAGTGCTGCATAACTCCATTTCATTTATACAAACGCACATGTATAAACTCACACAAAATCTTATCAAGAAGACGCAATACACGTGTTTACGGTTCACAGGTTTATTAATTCTATATCTCTCCGGCCAGGATATCTCAAAACCTCCAATTTCTTCCTTCCCAAGCTGGTTGTCTGGAGAGAGGAACTATCGAGACATTCTCAAATAAACGTCTACCTCAGACGTTCGCTGCTTGAGAAAAAAAAACGACTTTTATTTCTTCAACTTTCACCATCACGTCACTTACACGATCTTACCCCCTCTTTTTATACAACACTAGGATATGAGCTTGAGAACATGTATATATGCTATTCTCAGTATTGATTTAGTATCATTAGGCTGAGCTAGTGTTCGGGAGAAATGAACAATCGTTCAAGATCATCAAAGCTTTCCGAAACTAAAATCAAGTATGATTTTCATAAATTCTAAGCTATGAAACTACAGATAATTATGAGAAAAATTGAGCAAACTCAAATGACAGACAATACATACATCATAGTGAAATGACCAGTGTGTGGCGGGATATCCAATCCTTACACTGAAGAAATATAAAGATCGGAAAACATGACTGATTTCCCCGAAAGACAATAAATAGCCCCTGAAAGGGTGTCTGTGTGATGGGGATTTTATAGTGAGGTTAGGGTTGCGTAATCTTAACCACATTTCTACTTAAGTTGGGTGAGAGAAAAGAATGAAATACGATCGAAAGCAATTCTATGATAAGCAGGAAAAAATGGTGTTATTTCCGAGTTTTCTCCTCCCATAGATTAGCTGCCCTAGTAAGACTTAGGAGTCTTGTTCATTCTACTATTTCAATCATAGCTAGAGAGAGGAAGAGGACGTTGATTCATACCTTTGCACTGATATAAGAGAAAGGACTTTAGATTGACTGTAAATTGCAAACTTACGCACTGCATATTCCTAAATTGTAACCTAGGTACTGACGATGATAAAGCTTACTTAACTTAGCTGATCCGACAAGAACCCGTGTTTCAACGTAAGATATATTAAGAAATGTATTCCTGAAGAGATGCCAATATTCCACTGATGATAATTGGCACGAACGTAAATTAATTGGGACTTTGCCATTCATACGGATCGAAATATAAAGAGAAACAGGCCAGAAATAGGTATTCATTCGTACAAACGAGCGACTGGTTTGCTCATAAAAAATGGCACTACCGTCAAATATTGACGCATATATACATTGATTTTATTCGGACTATTGAACTCAATGTTTATATTTAAATTTTCTACTACGTTTCAACGGATGCGCACTTTGACCTTCGGATATTTATTTTATTTTATTTACTAATATCAAGGCCAGAAGTCACTCGAGGATAAGGGTTAATGAGGTAGATTGTATCTTGGATGATGACGAATACTATGAGAAGATGGAAAATAATATATGGGATGATCAAAATTGGATTACTTATGAGAACGGTTTACGACAAGTTTTATCGACATTGGATTTGAAGACGCTCATGTAATCTGCAGGAAAGACGTCCGTGGTAATTCCACAGATAGGAAGTTGTTGGAAAGAAATTGTCCATGGAAATTACATTTGGTGTCAGCTATCGGAGGAAGAAAAAAAGTTTTTTGCATTGTTGGTAATAAGCCGAGTTATTTCTGTGAATATCTTACAAGGAGGAACCAGAGCTCGAAGCTCAGTCGAACACTTTCCATGGAAATAACGATAGAGTAGAGAAAGACTAGCAACCTCTCCTCTGTGAAAAAGAGGTCGCCGAGAACCAGAGATCTTTTGCCACTAGATGGCAAAGTCGATTTTGTAGTCTGTCAAGTCAATAATGGGTGCGTTGAGCTGCACTTTCCATTGTGTGCCAGCAATACTCCATCTATACTACAATTGTAATGTATTAGTGTTCATTTACGGTGACATTTCCCCCGGATTTAAATATGATTGTGTGTGTGTGTGTGTGTGTGTGTGTGTACGTTCATGCTTTAATGATTTAAATCCGATGGAACTGATGAAATTAATAAACGCATGTCATAGCCTGGAGTGTGACATATTCTCATGAATCGTTGCATTTAGATTTCTTTTACGATTTAATAATTAAAATAATAATTAGAAGAAAAAGAAGAAGAAAAGGAAAAAAGGAAGAAAAATGCAAACTAGCCCTAAAAGAAATATGAAAAGATAAATTCATCCTAGCAAAAAAACGGACAACAAGAAGAAAAAATCCTATAAAATAGTATATTTCGCTATCCCAGCATATCAATAAGTGAAGCTAAGAGAGAAGGAGAGAGAGAGAGAGAGAGAGAGAGAGAGAGAGAGAGAGAGAGAGAGAGAGAGAGAGAGAAACTAACGAAAAATATAAAACTTGTCAGAAAGCAAAGGGTGATATTGAACATGAAGAAAATTGCCATAATACCTAAAATTGTAGGGGCACTAGGAGCACTCCCGACAAACCTGAAAAAAGACTAGGAGAAATTGGAATAACGGAAGGACTAACAGCATGCACACAACGGCATGATGAAAACGGTCGAAATATCAAGAAATATCTTAGAGAGCGGAAATCAACCCACATAGTCAGGTTACATCGACCGCACGTAACTTAAAATAGAATAGCACTAGGTATTTACAACTAGAAATAAAGGTAGAACATATTAGAATGACGTAAGGGAAGAGGAACTGAGAGAATAAATATATTAAAAAAAGATCCGATAATCTGATATCCCTTCTCCGCACAATACAGAGAATGGCATCAACACCGCGATGGCATCAACATCGTTTAGTAACACATAATTTTTTTGTGAATGGATTAGGAGAATGAAAACGTGAAGGAGAAAAGCCTCCTCCAAAGTTCAACTTGAAGGTCACTGGGAGTACTGAAATTTTCAGGAGGTTTATCGTTACTCAGATTCTGTAGAAAACTAACGGCCTTTGGCAATTCAATGGTAAACAGCTGTTACGAGAACGCAAATGATTTGAAATAGTAACCGAAAGAGAGAGAGAGAGAGAGAGAGAGAGAGAGGAGAGAGAGAGCGAGAGAGACAGAGCTTGGAATCTGGAGAGCCTCGTTGTGACTACTAGTAAGGTGACGACTCCAACTGAATAATGAAGTATAATAACGATAAAGCACATCATAAGCGAATGAGGCAAGCGAACCCAAAAATGAAGTATAGCAATAGACATGCCTGGGTTGAGAAGATAGTCTACTGGGAACTGTTCAAATGACGACACTTTAAACATATACTGAAATGGTATAAACGTAAACGGGGGCCACTATTGGAAAACAAGAAGCATTACTAAAAAGATCATATTAAGGAAAAGACGAGAATACGGAAGCTCCAACCACAGAACAAGGTGACACTGAATGAAATAAAATGATACTGGCACCAAACGCAGTTCGAAGTACACATGCAGCTAAGACTTCTTGGGTCAATATATGAGAAAAATGCTATGATTTAACACTAACATTTTTCATCACAAAACATAGTGGTATCAACACAAGTTAGTACCATGTGAACGTGGCCGTAAAAGGTTATATTGAATGGTGGCATAACACCATCCAGACCAAAGTTTAAATGACGAGGAGTATTGGAATCATTGGCTAATAATCACACAGATTCCAGAGAAAATCACTGGTAATCGGAACACAAATTATTTTGTGATGGATTTAGAAAATGGCCGGACACTACTGGAAATCTGTGGTAACTTGCTCTCACTCGGACTCCAGGGAAACCATCTGGTTTTTACGAACAAGGGATCGCTGGTGAACACTGGTGTTATCACCTTTAGTGAATAAGAAGCAATAATAATACATATGCCATCAAACATTTACAACCATCTGATTCCAACGCACATGCGTGTTTTATATCCATGGAACCCGGTTGTCTCCGATCCCCACGTAACTATTTACTTATAATATACTCATAGGAAATAAACAGTTCCAAGCGTGCGTTGTTATCCTCCAAAGACCGAGACTTTGTCGTTAGCGGCAATCAAAATGGCGGTTGTATGCTTTTCACAGTTATTTATTGCGGTTTGATGAACCAACTCAACATGTTTTTACAGAAGATGAAGATTTATTGCGGTTTGATGAACCAACTCAACATGTTTTTACAGAAGATGAAGATTTATTGCGGTTTGATGAACCAACTCCACATGTTTTTACAGAAGATGAAGATTTATTGCGGTTTGATGAACCAACTCAACATGTTTTTACAGAAGATGAAGATTTATTGCGGTTTGATGAACCAACTCAACATGTTTTTACAGAAGATGAAGATTTATTGCGGTTTGATGAACCAACTCAACATGTTTTTACAGAAGATGAAGATTTATTGCGGTTTGATGAACCAACTCAACATGTTTTTACAGAAGATGAAGATTTATTGCGGTTTGATGAACCAACTCAACATGTTTTTACAGAAGATGAAGATTTATTGCGGTTTGATGAACCAACTCAACATGTTTTTACAGAAGATGAAGATTTATTGCGGTTTGATGAACCAACTCAACATGTTTTTACAGAAGATGAAGATTTATTGCGGTTTGATGAACCAACTCAACATGTTTTTACAGAAGATGAAGATTTATTGCGGTTTGATGAACCAACTCAACATGTTTTTACAGAAGATGAAGATTTATTGCGGTTTGATGAACCAACTCAACATGTTTTTACAGAAGATGAAGATTTATTGCGGTTTGATGAACCAACTCAACATGTTTTTACAGAAGATGAAGATTTATTGCGGTTTGATGAACCAACTCAACATGTTTTTACAGAAGATGAAGATTTATTGCGGTTTGATGAACCAACTCAACATGTTTTTACAGAAGATGAAGATTTATTGCGGTTTGATGAACCAACTCAACATGTTTTTACAGAAGATGAAGATTTATTGCGGTTTGATGAACCAACTCAACATGTTTTTACAGAAGATGAAGATTTATTGCGGTTTGATGAACCAACTCAACATGTTTTTACAGAAGATGAAGATTTATTGCGGTTTGATGAACCAACTCAACATGTTTTTACAGAAGATGAAGATTTATTGCGGTTTGATGAACCAACTCAACATGTTTTTACAGAAGATGAAGATTTATTGCGGTTTGATGAACCAACTCAACATGTTTTTACAGAAGATGAAGATTTATTGCGGTTTGATGAACCAACTCAACATGTTTTTACAGAAGATGAAGATTTATTGCGGTTTGATGAACCAACTCAACATGTTTTTACAGAAGATGAAGATTTATTGCGGTTTGATGAACCAACTCAACATGTTTTTACAGAAGATGAAGATTTATTGCGGTTTGATGAACCAACTCAACATGTTTTTACAGAAGATGAAGATTTATTGCGGTTTGATGAACCAACTCAACATGTTTTTACAGAAGATGAAGATTTATTGCGGTTTGATGAACCAACTCAACATGTTTTTACAGAAGATGAAGATTTATTGCGGTTTGATGAACCAACTCAACATGTTTTTACAGAAGATGAAGATTTATTGCGGTTTGATGAACCAACTCAACATGTTTTTACAGAAGATGAAGATTTATTGCGGTTTGATGAACCAACTCAACATGTTTTTACAGAAGATGAAGATTTATTGCGGTTTGATGAACCAACTCAACATGTTTTTACAGAAGATGAAGATTTATTGCGGTTTGATGAACCAACTCAACATGTTTTTACAGAAGATGAAGATTTATTGCGGTTTGATGAACCAACTCAACATGTTTTTACAGAAGATGAAGATTTATTGCGGTTTGATGAACCAACTCAACATGTTTTTACAGAAGATGAAGATTTATTGCGGTTTGATGAACCAACTCAACATGTTTTTACAGAAGATGAAGATTTATTGCGGTTTGATGAACCAACTCAACATGTTTTTACAGAAGATGAAGATTTATTGCGGTTTGATGAACCAACTCAACATGTTTTTACAGAAGATGAAGATTTATTGCGGTTTGATGAACCAACTCAACATGTTTTTACAGAAGATGAAGATTTATTGCGGTTTGATGAACCAACTCAACATGTTTTTACAGAAGATGAAGATTTATTGCGGTTTGATGAACCAACTCAACATGTTTTTACAGAAGATGAAGATTTATTGCGGTTTGATGAACCAACTCAACATGTTTTTACAGAAGATGAAGATTTATTGCGGTTTGATGAACCAACTCAACATGTTTTTACAGAAGATGAAGATTTATTGCGGTTTGATGAACCAACTCAACATGTTTTTACAGAAGATGAAGATTTATTGCGGTTTGATGAACCAACTCAACATGTTTTTACAGAAGATGAAGATTTATTGCGGTTTGATGAACCAACTCAACATGTTTTTACAGAAGATGAAGATTTATTGCGGTTTGATGAACCAACTCAACATGTTTTTACAGAAGATGAAGATTTATTGCGGTTTGATGAACCAACTCAACATGTTTTTACAGAAGATGAAGATTTATTGCGGTTTGATGAACCAACTCAACATGTTTTTACAGAAGATGAAGATTTATTGCGGTTTGATGAACCAACTCAACATGTTTTTACAGAAGATGAAGATTTATTGCGGTTTGATGAACCAACTCAACATGTTTTTACAGAAGATGAAGATTTTATGCAACTCAGCGCGTCGAGCGTCTACCGATGAAAATCACATACGCCCAGAACTGGAATCTAATGGGGTGTTAGGAATACTTGTTGCTACACGTATTCTAGTAAATATCATACCCCCTGAAAACATTGAAATAAGTAAATCACCTAAATTTCCAAACAAATTTACGCACACACACACACACACATACACACACATTATATATATATATATATATATATATATATATATATATATATATATATATATATATATATATATATATATATATAGGGAGAGAGAGAGAGAGAGAGAGAGAGAGAGAGAGAGAGAGAGAGAGTACGTTAGGGTATGTTGAAAAGAAATCAATAAAGTGCCTGATTGAAAATGTAAGAGCTAAAATACAAATTATTTATTTAAAAACTATATGTTACATCTCTGAAATATGTAACATATAGTTTTTAAATAAATAATTTGTATATATATATATATATATATATATATATATATGCATTAGTAGGTAACAGGTTTAGGAGAAGCAAGATTATAAAATAATACGTGGAACCAAGAAGGACCTTCCAGTGACCCCTTCAGGGAAAAAGATGAAGATGATCCTCATAAGACAATTAGCAAAGATAGGCTGTCATTTTAAGTTATATAATATTAATATACGTAATATAAATAATAATTCCCCGAACAGAACAGTTTTGCACCACTTTCATGCCCCCATAACGAAGATTTAAATAAACATGATGTAAACATGTATAGACATTTTATGCTAATTTTGATAAAAATCGATTATGTGATTTTAATTCTAGAAGAATATCTAAAATTGTTGCTTAAGCTTAAGAGATTTAAAGAAGAAATTGAAATTTATAGAATCTTGCTTAATTGGTGTCTAATTGCTATGGATGAAAATCTGATGTATTTCAAATTTCAAATGGTAAGTTGTGCTTAAGTTATACCTCCTCTAAAACCTTTTCAAGTACCCAAAGAAACTGAAATTTGGGTAAAATTAATTAATTGATGTATAATTCCTATTGGTAAAAATCCACAAAAATCTGATGCATCTAAATTTTAACGAAGGTCTTGAAAACTCTTTTTAGCTCTTTACAAAAAACTAAGCTAAACTAAATATAACCCAGATTACGTCACCTTACGGCTAGCCGGTATGTTCCAAAATTCATACAGATCGGTTAATTAGTTTAGTGATTAATCTCGTATATACATATGTATGTATATATACATACATCCATATATGGTGCAGAAACTTGCAACATTATGTAACCTTATGTGCCGTTTTAGGCGACCAGCTGATCGACACAGTTTATGGCATCGACAGAATAATAAGCTGTGACTCTGCACCTGTTTCGGAAAAGAAACGGCTGTAGATTAAATGGTTCCATGTGACTTCTAGTGAAAGACATGACCAGCCTTTGATAACAGAGTTCGTTCACACACGTCACGGATCTCCACATCTCCACAATTGGTTGGTAAGGTTTCATTTTCCTGCTAACTCTATTGTGTTTTGCACAGTCAACACTGGCTGCTTCAAAACGTTCAGCGCCCTTGTAAATCTGCATATATATATATACATAGATATTTATATAGATATATATATGTATATATATACATATATATGTATACATATATACATATATACATATATATGTATACATATACATATATATATATACATATGTGCATATGTATATGTATATATATATGTGCATATGTATATGTATATATATACATATATGTATATATGTATATGTATATATGTATATATATATGTACCTATGTATATGTATATATGTATATATACGTATATGTGTATATGTATATATGTAACTATGTAGATGTATATATGTATATGTATATGTGTATATGTATATATGTATATATATATGTATATATATATATGTATACATATATATGTATACATAAATATGTATATATGTATATATATATGTATACATATATATATGTATATATGTATATATATATATATATACATATTATTGTGAAGTTGTTCCACAGTAAATAATAAATAAGGAAGTCAAGTCGAGGGTTGGTTTAACAAGTGTATTAACAAAGTAAGAAACTGACTAGCTCTTGGCTAGACAGTTACAAGACTGTGCTTTGTCTTCTGGTGACTCGCACTATTTATAGTTACAACCGGTCTAGTTTATCCTGTGTAAGAACGGCCGGTGTAACACATATATATGTATATATGTATATATATGTATACATATATATGTATATATGTATATATATATGTATACATATATATGTATATATGTATATATATATATGTATACATATATATGTATATGTGTATATATATATGTATACATATATATGTATATATGTATATATATATGTATACATATATATGTATATATATATACATATATATGTATACATATATATATATATATATACATATATATGTATACATATATATGTATATATACATATATATGTATACATATATATGTATATATGTATATATATATGTATACATATATATGTATATATATACATATATATACATACATATGTATACATATATATACATATATATGTATACATATATATATATATACATATATATGTATACATATATACATATATACATATATATATACATATATACATATGCATATATATATGCATATATATATACATATACACATATACATATATACACCTACATAGTTACATATATACATATATACATATACACATATACATATACATAGGTACACATATATACATATACATATGTACATATGCACATAGGTATACATATATATATATACATATATATATATAAATATATACATATACATATGTACATATATGTATATATATACATATTCACACATATATATATATGTATACATATATATACATATATATACATATATATAAATATATACATATACATATGTACATATATATACATGTATACATATATATACATATATATACATATATATAAATATATACATAAATATGTACATGTATACATATACACATATATACACATATATATACACTCATATACATATATACATATATATACATATATACATTATATACATATACATATATACATTATATACATATATATACATATATACATTATATACATATATACATATATATATACATATATATACATATATATACATTATATACATATATACACATATATATACATATAAGCATATATAGATACATATATACATATATATATACATATATACATATATATATACACGCATATACATATATATACATATGTACATATATATACATATATATATATATATATTTATATATATATATATATAATATGAAACTTAGAGTAGACTTTTAGATGATAGAAACTATAGTGATATACATGGTGATTCATAAGTCACTTCACTTAGTTATTTAAAATTATTACCATATGAAGCACAAACATACTATGAACTTTTGATAATTGTTATCTTACTCTCTAATTACTGCGATTTGTTATTTTAAATTTTTTCGTTTATATATTTGTTTCTATATATATTTATTTCATAATCAATCAAATATGCTACAAAGAGTCGTAAATCCCTTGCAAAAAAGAATGGAGCTATGCATGCAAAACGAAGGTGGAAATTTTGTAAAGTTTGCTGTAATCTTAAACCCCCATACATGAATTTGTTGAATACACTTTCTGTTTTGTATTGCCGTATATTTTTAATCTTAGAATGTCAAAAATAAATAGCTAAGTCACTTATGAATCACCCTGTAGTTTAAGCTCAATATACGAGATAAAGCAATTATAATGATAAATGAAAGAAGAAAGATAAATATGTACAAATGACAAATCTATTTAAAATTCGATTGTTCAATGCAAGGTGTACTCGGTAAAAACATGTTTTTTATTCTTGCCTTAATCCAAGGCTTTTCAAAGATTAAAATCTTATAATCAGAGCAATTACATAGATGGATAAGTTAGCAATGGAAAAGCCAAAATTCAAAATTTGAAAAAAAGTAATGAAGAGTAAGAGTGTGCGTGTGAAAATAAATATGGAGTCTGTCTAGTTGGTGAATTTCCGTAGATAAGGTGTCCGGTGAAAGGAGATTTAAAGATGGACAAAAGGGGTTTGTGAAGGCAGCGTTGAAAATGTTCAAAAATGAAGTAAATCCCGATAGAATGATGTTTAGTTCAATCGTAGATAAAACGCACTTATTCGGATGTAACTTTGAGTATTAGGGTCATTTAAAAAATACTTCTATGGACCGAGAATGAAAGTAGTTTTTCAGAGGTGTAGAATGAGCTGTGTATATTAAACGCAGGCAGTCGGGAATTTAAGTAGTGACTTCAGTCGAGTCTAAGAAAAAGCGGCAGCTCTACTTGGAGACAAAGGACAGTGAAGAAGTGGGGGAAAGGGGAAATATAAAAGATAAGAAGGTGGGTGATAGGGTTAGTTAAATCAACTATGACAGATGCTGGGAGAAGAGAAAGGGACCGTTTGTTTGGTTACTGTTGATTGCTAGTAAGCAATAAACCAGTTGGGGTAGGGTTATCATAAGGTAAAAAAGGAATGAATTCAGGTCAGTAAGTAAATAATTCTGAAATGGGGGGCGTAATTAAAATGGATTTTTATACAAACTTATATATAATTCAGGAAATTTAAAAGGGTTCTAACTGGGAAATTAGGGTTCAGATGGATGGAGATCTGGAATTTACGTGTTTAATATGTAATAATTCGGACAAAACTAGTATTTCAGAGTTTGATGTATAAAGACTTTAAAGAATTCCCAGTTAGTTAAATATTAAATGCATGATTAAATAATAAACTTTAATTTATAACTGAATTTAGGATTGTGAATAGTGTTAGCCTGCTTGCAACAATTGCGTTCTAGTATAAGAATTATGGGGTAGGATTGAGTTGAATTTTGTAACCTAAGTGATGCACTAGTGTATTGAAATTATAAATAGATTGTAAGGGGGCAAATAGACCATTATAGGAGTAACCGAAGAGCGTAGTTTAAAGGTGAGAGTAATGGAATCTATGAGAAAAATATTGTCGGTAGAGCGAAGCGTTTACAGAATCGATGGATCGAATACTAGGGAGATCAAAAAAGCAATGGATGAGTGTGTGCGAGGGTTGGCCAATAATTGAAAACAAAATTTGAATTTTGAATTTTGGCTTTTCCATTGCCAACTTATCCATTTATGTAGTTCCTCTGACGATAAGATTTTAATCTTTGAAAAGCCTTGGCTTAAGGAAAGAAATATAAATATGTTTTTACCGAGTACTCCTTGCATTGAACATTGAAATAGATTTGTCATTCGTACATATTTATCTTTCTTCTTTCATTTATCTATCTATATATATATATATATATATATATATATATATATATATATATATATATATATATATATATATATAAAGAGAGAGAGAGAGGGAGAGAGAGGGATAGAGAGTGAGAGAGATACGAAAGAAAGAGCTTGAACTTCGAGGTTTTCTTAACTTTACATATTATTATTTTTTTTTAAATACAGCAAAATAAATGGAAATAGTACAGTAGCGTGGAGTTTCAATCACCGGCCTAAATAATGACCATAACTTTGGTCATTATTTAGGCCTTTGATTCTTATTGATTTTATTCATATACTATTTCATGAAAAGCAACACAATTTTTGTAGAGGCATGATTTCAATTGTTAAGAGAGAACGAAAAAGAATTAAAAAAAAGAAATATTTGAGGATAAAATTGCCGCAAAGTTTCAAATTTAAGTTATTGTCCCCGGGCAACGTTGGATATCCTCACTTGCAACACATATAAAAAAAGCAATGATGCGTAATTCACTCAAGCCGATTCGCCCACCATACTCTCCGGCCATCTGTAGATTTCGATGAGGCTAGCTCATTGATTTTTAGAGATTTAGTTTTTAGCTCGCGGATAGTTGATATTTGTTGCACTGGAAGATGTCTGTACACACAGAGATTTAAGTAAACATTTTTTTTTTAAGTGTTTTTTATTTTCTTCTTCTTCTTCTTCTTCTTCTTCTTCTTCTTCTTCTTCTTCTTCTTCTTATCCTCCTCCTCCTCATAACCACCATTATTATTATTATTATTATTATTATTATTATTATTATTATTATTATTATTATTATTAGTAGTAGTAGTAGTAGTAGTAGTAGTAGTATTATTATTATTCGCCCCTCATGAACTCTGAATAGATATCGCGTGAGTCTAAATAGCTTATAATTCGCTTGACATATGTGATCGACTAATACCAGAATAGATCATCAAAAATCAAAATAACAATGGGTGTCGTCACTTCAAATACATATATATATATATATATATATATATATATATATATATATATATATATATATATATATGTAGATAAATTTATTATATATATATTATATATATATATCAAGATTTTTAACTATTATACCATCTTATTATAATTTATACTAGTGTTGAGCCGATTAATAGAAATCGGAATCCGGAATCGAACAAATTGGAACTTTTTCCGGTATCAGAATCGGCAACGGAATGGGGAAAAATTTAGCCAAATTTCAGATTCCAAAACCGATTCTTTAAAAAACAATTTTTAATTTAATTTTCCATTGTTGTTTCAGCAATGAAAAATTAATTATGAAATGATAAAAAATTGTGTTTAAAAGTAAAATTAAAATCTATACATCATAATAACATAACAATACGATGTAAATTTATTTTACTGTGTAAAAACAACACAAAAAATAGAAATTTGTGCTTTTGTCCGGTGGGCTTTTGTCCGATGGGCTTTTGTCCAGTCCTTTAGCATTAGAACATTTTGAAAGGCTTGGTTAAATTAGGTATTACTGAGTTGTTTAATTCACGTCTCTACAGGTAACCGCACTCTGCCGCCACTTCTTCTTTGATGTTGAGCTTCCTGTCTGTTAAGTTGTAAACAATTCTACATATATAAAAGGTGGATGGGAGTGGAGATAGTAAACGATAAAATCAAAGACTAATACAAATGATTCTTTGTTTTGAATATTATTGAAATCGTTTGGTAATTCAGTTCATTTTACTTCCACTGACTACGGCAAAGACAGTGAAAATTTCTCATCCAACACAAAAATGTAAGTGCGTTTTAAAAATAAAACTATTTGAAAGAAATTAAAAATGTGTTTTATTAATTTTTGTTTCATATTTAAACTTATGTTTTAATGTAGATTCTTGTACTATATAAAAACGTCTAAGTATTATTATAATTATTATAAGTATTCTAATAATTATTATTATTATTGTTATTGTAGATAAACATTCTCAGCTAAATCCCGACTGCTGAACACAAATGAGATTCTACATTTTAAGGCGATTACGATTTCTTAGACCATTACGTGTGAAAACCCTGAAAGACTTGTCGAAAAGAGAACAACAATCTTTTCGAAGTTTAAGTGCGGGATAAGTTTCACATGTAAATTTACCGTAAAATAAGACCCATTTCTGGGCCATTTTAGCGTTTTATGGCAGTTAATAACATACATTTGTTATGCAAGAAAAATAGCTCGGTAATGAGGAACATTTCATGGTAAATTTACAAGCGAAACTGTTCCCTACTCTAAATTCTAAACTATTTTTTCTTATTACTGCCAAGCTTTTCAGGGTGTTCAAATGTAATCGTAAAAAAAAATTGAATCTCATTTTGCAGGAGAGGTATTTAGTTAAAGATTTATTAATTACGTGTACTCCTATTTACTTGTCCCCCACAGAGACAGAGTTAGACACACGATCAGTTTTTAATGTGGAGAATCCAGCTCTTCAAGAAAAGGGACTAATTAGTTCTACTTATATGTTGAGCACTGTTTCAGTAAATACTGTAACACTTAGTATTTTGAATGGTATCATATAAAATGTTTATGGTTTTTAAGCATACGATGACCATTTCATTATCTTCACATGTATTAAACATACGATGACCATTTCATTATCTTTATATGCTTTAAACATACGATGACCATTTCATTATATTCACACGTATTAAACATACGATGACCATTCCATTCTCTTCACATGCTTTAAGCATACGATGACCATTCCATTATCTTCACATGCTTTAAACATACGATGACCATTCAATTATCTTAACATGCTTTAAACATACGATGACAATTTCATTTTCTTCACATGCTTCACACATACTATGACCATTCCATTTCTTCACATGCTTTAAACATACGATGACCATTCCATTATCTTCACATGCTTTAAACATACAATGACCATTCCATTATCTTTATATGAATTAAACATACGATGGCCATTCTATTATCTTTACATGCTTTAAACATACGATGACCATTTCATTTTCTCCACATGTTTACACATACGATGACCATTCCATTTCTTCACATGCTTTAAACATACAATGTCCATTCCATTTTCTTCACATTCTTTAAACATACGATGACCATTCCATTATCTTCACATGCCTAAAACATACGATGACCATTTCATTATCTTCACATGTATTAAACATACGATGACCATTCCATTATCTTCACATGTATTTAACATACAATAACCATTCGATTATCTTCACATGCTTTAAAAATACGATGACCATTCCATTATCTTCACATGCTTTAAACATACGATGACCATTCTATTATATTCACATGTATTAAACATACAATGACCATTCTATTTGCTTCACATGCTTTAAACATACGATGACCATTCCATTATCTTCACATGTATTAAACATACAATGACCATTCTATTTTATTCACATGCTTTAAACATACGATGACCATTTAATATCTTCACATGCTTTAAACATATGATGACCATTCCATTATCTTCACATGTATTAAACATACGATCACCATTCCATTTTCTTCACATGCTTTAAACATACGATGACTATTCCATTATCGTCTCGCCTGTGAATATTTTCGATTATGAAATGTACACGGAACCATCGATGTATGAGAAGGGAGATTGGCATGCATAAGTACACTATTTTCTTGAAACTGTAAAGCTGACATTTGCATCATTCTAGACAATTTATTGCCCATGAAATCGAAACAGTTATTACTGTTGGATTTAACTGCTTCATCGAGTTGAATGATTCAATAATGGTTATGTCGACAATTCCAGCCTCTCCGATCTGCCGTTATCTTGATGTTCTCTTCTAGACACAATCACATCTGCAGCAGATCAAATCCATCCTTCAACTGATCGATCAGATACATCGAGTGCCAGCTGGGATTCGTCTATGAGAATAACATTTGAAAACTCAGTTTTCATGCATTTCATCGATCAATTTTGATAATCGAAAATATTTGGTTTACTGAAGAGATTATGCTTGGGAGATACAATGAAAGACCCTAATTACTGAAGTATTTTACACCTGTTGTCTTACTTGCCTCTACAAATTCAAAGATCGCACCACATAAAAATGGTTATTTCGTGATGACTCACTTTAATCTATCATCATTTTCGGGAAATTTGACATTATCCACATTTGAAATATCTGTCTTCATCGTTTAATAATGTCTGTGACGGCTTTTTTGTTATCTCCAAAATAAACATTCCTTTATTCAATGGTTCTGCTTTTTATTTAAATAAAATAAATTAATAAATAAATAAATTAATAAGTAAATAAAAGAATAAAGATATATATATATATATATATATATATATATATATATATATATATATATATATATATATATGTGTGTATATATATACCTATGAAAATAATTAGATATACCAAAAATAAAACCATAAATACGGCTCTTTACAAACAACAACCCACAAACTCCTGAAGACGGTCGCGTGACCGAAAGCGCTCGAGAAATGGCCCAAGACATAAAATTAGGCGCCATGATCCATCAATTGATACCAAAAACCCGACGAATCGCTCGCAGAGTCGAGCAACTGACCAGAAAGATCATAAAGAGGGAGAACTCCGTGGTCTTCAACGACATATGTCTAATAAACGACTTGCTGCCGAAATCTCTCTCTCTCTCTCTCTCTCTCTCTCTCTCTCTATATATATATATATATATATATATATATATATATATGGAAGAAGATGCCGAGCTGAAAAGTCAGTGTAGACTTTGTGACCGGGAACGAATCTTTCGACGAGCAGTAATCATCATCTCTTCTAAACTGATAACTGCGAAAAGCAAGAAATACTAGTGTATGTAGGTAAAAAATAATTAATTTATTAAAATATTGTTATTTTTATCCAAATAGATAATAAGGTTATAAGTGGTGCATGCTCGACAGAAGATGTACGTCAACACTTTCATTCCCTCCTTAGCGTGGACAATGAAGTCCGTACCATCGGCACAATGAACCTTGCGCATAAGCGTTTGGAATGGCCTGGACCTTGCATCAAATCAAACGAGTTTGGTGATTCAGCAACCTACGAACACAACAACGTCACAGTTCTGAAAAACACAGGATAAAAAATATATAAAGAGAAACGTCAGTGCAATAAAGGTCACTGTGTATTTATACCGTTATCGATAGCTATTGGTTGAGAGAGTGCATTGCTGAAGTGGAAGCGTGTCTTCATGTACTGCTGATATTGTTTAATTATTGACAAATCCCGATGTGCATCCAATTTTAGTAAGGATTCCCAACAGTGCTGACCTATTAACTGCGTAGAATGCTTTTGTCAGATCCAGAAAAACCTGATAGAGTAGTATCCGTTGTTGGATACGTTTTTCTTGAAGTTGTCGGTCAGAAAACATCATATCGCTTGTGCCACAACCAGACCTGAAGCCGCTCTACCATACTGAAATACACATCCACTTCGTAAGGCGGTTAGGAAAAAGCTTAAAAAAACCCCGTACATAAGATATTAGAAAACGTACTTATGCAGCTATCTTGTAACCCAGAAAACACCAAAACCTCAACAGGGATGCCATCAACGCCAGGTGCTGTTTCCAGTATTCATTAAATCGTTTTACGAATATCCTAGACGGTAGGGTGGCCCATCATCACATGATTCAAGCAACTATTAAGATTGTTATACTTCGGCGTTTTTGTGGAAGATGTTTAGTATTTATTTATAAATCGTTTAAATCAATACTAAGATAAGCTTAATTACTCAGAATTCTTCACTTAAGTAGTAAGTTTCTATTAAATGCAAAATTCAGGGGGGGGGGTGTCACTCACAACGAAAATAGTTTATAGTTAATGTTGAATGGATGGCTGAATCGATGAAACTGGCTCTAAACTGTTGAACTTACAAGAGACCAGCTCCGTTGTTAGCTTCGTATCCAAATGACCTAAATAGACATCTGAAGGTTAATTGACGTAACTTTAGAAAGTAAACAAATACTCAAGTGAATTAGAAATTTTATAAATAAATTATAGAACTTATTAAGTATTTTAAGAAATATTACTGAATTAAAATTTATAATTGTTCGCACAATTTTCAGGATGTACTAGCTTTGAACGAAAAATTCAAAATGGCGTATTAGTGGGTTCCCCAACGTGTGAGTTTGCTCTTTTTCTTTGTTTTTTGTTTGGTTTACCCCAAAAATGAACCACTGTATAGTGTAGTTTTTTTCAAGACACTTTAATCCAAGAACTTTTTACTCTTTGTGAATTTTTCTGATGATTTTGTAATATTGCAGAGATGATATTGACATAAAAATGTTGTTTGGCACAAGACAAATGAAACGGGCCGTAAAAATATATCTCACAGAAATATTATGTTTTTTGGAAATGTGAAAAAATAAAAATAAAAATAATAAAATAAAAACATGGTTATTGGAATATAATATGAACCTGACTTGACGTCAAAGCCACCGAATAAAGTGTTAAAATTATTACTGTTTATTTAGCTATTATTTATAAGTGAGTGGTTCTCGATGTCTGGATTTGGGTTGTAAAATACTCGGAGACCGGGGTTTCGAATCGCGTGACCAGTAGTGAATAGTTATATCTCTATGCTGATGAGTCCCAATTATAAAGGACGAAACGATACGTACATAAATAATAAACAAAACCAAATATTATATATATATATATATATATATATATATATATATATATATATATATATATATATATATATATATATATATATATATATATAATTGGATGTACAATACTCTCGGCTTTTTAAAAATAATATAAATATTTCTGCAGGAAATTAGACTTTATTATTTTATTATCATTATTATTAATAATGATAATAATAATCATATTTAATAAATAATAATAATAATAATAATGATAATAATAATGATGATGATGATTGTGATGATGATGTTTGTGATGATGATAATCTATTAAAAATGGAGATTATGCATCTGTCTGTCTGTAGCCAAAACTATACTATTTAAGACTATTGTACTTATGGAATAATATAGTATATACTATTTCAGACTAATGTACTATCTGTAAATGCTCAATTCAGGAATATAGGGAAGTATCTGCCCTGTTGTCATGATACCATCCTTCAAGGCATTACCTTTTCTTTTTTTGAGAAGTGTGGAGGTAGTGTAGTATCTGTTCTGTTTTCATGATATCATTCTCCCAGGCATTACGCCATCCTTTTCTGAGCGGTGTGGAAGTAGTATAGAATCTGTTCTGTTGTCATGATACCATCCTCCCAGGCATTACCTAGTCCTTTTTCGAGAGGTGTAGAGTTAGTGTATTATCTGTGCTAATGTCATGATACAATCCTCCCTGGCATTCCATCCTCATTTTTTGAGAGGTGTTGAGGTAGTAAAGTATCTTTCCATTTGTCATGATACCGTCTTCCCAGGCATTCCTCTTTCTTTTTTGGAGAGGTGTGGAGCTAGTGTGGTAACTGTTGTGTTGTCATGATAACATTCTCCCAAGCATTACCTCCTCCTTTTTCGAGAGGTGTAGAGTTTGTGTATGATCTGTTCTGTGGTCATGATACCATCCTCTCAGGCATTCACTCCTCTTTTTTACGAGGTGTGGAGGTAGTGTATTATCTGTTCTGTTGTCATGATACAATCTTCCAAGGCATTACCTCCTCTTTTTTTAGAGGTGTGGAAGTAGTGTAGTCTCTGTTCTGTTGTCATCATACAATCCTCAAAGGACTTACCTCCTCCTTTTTTGAGATGTGTAGAGTTAGTGTAGTAACTATTCTGTTGTCATGATACCATTTTCTCAGGCATTCACTCCTCCTTTTTTGAGAGGTGTGGAGGTAGTGCATTATATTTTCTAATGGCATGATACCATCCTCCCAGGTGTTTTCTCTTCCTGTAATTTTTTTGTGTGGTCATAATACTACCGTCTCAGGAATTATTTTCTTCTTTACTTTTTTGGAGGCGGGAGGTAGTGTAGTATTAGTTTAGTTTTTATTATACCATCCTTCCAGGCGATACCACCATTAGTAGTATATGTCTTACCCGCCCTCTTATTATTAAGTATTTCGAACGTACAGAAAGCTCTATTTAAAGAGAGAGAGCGAGAGAGAGAGAGAGAGAGAGAGAGAGAGAGAGAGAGAGAGAGAGAGAGACACCCACACACAAGACAGGGACGCGTTATTTGATTAATAACTTGTAAACAACAGATTCTCTTACATTTATCGTACGAGTCGCTCAAAAATGATATATTTACTTTGATTTTTAAATTAAAACGTTTTTCCTTAAATATTATTAGAAATTATGTTTTAAAGCACAAATTTATTGAATCAAATTATTTAATTTAAAAACTAGTTGATTAAACAAATTACTATTTTTTTTGTAAGAAAAACCAAACATTTTATTGACTAATGAAATAACTGTATCTTATTTTTTTAATTGTTGATTTCATTTTAGGTACAACTTTTTTTCGATTTGAAAAACTTAAAACATTATTATCTTTTTACGACCTTAAGTGAGTTAAGGATTTTTTGTTTTACATTTTACGCCGTAAATGATAATCTTTGTTTCAGCACTGTTTTTATTATTCAGTGTTTTATTTATTAAAATATATGATGGTGTGATTTACTTTATTTTTTTGATAAAAACAAACACATTTTACTGAGCAATTAAATAAAACAACTAGCAAAAATATTATATTTGCTAGTAGTTGTAGTAGAAGATGTAGTAGTAGTAATAGTAATACTACTACTACTACTACTACTACTACTACTACTAATAATAATAATAATAAATAATGAAATACTAATTCGTAAGTTTTACATACACCGAAAAGGTTCGTAGCTAAGACTGCCAAAGTTAAACGTTACAGCGACAAAATTGAGCAGTATCCACAAAACAGACTATTTGAAAACAACCAAAAACTCTTTTTTGAACAACTAGGAGGAATTGAAAGAGAGAATGACGTTATACCTGATGCTGATTAATCTAGTGCATTCTGGAAAGGCATTTGGGAAAAGGAAGTAAAGCATCAAGAGGATGCAGAATGGATCAAAGATATTGAAAGGGAGGTGTCCTCTAGAGTAGAACGACAAACGAATATAACAGCCACCGTTGAGATGCTGAATGAGAGGGGTAGGCAGCTTTCAAATTAAAAAGCACCTGGACCTGACGGAGTCTTCACCCATGTCTTGCAGAAATGATAAATGTCTGTTTGACAACAAGTAGTTTCCCTAAATTGCTGACAAAGGAGCAACACAGTCTTGATCATAAAAGATAAACCAAAAGGGGGTGAAGTGACTAACTTTACACCGAATACTTGCTTCTCAGTTATGTGCAAACCTTCACTAGCATAGTGTCTGAAAGTATTTATGGTCATTTGAACCAAAATAATTTGCTGCCTGAGGAACATAAAGGCTACCGAAGACAATCACATGGCACTAAAGATCAGCTTCTGATCGATAAAATTATCCTGAGAAACTGCAAACGAAGAACTACTAACCTTGCAATGGGGTGGGTGGATTCTAAGAAAAAATGTGACATGGTCCCTCATTCATGGATACACAAATGCCTGGAGATTTTCGGAATAGCCCCCAACATTCAAACAGCTTGAAAGAATATCATCAAAAATTGGGATACCAAATTTTACTGCAGGAGGTGTTGCATTAGGTAAAGTGAAAATCAGGAGAGGGATTTTCCAGGGCGATAGTCTTTCCCCTTTGCTTTTAGTCATTACTTTGATCCCAATGACACTTCTCTTACGTAATATAAAAGCAGGATATGAACTTGGGAAAATACTTCTTGCAGACAACCACTTATTATTCATGAATGACCTTAAGGTTTTTGGAAAGAACGAAACCGAAATTGATACACTAATGACCACGGTTAAATTATTTAGTGACGACATACGAATGGAATTTGGCATCACTAAATGTGCTATTCTTGTTATAAAAGGGGTAAACCTGTCCATTCAGATGGCCTTGAACTCCGAACAACAGATCTGATAAAGAATGTAGACTGTGATAGGGGCTACGAATACTTGGGTATTCTGGAGGCGGATAAGATTAAAAACAAATGAAAAACCAGCTCACAGTACAACATACGAGTAGCAAGCATTCTTAAATTGGATATACTTGACTGGAATGTAGATGAACTGAACTGGAAATGCATACAATTTATGAAGTTTTTGCAAAGAAAAGAGATGCAGATCGATTGTATCTACCTAGAAAGGATGGTGGCCGAGGTCTACTTAGCATTGAAGATGTTGTGAATATAGAAAAAGGTTGTCTATATAAATATATTTCTTGAGGGTAATGAGATTCTTCTTCGTGAAATGAAAAGAGAGGAAATGCGAAGTACTGGGGTGAAAAAGAATTAAAGGTTACAAGAGAGATGGTTAAACTTATTTGGAAAGAAACTAATCAGTGTATTCTTTAAGAATACTGCATTTAGAGATAATGACAGCTGGAATTGATTGGTCAGAGGTGATTTCAAAAGATCTACCGAGAGTACCTCAATAGCAGCCTAGGAACAAGCCGCTCGTACTAGGTCCATCAAACATTACATTGACAGAATTGCAGAATCACCGATATGCCGATTGTTAATGAAAGGGGAGAAACCTTACCGCATATTGTATGCTAGCACAACACCAGTATAAAATATGGAGACACGACAAAGTCGTTCGAGTACTACACTGGTAAATATGCAAACTTAATGAATTGGACTACAATAAAAGTGGTATGAGCATCAGCCAGAAGTTGTACAGGAAAACGACAATGTCAAACTTCTTTGGGACATGCGCATACAGACTGATAAGGTTCTTGGACATTTAAAACCCGACTTAATCTTTCTAAACAAAAACAGAGAACTTGCTTAATCATTGATATAGCCTGCCCCTTCCATACCAGAGTGCAGGAAAAAGAAAATGGATAAATAAATAAATATCAGGACCTAAAATGGGAATTAGTTATACTATGGAAATGTAAAGAAGTAAAGTTGATTCCAGTTGTAATTGAAACGCTTGAAACCATGACGAAAAGCCACCATAAATGGCTTGAACAGAATTGACGAGACAATTTCTTTTCCAATTCTGCACAAGGCTAGCCCGTTAAGAACAGCGAAAATATTAAGGTATAGCTTGAACGTCTCAGGTCAAGGGAATTGACTTCGTGTTCAAAAACAGAAAACTCCAAAAACATCCAAAATAATAATAATAATAATAATAATAATAATAATAATAATAATAATAATAATAATACTGATAATAATAATACAGACCAATAACCTGTTTACTAACAATGTGGAAAATTCTGACGGCACAACTGAGAGAACAAATCTATCAATCTCTAAAGAAATGTGGACTCTTCACCGAAGAACAAAAAAGATGCTGTAAAGGGTAAAGAGGGACGCATGATCTGCTATACCCTGATCAAAAGATCCTGAAGGTGGTAAAAAAAACAGAAAAAATAGCATATCCATTGCATGGATTGACTACAAGAAAGCTCACAACAGAATCCCTCAAGCATGGATAATTGAATGTTTGAAAACATACAAAATACCAGACAGGATGATTAATCTTATTAAGAAAGCAATGCAAACATGGAGACTGGAAATGACAGCCGGAGGAAAATACTTGACTGAGATAAAGATACAGAGAGCCATTTTCCAAGGAGACTCCCTATCATCACTACTGTTTATAATGGCTATGATGCCACTCAACAACATACTAAGAAAATGTGATGCCGGATACAAGTTTACAGACACAGAACTAATAGTAAACCACTTGATGTACATGGACGACCTGAAATTATTTGCAAAAAGCAAAACTGAACTGGAAAAGCTGATAAATACGACCAGAATCTTCAGTCAGGACAACCAAATGGAATTCGGAATAGAAAAGTGTGCACTACTAGAAATAAAAAGAGGAACACTGGAGACAATAGAGGACATGAAACTCCTCAACCAAGAGGAAATGAGGGTGCTAAGCGTACAGGATAGCTACAGATATTTTGGAATTCTGGAAGCAGACACTATCAAATCTACAGAAATGAAAGAGAAGATTGGAAAAGAATATTTACGAAGAACAAGAAAACTCATAGAAACGAAATTATATTGCAGGAATCTAGTAAAAAGAATAAACACCTTGGCAGTAGAACTAATAAGATACTCTGGACTATTCATAGGCTGGACCAAAGAAGTACGCAGGCACCTTGACAAGAGGACTACATCCAAAATACGATACAGACAAACTCCACAAGAAAAGAAATGAAGGGGGAAGAGGACTGGTAAGTATAGAAGATTGTGTGGAAGACTAAAAAAAGAGCTGGAGAAATACACAACTCAAGACACGGAAAGGCTTATCACTGCAGCAAGAGACACCGTTCCAACGAGCAACCCGTGAAGACTAACAAGAGAAGAAATTAACTTAAATAGCTCGGCATGGCTAAGAAAAGGAAACTTGAACAGAGAAACGGGATCTTTACTGATGGCTGCACAGAACAATGAAATTATGACAAACTACATTAAAGCTAAAATAGATAAAACCCAGAGAAACAGTAAATGTAGACTGTGTGGACAAAGAGACGGAAAAGTAAATCATATAAGTGACTGTAGTAAACTAGCCCAAAAAGAATACAAGAACAGACATGACTGTGTGGGGAAAGCAGTACACCCGGAACTGTGCAAACAATTGAATTTCGAATACGCAGACTAATGGTACAAACATAAACCAGAAACAGTACTGGAAAACGAAAAACACAAAATTATTTGGGATATGGATATAAAAACAGACAAACTCATACAGGCAAGGAGATCGGATGTTATATAATCACTAAGAGGGAAACAATCTTGCAAAATCGTAGACTTCGGAAAAACGAAGCAAATACACGAAACTAGCCATATGGAGCATGAAGAAAGTAAGTATAATACCAATAATCGTAGGAGCACTAGGAACAACTCACAAAAACCTGGAAAAAAGACTGGGAGAAATTGGAATCAAAGCAATCATTGAAACTATACAAAGGATGACAATGATCAAAACAGCTGCAATCTCAAGAAAAATCCTCGAATGCGGAAACCAACACGTATCAGCTACGAAGGGTCACATGGAATCTATAACAGGAAGAAAACAAAACCACAGAAAGAACACCACAAACCAAGGAACAGAAAATGCAAGAAACATCACTTCATGAGCTCCCCCCCCCCAATAAATTACACCGGCATCAACTGACACGACACAAAAATACACCAATGAACATAATAGCAAGAAAAAACATAAGCCTCCTCCCGCTATCCTCCCCCGCTATCCTTCCCAGCTCTCCCCTCCCCTTAAAATAATAAATAAATATATAAATACATATAAAATAAAAATAGTACCAGGGTAGGCTGACACCACACAAAATATTTGCATAGAGTCAAGGAGGATGAGAAGACCGAGGAGGGACAGCACAAATCAGACCTCCACTGGAAGTGCAGAGACTGCTGGGACCTTGGGAAGGCTTATTGCCACCCAAATCCCAGAGAAGACCAATGGTCCTTACCAGCAGGAAATAAATGGTAAACGGCTGTTGTGATACTGCAAGGTTATTTGCGGTGGCTATCGAAAAGAGATGGATAATACTGGAAATCTGGGGAGACTTGTTGTCATTCAGACTCCAGGGAATACCACTGGTTGTCGGTGAGCAATCACTGATGACCTGTGTGAGAACTCCTAGTGAGTACAAATAATAATAATAATAATAATAATAATAATGATGATGATAATAATGATAATAATATTAGAGGTATCGACATCAGTTGGCAGCAGAAGGTTTCAGAGGATGAAAAGATCGAGGATGGATTGCACCACCAAGACTTTGATTGGAAAACTACGGAGCATTGGAATCACGAGGAGTCTTATTCTCACTCAAATTTCAGAGAAAGCCAACGGCCGTTATCAGCAAGAATTCATCAGTAAACGGCTTCTGCGAGAATGCAAAGTTATTTTCAATTGTGATCTAAAGAAGTGGAGCGTACTGGAAATGTGTCGAGAATTATTTTTACTCAGACTGTTTGGGTACACTGGTAATACCACATGTGAAAATTCCTAATGAGCGTCCACTACTCAAAGTAATAAGGGGAAACACGAAACGATGGAAGTCAAGATGTGATAAGGGCAGTTGGGGAGACGACTGATAAGTATTGAAGACTACTTTGACGATGCGATAAAAACACTAGAGTGTGGTTTAGTCGCCAATTGAGTTATCCCTCTTTGCAAATTGGCTGTTTGGAGTCTCTAACTGCTAGATAGCTCTGGCTGGGAGTCAATTTGCATAGATGGTAGATTGATCAGTATAAGAACTGTACTCTTTGGATTGAAGAGGTGATTTGCTCAGTGAAGTTGGCAGTTGGCAGTTGGCAGTTGGTGGAGTATCAGACTGTTATTTTTAAAAAAGTTATCTTTTACGAATAAACAAGAAGCTATTTCGGCGAAAATGGGCGAACGAGTGAAATTAAGCAGTAACATTTTGAGGCCGTTTAAAAGAGAAGACGATGTGGTCGCGTGGCTTAATAAGCGGAAGCTGGTTGCAAAGCTGCAAAAGATTGATGACGTAGCGACATTGATCCCAATGTATTTGGAGGGGAATGCGCTAGCAGTCTATTTGGAAATGGGAGAGGCGAACCAGGCAGATGCCGATAAGACAGCATTTTCGGAGAGTGCTTTTGAGGCTTATAACAAGCTCAGAAGAGTAACCTGGACCGGAGAATCGGTGGACGTATATGCGGCAGATATAAGGCGACTAGTGGAATTGGCCGGATACACGGGACGAAGTCTTGAGAAATTAAAATGGCTCTCGTGTGTGGTTTTCCTGACCGCATCTCAATGGAACTACAACGAATGACTGACATTGAAACCGTGGAGGTAGAAGAGATTTTGAGGCATGTCAGGGTGATGGCGAAATATCCTAGTGAACTGGGAGCGATTACAACCTCTACTGCAACAAGCCTGGTGAAGAAGAGCAGATAGTGAGGAGACGTAAATTTGTTGGAAAATGCTTTAGATGTCAGGGGTCCCACCTGATGACAGACTGTAGTGAACCAAGGCCGGGTGTTATCTGTTTCCGATGTGGCCAGGTTGGACACATTAGTAGGAATTGCCGTTCACTTCAGGGAAACGAGTAAAAGGGTGCTATTGCGCCAGTAGTCGCCCCTTTACTTCTGAAAAGGCGTGTGAGAGTTTACTGCCACAGATAGTTGTTATTGTCAACGCCAAAAGAACAAGAGCCCTTGTTGATACCGGCTGTACAACTGCACTTGTTACGACAAGTGTCGCCAACGTTTGGAATGGAACCAGCAATATTAGAGCAGTAGATGGCAGAGAGGTGAAGTGTTGTGGAGAGACTGATGCCGAGATTATAGTAAGAAATATACCGCTACGATTCCGAGTAATTGTGCTGAATACGCTCTTTGGGGGAATTCATGTGATACTGGGCGTGGATGTTATCGACTGACTGGGAGGAGCTACAATTGCTAAGGGTGAGGTGAAGTTCGGCAAGCAGTATGAAACTAGAATATCAAGAAGTGCGAACAGTAGTAATGCCATCCAGCCGAAAAAATCGAGATCATGTCAGATTGAGGATGAGGACTTCCGAGCCTATTTTGATGGTGACAAGTGGGCAATAAAGTGGCAATGGACCGCGGAACTGCTTGTGCTGACAAATCGGGTTAGCTGTTACGAAAGCACGCGAAGATGAGAGATGACCGCAATTTGAGAAGGAAGTTGAGAGGTGGATTGACGAAGGAATTTTAATACCATGGTCAGGGAAGATTGAAGGAATTCTGCCACTCATGGCAGTGGTTCAGACTACCAAGAAGAAAGTCAGGCCAGTATTGGATTTCCAAAAGTTGAACAAGCACGTGGCCTGACACACTAAAGATGGAATCGACGTATGTGAAGAAGTCATAAGAGAGTGGAGGAAAAGAGAGCGATCAACCAAAATTGTGGACTTAAAATCGGCCTACCTTCAAATCCATGTGGACAAGAAGCTATGGCGGTATCAATTGGTCGAATATAAACGTAAGATTTATTGCTTGGCCAGACTAGGATTTAGACTGAATTCTGCACCGAAAATTATGACGGCAGTGCTTAAGACCGTGTATCCCAAATACGATGCTGCGAAAAGCGCCAGCTGTTCTTATATCGATGATGTACTGGTTGACAAAACAGAGGTGACTGCAGAAAGGGTGAGAGACCATGTCAAAACATATGGACTGACAGCTAAGCCATCGAAGTCGTTAGCAAATGGAATGTCTCTTGGATTGAAATTACAGCGGACTAAGGCAAAAAGTTGATATTTGGAAGTAGGACCGAAATCCCTGAAGTCACGGACGGCCTAACAAAGCGAGAACTTTTCTCAGTGTGCGGGAAGTTGGTTGGTAATTATTCCATGGTCGGATGGCTGCGGACTGAATGCAGCTTTATTAAAAGGTAGATCGGTATGGACCGATGGGAGAATGAAATTGACTTAGAGGTGTTGAACATGATAAAGGAAGTGATCGCGGAAGAAAAAAAAGGTGGACACTGTAAAGGGAGAATGCCACGTAAAATGTGGCCAGAAACAGGTGATATGGAGCGACGCTAGCAGCCTGGTATTAGGAGCATCGTTGGAAATAGAAGGTGTAACATCAGAAGATGCTACATGGCTACAAAAGAAGAATGATAGCGCCTACATCAATGTTGCGAAGCTCGAAGCCACAATGAAGGGTATCAACCTGGCTTTGAAATAGGGGCTAAAAGCAGTGGACATTAGAACGGACTCGGCAACAGTGACATCGTGGATTAAGTAAGAAGGGTCGGGAAATAAACGGATTAGGACCAAAGGAGCAGCTGAGATGCTTATCAAGCGTACACTCGGGGCACTTGGAGACTTGATCAGAGAATTCAAATTGAAAGTAACCGTCACATTGGTTCAATTACAAAAAACAAAGCAGACATGCTGACCAGAATGAAAAAGGCTTGGCTACGAGAGAAGAAAGATGTGGCTCCGGTGTGCTGTATAGTAAATGTAATGAAGCACCTGTATAATATGCATCATTTTGGTAAGGAAAGGACGTTATATTTGGCACGAAAAGTGAATCCGAACATCGCAATGGAAGATGTTCAGGATGTAGTTAAACACTGTAGAAAGTGTCAGTCCATTGACCCTCCGCCATCCAGGCATGAAAAAGAAGAACTGCATGTAACAGACAATTGGAGGCCACTGGCCATTGATATAATGCATTACAGACATAAACTGTATTTAACTATGATTGGCTGTGGACCTGGGAGAGCAGCAATATAGCAAACAATTAGAACAGAAACAGCAAAAGAGATTAAGAGAGTTGTTGAGGAGGTGTTTATAGAGAGGGGGGTCAGTAAAAGAGGTCTTAATGGACAACGGGATGCCCTTCCGCTCGGACGTCTTTAGAAAACTAGGTGAGAAGTGGGGTGTTAGGCAATGTTTTAGAACCGCGTACCACCCAAGCGGCAATGGAATCATAGAGAGACATCATCGAACTAGAAAAGCTATGGCAGCAAGAAGCCAAATTTCGCTCCAAGAAGCGGTTTCTTGGCATAACATGGCACCGAAGGCTGGCCAAGACGAAACGTCAGTGCCACATCGATATGTCTTCACATATGAATGGCGACACCCACTGGCAATGGCGGAAAAAGTGGAACAGGGGCAAGTGAAAATCACGGTGAGTGAGGAGGCGTGGGTGAAACAGCCCAACGTCAGATGTACAACTCACAGTAACTGATGTACTATCTGAAAAGCACGTATCAGTTAACGGAGTGCCTCGTCACATATTATACATACGGAGAGTTTCCTTACCATCAATGAAGAGGTTGTTGAAGTCCTCAAGAAGAACCCGTGTGAAGGTCGCAACGCGAACGAAGACGGCTGACGTGGATGGTGGATTATGAAACCAATTATTGATCGTGAAGATCAAGGCGGCGTGTGGTTTGGTCGCCAATTAGGTTATCCCCCTTTGCAAATTGGCTGTTTGGAGTCTCTAACCGTTAGGTGGCTCTGGTTGGGAGTCAATTTGCATAGGTTTATGGATTGATCAGTATAAAAACTGTGCTCTTTGGATTGAAGAGTTGTGTTGCTCAGTGAGCAGAGCGAAGTGCAGAGAGAAAGAGATGAAGTTGGCAGTTGGCAGTTGGTGAAGCATCAAACTGTTATTTTTCAAGACGCTTTCTTTTACGGATAGACCAGATAGAGAACATTCATAGCACAAAATACACAATGCCACCGCCAAGGTGAACAATAGACAGAGCAACGAAACGAGAAATAAAAAAACAAAGAAAAATGGGGAAAAAAATCAGTTACATGGATGATTTATAGGAGTGACAAAAGAAATGGCACGCGGAAATACTTCGACATGGCTATGGAAAAGGACATTTGAACAGAGAAACGGGATCTCTATTAATAGATGCACAAAACAACGCGATCAGAACGTACTACATAAAAACCCAGATAGGCAAGAACTAGGAAAACAATAAATATAGACTCTGTAGACAATGAGACAAAACGGAAAACCATATCACAATGCATCAAACTTATCAGAAAAGAATACAAAAACAGACTGGGTTTTGAAAATGGTTCACTTAGATCGATGCAAGCGAGTGCAAGTTAAACATAAAGAAGAATAGTAACAGATCAAAACAGAGTTATTATTGAAACATGAAAGGCATAGAATTCTCTGAGATATGGAAATAGAATCGAGCAAAATAATTCAAGTATAAAGACTGGGCGCGATAATAGTCAACAAGAAGTAAAAACATGTTAAATAGTAGGTTTCGCCGTCACAACACTTCATAGGGTGAAGATCAAGGAAACAAAACCCAAGCAAATATATTAAACTTGCTAGAGAGCTGAACGGAATATGATACATGAAGACAATCACTCTAATACCAATAATAGAAAGAACACTAAGAACAGTTTCGAAACCTGGAAATATCAACAAGAGAAATTGGAATCAAAGGAATCATTTACACTAAACAAAGCACGGTACTGATTAAAACTGCTGAAATATTTAGAAAAATCCTGCCGAAATCAACTCACATAAAAATACGGTGCCGAGTAATCACAGGTAAATTGAAATAAAATAACACTGCATAGAAATGACCAAACTAGATATGAAAACTACCAGCATCTGACCACTAGATCAACGATTCAAACGAGTAAAACAAAAGAAGCAAGGAAAAGATCACATAATTCTGATAAACATATGCCATAATATTATTTAGAGAAAATACTGAAACTAGCAACATCACGTCTGTGAGATAGAGGGTACAGAGAAGAAGAAAGGGGGTGGAAAATTACAGAAAGGTTTGTGCACTTTATCAGAAACCCTTAAATGGGACGGAGATTAACCAGCCGAAATATAACAACAGTGCCCCATACATGGTCTGATAGTAGATTCGTAGATATATAAAATAGTCTCAGGTGTGAGAAAGTGTTTGAAGCGATAGAGAGAATCGACTTTACGTGAAGTTAAAAGAGCAATCGATCTAATAATGAACTTGAAAAAAGAGTAGAGCCATCCATGAGAATCTCAGGAAGAAAAGGGGCACGTCTACGATTGAAAGACACGAGCTAAGTTAGCAGGATTAAATGAAACAAGCTATTTCGTACCTCAATCCACAACTGAACCCCGGTCAACTTCTAGATCAGTTGCATATTTTGACTGACTCGAGGAAGATGGGTTAGAAATAACACCAGAATAGAGAGTGGTATCATAAGCATAGATGTTAATTTTCTGAATAATATTCTCTGGAAGATCATTGATATAGAGAAGAAACAGTGTTGCGCCTAGAATAGAGCCCCGAAGGAAAACCAGCATTGATAGGAAAAAGAATGAAGAGAAAACGTCTAAAGTTACTAGCAAGCTTCGATCAGAAAGAAAAAACCTAATAATGTCAAGAACCTTACAACTCACCAAATCAATGGTAAACGGCTGTTGCGAAAAAGCAACGTGATTTAACATCGTTACAGAAAGAAGCGAAGAGTGCTGGAAATCTGTTAAAGCTTCTTGTCACTCAGACGTCAGAGAACATCACTTCGTATTGTCAATGATCAATCACTGATAATTACTTGTGTGAAAGGGGGATTAGAAAAAAATAAAACACTGGACAACCAAATTATATAATCTGAAAGTAATAAAAAGAATAGATTCTTAGTAAGATATTATGGACCCTTCATAAGCTGGGCAAAAGAAGAAATCGGCCAGTATCATTCTTCTGGTGTATTGTGCATGGTTATTGAGCTAAAATTAGGGAACTAATCACCATGCACAATGCACTACAACCGAAGGATCATACTGACCGATTCGATGTAAAACGGAGATAAGGGAGAAGTGGAATATTAAGTATAGAAGATTGTGAGGATGATGCAAAAATAGAAAAAATACATACACCAAAGTTGAGAAAGGCTGATTAACGCTGCAAGAGGCACCGCCAAAATAAACAAAAAAGGAGCAGCGAAACTGGAAACAACAAAATAAAAAGCCGAGGAAAACAAAACGCTAAGACAAGTTTTTACATAAACGAATTATAAGACTGACCAAAGTGCTATACACGAAAACACATCAACATAGCTACGAAATCGTTACTGATCGCCGCACACACGCAAATACGCAACCAGAACGAACTATATGAAAGCAAAAGAAACTAAAAAAAACAAAATAAAACAAAAAGCCAGAAAAACAGTAAACGGAGACAATATGGACCAGGGATTAACATAATGTGAATGCAGCAAATTAGGACTAAAAGAATCACAAAACAGACATGACTGCGTGGGAAAAGCAGTTCACTGTGTGTGTACAATTTGTCTGCATGCTCAAAGTTATGCAAAAATAATTCCCTGAGAAATGGCGGTACACACAGACAAACTGATCTAAGCAAGTATAGAAGACGACATATTAGTCAAGAAGAGGGAAAACCCGACGAAATTGTAGATTTCGCCGTAGCAACAGATCACAGGGTAAAGATTGGGGAGGTAGAAGAGTTAGAACTAGTCAGAGAACTGAAAAGAATGTGGTATATGAAGAAATTATTATAATACCAATAATTGGCGGAGTACTAGGAAGAGTTCCGAAAAATCTGGAAAAAGATTAGGAAAAAATTTTAATCAAAAGGGGAATTGACACTATAAAACGCACGGCAATGATGAAAACAGTCGAAACAATAAGTGAAATCGTTAAGTGCGGAAACCAACCCGCATAAGCAAAGAGCGCAAAACAAATAGAAGTAAGTTGAAATAAAAATACAACAAAAATATAGAAAGAACTTTGCACAAATTGAAGAAAATTGCAACTAATAGATATCCCATAATCTAAGTACTCCCCACTTCGAAGCCTTAGTTTGTACTCCACAAAATGATCCTGAAGGGTCAGGAAGAAGGGAAATATCGACGTAAGAGAGCACCATCCAAGGCTTCACTGGAAGGGTGCAGAAAATACTGGAATCATACTGCCACTCAGATTTCAGAGTAAACCAACGGCAGTTATCAACGAGAAATAAATGGTAAACGACTGTTACGAGAAGGCAAAGTAATTTGAAACGGTTGTCGAAAGAGTCTGAAAATGCTGGATATCTGCGGAGACTGTTGTAACTCACCCTCTAGGGAATACCACTTCTTATTGTCAGTTTGCAATCGTGTGAGAACTCCTAGTGAGAAAATAATAATAATAATAATAATAATAATAATAATAATAATAATAATAATACTATTCCAATATGCTTAAAAATCAGTATATATATATATATATATATATATATATATATATATATATATATATATATATATATATATATATATATAACCCCTCTATAATAAAGAGCGATGTGAATTTATATCTAAATGAACGAATGCGAAAGTTTATCCAATCTATTCTTACTATCTTAACATCAAAATAGGTTGTGCCTATTTAATTGTATAATACAACTTAAGTTTTCGAAATATCGTAGAAATAGCGGACTGCACACACCCACAAAACGTTTTAATTCTCATAATTTGCATATTTATTTTATAAACAGCTTCTAATAAATTAAGATTTTGCAATGTACAGTTGTAATTTTAGATTGTTGTATTTTCTTATATGTACGCAATATTTTCGTCGACAATAAAACGTCCGAGTAAGCTGGGATGCTGAGAAAAGATACGTCTGATGTCGCCGGGATACTGAGAATAGATCCGTTTGATGTCGCCGGGATGCTGAGAACAGATACTACACGTTGATCTTAGTCAGAAGGCATAGGAACCATAAAATTATTTTAAAGCATTTTTAAATCAATCAAAAAAAATGATTTAATCTAATCGTGTATTTATCTTTAATTTCGTATTTTTTATTGTTCAGCAATGTGTATTGTTTTGCAATTTCTATTGTTCAGCGATTACTATTGTTCAGCAATTACTATTGTTAAGTCATTTAAATTGTTTAGCAATTTCTATCGTTTAGCCCTGTTTATTATTTAGCAATTTTGATAGTTTAGCAATTTTTTTTATTGTTTACCAATTTCTATTGATTAGCAATTTCTATGGTTAAGCAATTTCTATTGTTCAGCAATTTCTATTAATTAGCAATTTCTAGTGTTTAGCTATTTCTATTGCTTAGCAATTTTTATTGTTTACCAATTTCAATTGATTAGTAACTTCCATTGTTTAGCAATTTCTATTGTTTAGCAATTTCTATTATTTAACAATTTACATTATTTAACAATTTCTATTATTTAGCCATTTCTATTGTTTAGCAATGTTCATTGTTTAGCAATTTCTATTGTTATGCAATTTTTTTTTTTGCAATTTCTATTGTTTAGCAATCTTTATTGTTTAGACATTTCTATTTTTTTGCAATTTCTATTTTTTTGCAATTTCTATTATTTTGCAATTTCCATTGTTTAGTAATTTCTATTGTTTAGACATTTCTATTGTTTAGCAATTTTAATTGTTTAGCCTTTTCTATTCCTTAACAATGTCTATTCTTTAGCAATTTCTGGTGTTTAATTTTTTAAAATTGTTTTGCAAGTTCTATTGTTGTGCCATTTCTATTGTTTAGAAATTTCTATAATTTAGCCCAATTCTATTGTTTAGCAATTCTCTTTATTTAGCAATTTCTATTATTTAGACATTTCTATTGTTTAGAAATTTCTATTCTCAAGCGATTTCTATTTTTAGCAATTTCTATTGTTTAGCAATTTATGTTTTTCAACATTTTCTTGTTAGAAAATTCTATTGTTTTGCAATTTCTTTAGTTTGACATTTCAATTGTTTAGCTATTTCTATTCTTTAGCCATTTCTATTGTTAAGCATGTCTATGGTTTAGCAATTTTTGTATGACAATTTCTATGGTTTTACAATTTATTTTAGCAATTTCTATTGTTTAGCAATTTTTTTTAGCAATTTCTATTGTTTAGCAATTTTTTTAGCAGTTTCTATTGTTTAGCAACTTCTATTATTTAGCAATTTCTATGGTTTAGCAATTTATATCTTTAGCAGTTTCTATGGTTTAGCAATTTCTATTGTTTTGCATTTTTTTATCTAGTCATTTCTGTTGTTAATCCATTTCTGTTGCATAGCCATTTCTGTTGTTTAGCCATTTCTGTCGTATAGCTATCTCTATTGTTCAGCAATTTCTATTGTTTAGCAATTTTTATTGTTTAGTCATTTCTGTTGTTTAGCCATTTCTGTTGTTTAGCTATTTCTATTGTTCAGCAATGTCTATTGTTCAGCAATTTCTATTGTTCAGTAATTTCTGCTGTTTAGCCATTTCTGTTGTTTAGCCATTTCTGTTGTATAGCTATCTCTATTGTTCATCAATTTTTATTGTTTAGCCATTTCTATTGTTTAGCCATTTCTGTTGTTTAGCCATTTCTGTTATTTAGCTATTTCTATTGTTCAGCAATTTCTATTGTTCAGTAATTTCTATTGTTTAGCAATTTATGATTGTTTAGCGATTTCTCTTGTTTAGCAACACGCATTTGCGATGTTAATTTTTTGATTTAATTGCCTGTGCAAACCAATTAAGAGAATATCTTATTTCTAATAAAAAGTGTGAAACTTTTGGTCGAGGCCAAATGAACTAACTTTCTTATTTCTTTATACTTTACCTGATTTAACAGCATTTACGAAAATCTGATGGAATTACAAAATTCGTTTTTTAAGTAATTTTCTCTGTTAGTTCATTAAACATTAGCAGATGACATTTGTAATGTGTGTCTTTTTTAACAGACTCGCAGACAAACGAGAAGTTGTCACCCAATGTTATTAATATAGAGACTGGTTAGGATAAATCACGATGATTTCTGAAAAGTAAACAAGATAAATACGACTCGCGCAACAAAATCTGCACAAGTAGAGCATTATTTCTGACACATTTGCAGTTTGTAATGTAAAAGCAGACAGACAGACAGACAGACCGACAGACAGACCGACACCTTTTGTCTTTTATTAAATGCTCAACGTTGCTCAACTATTTCTCTATATAATAATATACTAAGGCAGTCTATGTTCGTATGTACGTTATCATTTTTTACACCCATGTGCAAAAATGAGATCGTCTGATCGCCAAAAATTAAAATTTTACCCATTTCAAAATGAATTATTCTAAAATCGAATAAACTCAACTTTTAAAACACACCCATTGCATTCTTTATAATATAATATATCTAATTGTTACAATCTTAAATAAGTAAATTATTTATTTTCAATGATTTAAATTGTTGCAATATATAGACAAATAAAAAGGTGAAAACGTTCGTTTTATTTCTTAAAAAACATACCCATCTGCAAAGTGCAAAGTTCTAAAGTATTGTACGGTAAGAAGAAAGCGAAGACGGTGCGCAATCCACCGTGGAATTTCTACTGGGTTGTCATGCTAGTAAAAAGTAATATCAACGATGAAAAAATAACAAACCAAACAAACCGCAAAAGACGATCTGTTGACATTGGTTACCCTTAGTTGATAATCTATAATCTATAAACAATTCCTCTGCAGTCTTGAGTTAATTGTTAATTGTTAATTGTTCAAGTTCCATCATGATGATGATGATGATGATGATGATGATGATGATGATTACGACTATTTGTTGTCATTTGACAGATTGAGGATGATCTCATTTTACCTATGAACTCATTACTTGTACTTAGGGTTAATAAGAACATAATAGACGCATACACTTTGAAGACTACATAAAAATAAAAAAAGCGAAATTCTCTTTGCATTTCAAACGTACAGTTTTATGTAAAGCTGCTGGCCACGTGAAAGCACGGGAGTGTCATCAAAGGACAGTTTATATAAGCGTTGGTATCATTGAAAATACGAACGAAACGATAAGAAAGAAGTCGCAAAAAATAACTTTTAAATCAACATCATATCCAGTTATTCCTAAAAGTGGCATGATCCTCAAGAAATGCTTTTCTAGAAAAAAAAAGAACAGAGGATTGTCCGGAGTATTAAGAATTACATTAACTACTATTATTTACATGGTTTTATGTTTTGTATGAAGCTATCTTTTCGTTTTTCAGATGTGAAAAAATTCATAATTTGTTTCCGAGAAACACACGTATATATATATATATATATATATATATATATATATATATATATATATATATATATATATATATATATATATATATATATATGTGTGTGTGTGTGTGTGTGTGTGTGTGAATGAATAGCGTGGTGCAGTGATTACCGCGTGCCAGGTTAAAATTTTGTCAGTGTAATTATATCACGTTCACTAAAAAACTTAGAAAAATGTTGAATCAATATATCCTGTCTGTAGGATTGACTAGATTCTGAAGCCATAGTTTTGCAACTCGGCTAGGAGAAAGAAGCATCCAAAATAATACCAGTCGTTCTGGATTTATTACCACTTGACTCAAACATTGACGATTCAGAAAATGTGAGGTTGATAATTACGTAATACTTGTTTCACTACATATAATATATAGATACATGCATACATACGTGTACGTATGTATGCATGTATATAGGTATATACATGTATATATATATACATATCAGGCATGTCTTGATAGATCACTCTGGTGACAAGTTATGGGTTTCTATTTCATGCAATATCTATCTATATATGCAATATATATATATATATATATATATATATATATATATATATATATATACATACATTCACATGCATATTCTTGGTCTAAATATTCCAGGTTTAGCTTTTTAGAGGGACGTACATACAGACATACGGACAAATGCACTTTATTTATATACAGATGACAATTTCTACAGCTGCATCCGAAAGGGAAGGGTAACAAATTACAAACAGACCCCGCCCCTGTCACCCGGATAGACCGAAATAATCGGACACCGTGATAATGACACGGTTTCGCAT
>OY744547.1:35752623-35772623 GCA_963556195.1 Sepiola atlantica
CAGAAAAAAATGTCTGTATGAACTGAAGATGACAGATCATTGTTGAAATATTTGATTAAAATAAATGAAAAAAACGTTTTATTTATTGAAAAAAAAAATCGCATCACGTCATCTGGGTTTTTAATCTGATTTCATCTTTTTCATCTTTTTCACATGACGATGCTTAAAAGTAGCTCAACTGATTTTATAAAAGCGGGAATTAGTTCGCGAGAGCTTTTTCGACTAACATCTCACCAGGAGAAATAGCTGACAATTCATGCTGTGCAACTAAGTATGACATAGAGTGGTTATAGATAGATGGATGTTACATAGGGCGGATTACACCTGAAATGTTAACATGTTTGAATCCCTCGCTATCGCTTTGCGAGACGAAGGGCTTCATAAGATCTTTGATTGTCATTGGGGAAAGTTAGTTGGCCACAAATTTTCTTCGGCCTTTACAGCTAATCTGCCTTTTAAACGATGTTACTAGATTCATTAAATTACATGTATCTTAAACGTTTATTCCCTCATCACATCGGCATTTGATTTCCCCATGATTGCTCTTTCTCGTGAATCTTATATTTTGCATATATATATATATATATATATATATATATATATATATATATATATATATATATATATATATATATATATATACACTCGAACCTTTTTCTCTTCTTTTCGTAGGGATGTTTTGCCAGCCATTCGAAAAGAATTCTGTTGTTTATAAATTCATGTGTTAGTGTGGAGCTGACTACGTTGGCAAGACATGCCAAAGATTAGAATTTAGAATATCCCAACACATACCACGTGATATACGCCTACACAAGGTTTCGAGATCATCCGGGAACTTTCAGGCATAGGAATCAGTCATCGGTAATCACCTGGTTAGTACAAATAGTTGTTCTGACAACTATTCCGATGGGTGGTTTTCTGTTTTACACAGTGCCAGGTCGAACTATCATCTCAATATTATTGAGGCGTTAGTTATCAACAATTCTCGACCTAGCCTGTGTAGACAAAAGATTTTGAAGCATCAGTTAGAGATCTTTAATGATTCTAAGGAACCATAACTTTGAGAGATTTACATTTTTTCCTCTCTCAATCGTTTTCTCCAACTGAAACAATTTTTTCCCCTCATATCTCATTCGATTTTCTTAGATCCTTCCTCTTAGATAGTCAGACGATAAGGCCTTAAGGAAAATTTTAGCAATTTTTTTTTTCACCCGCCCGTTGCATTGATTAAAAAATGTTTCCTCTGAAATCTATCCTACGATTTTTTTGTACGCGAAATTTACTTACATATATATATATACATATATATAGAGAGATTGAAGAAAAAAGAGTGATAAATATGCGACGATTGTCCAAATTTATTTCAAATTTCAATTGTTCAATGCAAGGTGCATTCAGTAATAAACTAGTGTTTATTATTCTTTCCTTAAGCCAAGGCTTTTCAAAGATCGAAATCTTATCATCAGAGAAATACAGATGGATAAGTTGGCTTTCGAAAAAACCAAAGTTCAAATATTTGAAAAATATGAAAATTATAATTAAAAATTATTAAAATAATTTTTGTTAAAAAAACGTATTGAATGAAAAGAAAGGAAAGTTCCGTGAAAAAGATATGCAAAATGTCCGGGTGGTAAATTTCCGTTGAAAAGAAGTCCGGTGAAATTGTAGAATGTGAAGAAAAACTGTTTGCGTGGGAGCAGATTGGAGAAAGTGCTCAAAAAGTAGGTAAGTCAAGATGCACTTAAAGGAGATTGAGAAGAGGAAAACAGGCCATTTTTTTATGTACTTCCAGGGCCAAGTAAAACAGAAGAATCTCTTTCAAGGCTTAAATATATATATATATGCCCGATCCCAATGATCCCAACCATTTATCTGCCGAAACCAACATTATGTCATCCTTCCATGCTCTTATATGTCTTATTTTCCTGATGTCCTTTCATCTAGTCACCCTTAATCGACGCCCATCTTCCCCTATGTAAATTATTTTATGCACCTTTCTTATCGATACACTTTCCCACAACTTCTACAACTTCCTATTCACAGAATAAGCTATCCACACTAAGAGCATTATGACATAGTTTCCATATATTATACTTACACTTAATTAGTTTCGTGAACTATGCAATAATATATTAAATACTCTTGTAATGAAATGTTGTTTTAAATTATATATACATCTTTTCCCTTTCCTAAATCTTTTTAAAAACTTCCTGTTCTCACATTCTATATCTTTAAGTGAAATGGAATTAGAAGAAGGAATATGATAGACTAATTCCATATGACCATACATTAATTAACTTTTACATAATTATCTCCCTTTGACCGTCACGAACTCAAGCCATCTTTGAGTTGACCTCTTAACTATCCTTATTATCCCCCATTAATCATTATTTTGACTTCGCTTTCCCTTCTCACCACGTGTTGACCCGAACCTATATTTACAATAAAAATACTTAAACCTAAATATTAACTTGTAAAAATTAATTAAATAAAAAATAAAACAAATCTAAATATTTATATTTTAAGATTAACTAAATAAAATATTCTTGATAATTTATAACATAACTTAACGATTGAATGTCATCTTTCTTTTTCTTATCCCTGTCACAATTGTCTGCGAGCCTTCTCTTTCTTTCTGTGAAGCTCATGTTTTGACTAGCGGAGTCAATCTTGGTGTTCCTCACCCAACCCGTTCGGTCCAATTTTTGTTTTCTTTTTTAAATAGAGAGGTTGTTACTATCGAAATGATTAAAGTTTCTACCATTCCAGAGCTTTAAATATTTAGCAGTAAGTCCCTAATTTTACAATTTATATTTAAACCTTTTTGAAATATCAATAAATTGATCCGAGAGTTATACACTTATACCGTCTCATGTCATTTATTTTTGTTCATCCCATATTCCACCTTCCGATATTTAAACATTGCTTTGCTCCTGCTCCAGAATTCTCACCTTCATACTTACTTGTTTACCAGCAATGTTTCAAGCTAACTACCATATATATATATATATATATATATATATATATATATATATATATATATATATATATATATATATATATATATATATATATATATATATATATATATACACAATTTGACAAAAGTTCTGAGAAGCATCTTTAAGAAATTTAAAAACTTTGAAAAACAGACAAAACATTCCATTGGAGTAAACGTTTTAAGATGCAAATATTTTTTCTTAAAATTCGTTAAAATTTTTTTCTTGACTGTTTTTCTTATTAATTTCGGACAGTAATATCAGAGTAGCAATAATTTGTAAGTTATGCTTTGGCCCGGAACTAATATATATATATATATATATATATATATATATATATATATATATATATATATATATATATATATATATGTAAATATATATAAATATATATATATATATAAATATATATATATAAATATATATATATATAAATATATATATATATATAAATATATATAAATATATATATATATATAAATATATATATATATATAAATATATATATATATATAAATATATCTATATACTACTAAAAGTCTATGGGTCTTGTATGTTTGCAATCAGCTTTCAGCTTTCCGGTTTTCAACATCCGGTTGCGCATGCGTAAATAGCATCGTCTTCCAATCTGTTATTCCAATTCCGTTGAACTCCTTTTATTAACGAACGCATGAAATTTTTCATTCTGGAAATGTTTATATCGCTTTAAATATAAAACAATTACATTTAATTTCATCAAATAGTTTTTTTGTTTTCTCCACGGCTAAAAACATTCAACGGCAGGACTTTGTAAAGTCTGTCGCAGTTTCAAAAAAGCTCCACCCTTTTAAAAAACAAAAACAAACAAACAAAACAATCACAATCATTATTAATATCAATAGCGGCGGTGACGAAGCCACCTCCCACTTTTCCTCTCACAGATTTCACCACTCCTACTCCCTCTGTTTTCGTTACGTACGCGAGACAGCCGGTTGTACCCCCTTCCTTTCTCAAATCGCCTTTATTTTTATAATCTTTTAAATGAAATTGTTAGTTGAAACTAACAATTTCATTTAAAAGATTATATATAAAAATTTGAATTTAACTATAATAAGTATTATGGTACCTGTTCAGTGCATATTTACCTATAAGTATGGCCAACCACTTATAATTCAGTAACTGTAATTTAAAAAAAAAACAATTATAATAAACAGAACGACGCATAGAAATCTATCTATATTCTTTTTTCAACAATTACATTTAATTTCATCAAATAGTTTTTTTGTTTTCTCCACAAGTGTCACGCACATACATGAATTCCATAGCTAATATAACAAACTGACCCAACGGGTCACGGGTGGTCTAGTATATATATAAATATATATATATATATATTAATAAATAAATAAATATATATATAAATATCAATAAATATATATATATAAATATATGTATTCATATAAATATATATAAACATTTATATATATATAAATATATATGTATCAATATATATATATAATTGTATATGTATATATATATATATAAATTTATATACATATATATATATATAAACATATATGTTAATATATATGAATTTATATAAATATATATAAATATATATATATGTTGCTTTTAGTTATACAACTATAACAATTGTTTTCAGTTCCTAAGTGATAAAAATGCAGACGATTGCATTATTATTTGCCTTTAACTTTATACGACGTATTTTTCGATAAAAATCGTACACATTTCAAGGCAAAGCGTCATAGTCCGGGGGTAAACGCAACACAACTGAAATAAATATCGAAGGTTTGATCGTTGTCTAAGTTAGCCATGCTGATTGCGGCTGTAAGCCAGAAACACCTGCTAATAGATTACTTTTATGTACGTACAAAACTAATATATATATATATAAACGAAAAATACGTTTTAAAAATTTAAGATCGACTAATAATGCAATTTTCTATAAATAAATATATATAAATATTTATATATACATATACTCATATATATATACATATATACATATGTATTTATATATACAGACATATCATTATACAAATATACATATCTTAATATACATATCTAAACATAAAGATATATAAATATATATATCAAATATCAGACTAAATATATACTTTTAGAGAATTGTACCTATTGTGAAATGATTTAAGCTCAATATACGGGATGGAGCAATTATAAATAGACATAGAGGAAAAGAGATAAAGATGTGCGAATGACAAATCTATTTCATCTTGTTCAATGCAAGGTGTACTCGATAAAAAAGACTTGTGTATTTTTTCTATCGTTAAGCCAGGCTTTTCAAAGATTAAAATTTTACCATCAGAGGAATTACATAGATGGATAAGTTGGCAATGGAATAGCCAAAATTAAAAATTTGAAAAAAATAAAGAAACAATATAAAGTAATGAAAAGTAAAAGTGCGTGCGTATATATATAGATTCTGTCCAGTTGGGAAAATGTTCGCTGAAAAAAGATTTTAAAATGGAAAAAGATATTTCGTGAAGACGGCGTCAGAAATGGTCAAAATGTAGTAAATCCAACAGAATGATGTTCAGTTCAACCGTAGATAAAAAGCGCTTATTAGGATGTAAGTTGGAGAATTAGGGCCATTTTAAAAAATACTTCCGTGGACCGCGAATGATAATAGTATTTTAATAATTGAGTTTAAAATATTGTATATATTTCAAGTAGGCCGATCAACTGGTGAAAGGTGTTAGTTACTCCGATCGAACCTAAAGTCTGAGAGAAAATTTTCTGGTCAAAAACGAGGCCAGCAAAAAGGGGGTAACTGTAGGGATGTGGGAGGAGAGGGTTTGGCAGAGGAAACTTTAGCTGATGTTACGAATGGGGTGGGAGAAGGGTTTTTTTTAGTTACATCTCATCGCTTGTAATCAACAATATAATTTAATTACTGTTAGTTCATTTGCCAGGTATAGTACGGCTTTAGTAAAGAGTTGGAGGTTGGGCTTCTATAAGCTAATACAGTAGCGTTGCTGGTTAATAAGTTAACAGTTCGGGGGTCGGGGAGAATATCCCCGTATTTAAACGGATTTTTCTTTAGACAAAATTATATATAATTCAAAAGGATTCTAATTGGGAATTAGGGCTCAGACGGTTGGAGATCTAGAATTTACGTGTTTAAGATGCACTTATCTGGATAATTATAGTATTTTAAAGTTTTATGTTTAAAGAAATTATAGATTTCACAGTTAGTTAATATTAAGTGCGTGACTAATTAAGATACCTTTTAGATATTACTTATGTTAGGATTGGGAGCGGTGTTAATATGTTTGCATCAAGGGAGTTCTAGTATAAGGATTATGGGGTTGGATTGAATTGATTATGCAACCGAAGTGATACCATGGAGTATTGAAATTACAGATAGATTTAAGGAGGGCAAATAGGCCATTGTAGGGGTAACCGGGGCGCAATTTTAAGGTGGGAGCTATGGGATCTATGTGAAAACGATTGTCGGTGGAGCGCTGCGTCCACAGAGTCAATGGATTGTATGCAAAATGAGATAAGAGGTAATGGATAAGTATGTAAATGGGGTTAGCTAATAATTGAAAAAATAGGTTAGAAATTAGAGTGTTGGAGTAGAAGAAAAATGAGGATTAGTGGAGTGGAGAAGAATAATGTTTGTTCTTGATTTATGTTAAGGATTATGGGTTAATAAAGTTATTAGGTGCACATGAAAAATACGCTATGTTATTGGGATGACTACTTGTAAAGTTGGAAAGGTGAGGAGTTAAAAAGTTCAACAAATTATAAAATAAAATAATTTATCTAATGTTAGAGGTTAGGGTTGTTGTTGTTGTTGGCTGGAGAGGGGTGTCAGAGGGAGTAATGAAATTGATGTATTTAAATTTTCGTTTGGGCCTGCGAAATAAGTTCGTTTTTAGAATAAATAATATTTTTGCTTTTAGCTGCTGTAGCTATCATAAATGTTTCAAGTGTACATAGGTGGCAACAAGCAGATCCTGGAAAATAGGACCTATACGTTTTTAATATTGAACAATGTGGGGAGTAGGGGGTGCTTTTACGCTTTAAGTTTTTAATTAAATTGGACAGAGAGGTGCCAGTGATATTGTTGTTATTGTGCTTGAAGGAGTAATATGGTTTAAGATTTGGGTCTTGAAGGGGAAAGCACTACCCCCAATGTAATTTTGTATCTTGTGTGGGGTTGTTTTTGTGGTATTTGTGTTATTTATAGTATCGGGAGTAGTTTGGGTTTGCATGCTCAAGATCTGAGCCAAAGTTAAGTTGGAATTATTAGGTGGAGAAGATAAGAGAGTTTGAGAGGTAAGATCAAAGTTATTGTTAGTTAGCGGTGGTTGTTGGTTAGTGTTGGGATGTTATTTAGGGTGTCGTTCAGGGAGTTGGGGATGCGGAGGCCTATAGGGTTAAGAGAGATTTTGCATGCTGGTCTTAGTGTGCATAATAGCATTTTGCGGGAATTGTTTTAGAGTACATACGTATATGACGTCACTTTGTATGCAATTGCTGTTTAATGGACATTCTCTGGATTTCTGGCAGTTACAATTATTAGTAGGGGATATAATTGGTGCTATTTTCTGGACAAATTTATTTTTTTGGTATTAGAGGTGATGATAGTCTGCGCTATATTGGGCATTGTGTAGTAAGATATTTTAATAGAGTTTTTTATTCAAAATTGTGCTGTATCTATGCGGGTGCTTGAAGGAGTTATCTATAATTTTGAAGAATTACTTAGGGATATTGGTTTAAACATTACAAGTATAGGATGGATTAAACCAAATACTATTCTTTCTTCTAAGTCTTTTACTTTTTCTATGTTCTTGAGGGTCAGCAAGTTTGTCAATATTCATAGTTTTTGTGGGCCTATTTATATATGTTTTGTTTTTCTTGGGTATTGTATCATTCATCTGTTTTCTATCCTGCATTGCCATGTTGTGTGTGATTATACTTAGAGGTTTATTTTCCTAGATGAAGCTAAAGGTTTCAGAGTTTACGTCTAGTGTTAGGTAACGGAAATTAGATATTCTTTTCTCAGGTTGTTTTTAAAGAAGTTGTGTAGATTTTTAATGGTGTTATTGTATTGCTTCGATCTCTCTCTTGATACAAAAAGTGCGTCATCCCTGTATAGACCACCGTGCACATCCCCGGAGTCGAATTTTAATTCTCTTAATAGGTACAAACCCACAAGGTCAGTGACCTGGACAGAGTTCGAAGACGCCATAGTAATATCGAAATTATTGGGTGTATCTTTCCTAGTCCCGAATTTATTGTCAAATTCTAATAGTGTTTTTTCTGACATATATTATTAGTGTTATCTCTAAGTGTGTGATGTCTGAATGGTTCTTAGCGAATATTAATGCCCTGTTTAGTAGCATTAAGGAGATGGACTGATAATAAGTGTTTATGTAGAAAGTCATGAAGTTCCGATTTTAATTAGACTTGTCTCTGAGGTTTAAGAACCAATTTGCTATCCTGTCGGAGGATTGCCACTTTTAAGTTAAGGATAATTCTATCTAAGATTTCTTTTAGTTATGATGTCTTAAATCTTTTGAATTATATATAACTTTGTCTAAAGAAAAATCCGTTTAAATACGGGGATATTCTCCCCGACCCCCGAACTGTTTACTTATTAACCAGCAACGCTACTGTATTAGCTTATAGAATCCCAACCCCAACTCTTTACTAAAGCCGTACTATAACTGGCAAATGAACTAACAGTAATTACATTATATTGTTGATTACAAGCGATGAGCTGTAACTAAAAAAACCTTCTCCTACCCCATTCGTAACATCAGCTAAAGTTTCCTCTGCCAAACCCTCTCCTCCCAAATCCCTACAGTTACCCCCTTTTTGCTGGCCTCGTTTTTCACCAGGAAATTTTCTCTCAGACCTTAGGTTCGATCGGAGTAACTAACACCTTTTACAAGTAATTCGGCCTATTTGAAATATATACAATATTTTAAACTCAATTCCTTAAACACTATTATCATTCGCGGTCCACGGTAGTAGTCTTTAAAATAATCCTAATTATCCAACTTACATCTTAAATGCTTTTCATCAACGGTTGAAGATGACATCATTTTGTTTGATTTACAACATTTTGACCATTTTTGACGCAGTCTCCACGAAATCTCTTTTTCCATTTTAAAATCTTTTTTCACCGGACACTTTGTCAACCAACATTTTCACAACTGGACATACTGTACATTTTGATAACTTTTTTACGCACGCACTTTTGCTTTCTACTACATTATTTCTATTACATTGTTTCTTTAATCTTTTCAAATTTTACATTTTGGCTATTCCGCTGCTACATATCCATCTATGTAATTTCTTCTGAGAGAAACATTTACATCTTTGAAAAGCCTAGCTTAAAGAAAATAAATAAAAATACACAAGTTTTTTTATCGATTACACCTAGCATTGAAGAATCGAAGATGAAATCGATTTGTCTAAATATATTTTGATATATATATATAAATATAAATATAAATAAATATATATTACATAAATATATATATATACCAATTAATATATATTCATGAAAATAAACATATATATACATATATAAATGTATATAAATGTAAATATATATATATATATAAATATATATATATATGAATATATATATAAATATAAATATATATGTATAAATATAAATATAAATATATGTATATATATAAATATATATATATACATACATTTATACATATAAATACATAAAATATATATATAGAGATATATAATTAATATATATATAAATATATATATATAAATAAAAACATGTACAAATATATATATATACACACATATATATATATATGAATATATATACATATGTATATATAATAAATATATATATATATATATATAAATACATAGATTTATATATCTATCTATACATATATATTAATATATATATATATATAAATAAATGTAAATAAATATATATATATATATATACAAATATAAATATATATAGATGTATATATATGCACACACACATATATATATATGTATATATATACACATATATACATATATATATACACACAAATATATATATATACAAATATATATATATATATATATATATATATACAAATATATATATATATACAAATATATATATACAAATATATATATATATACAAATATATATATATATATACATATATATATACAAATATATATATACATATATATACAAATATATATATATACAAATATATATATATATATATATATAAATATACAGGGTGTTTCAAAAGTCTTGGGAACATAACGATTTTTTATAACTCAAAAACTATTAGGAGTTGAAAAATGAAATTGGTACCGTTGGAAAGGTTAAAGTTTTAACTTTTGTGGGGAATCTTCAAAGTTGCTCAATATGAGCACCATTCGTCACACGACAGACATCTAGTCGATAGTCTATTTCCTGCCAAACGCGTTCCAGCATCTTGACGTCAATGGTTCCCACAACTGCCGTTACTCGAGCCTTTAGTTCGTCAATATCTCTTGGAAGGGGCGGCACATAGACTTGTTGCTTGACAAAGCCCCAAAGGAAAAAGTCACACGGGGTAAGATCTGGAGACCTAGGAGGCCAGGGCATGAGAACGTCATCACCTCGCCCAGATCTCCCAATCCATCTACCAGGCAGCCTTGTGTTAAGAAATTGCCTTACTCTAAGACTCCAGTGTGGTGGTGCACCATCTTGTTGAAAAATGAAGTCATCAGATTCTGCTTGTTCCAACTGAGCCATTAACCAGTCTTCCAGCATGTTGAGATAGGATTCACCAGTGATAGTTGCCTCTTCAAAGAAGAACGGTCCATAGACACCTTTCTTGGAAATTGCACAAAACATGTTCACTTTTGGTGAATCTCGCTCGTGCTCAAGAAGTTCATGAGGATTCTCAGTACCCCATATGCGAGTGTTATGCTTGTTAACTTTGCCATTCAGATGGAAGGTCGCCTCATCGCTAAAAACAAGCCGGTCATCAAAGCCGTTATCTTCCAACTTCTCTTGCATTGCAATGCAAAAGTCACGGCGAAGTGGCTTATCAGTGTCCTTCAACTTTTGGACCAACTTGAGCTTGTAAGGTACCATTTGCAGTCGTTTCCTTAAGACACGCCAGACAGTTGCTGGAGCAAGCTGAAGTTCCCTGCTGGCTCTTCTCACTGATTTACGGGGGCTCCGCTGAAAGGCTGTCCGAACTTGCTCAACTGCATCTTCTGAAGTTGAAGGGCGACCTGTTCGCTTACTTGGGCACAAACACCCATCTTTCACAAATTTAGCATGCCATCTGACAATGGATTTCCTTTCAGGGGCTTCTTTTTTAAATTTCCTGCGAAATGCACGCTGAACACATGTCCACGATTCAGTCTTTGCAAATTGGAGGACGCAAAATGCCTTGTCTTGTTTAGAGAACGCCATTACTGCACCTGGAAAGATAACACAAAAATCATTAGTATGACCAAAAACTTGATTAAGCAAGCTTTAAAATGGCACCAGTTTCATTTTTCTACCTGGAATAGTTCATGAGATATACGCATTTGTAATGTTCCCAAGACTTTTGAAAGACCCTGTATATATACAAATATATATATACATACAAATATATATATATATACATATATACAAATATATATACAAATATATATACATATATACACAAATATATATACATACAAATATACAAATATATATATATATATATGTACAAATATATATATATATATATATATATACAAATATATATATATATATATATATATACAAATATATATATATACAAATATATATATACAAATATATATATATACAAATATATATATATACAAATATATATATATATATATATATATATATATATATATATATATATATATATATATATATATATATATGTGGATTAGTCGTTCAATTTCAAAATATGGCAGGGTTAGTTAATAAAATTTAAATATAAGCCATATAAGCAATACAAGATTACTTTTTTTCTTTTAATTTTTTTATTTAAATAATTTTTTTTTATATATATATACAAATATATATATATACAAATATATATATATATACAAATATATATATATATACAAATATATATATATACACAAATATATATATATATACAAACATATATATACAAATATATATATATACAAATATATATATACAAATATATATATATATATATACAAATATATATATATATATATATATACAAATATATATATATATATACAAATATATATATACAAATATATATATATATACAAATATATATATATATACAAATATATATATACAAATATATATATATATATATATATATACAAGTATATATATATATATATATATATATACATATATATATATACACAAATATATATATATATATATATATACATATATATATATACACAAATATATATATATATATATATACAAATATATATATATATATATATATATACAAATATATATATATATACAAATATATATATATATATATATATATATATATATATATACAAATATATATATATATATACAAATATATATACAAATATATATATACAAACATCTCCTGGGGATGGAACGCGGGAGCTTTTGTGTAGCTTTATTGCCATAAATATATTTTTATAACTTACTACCTAGCTCTATTTACGTACCGAGCACTGTTGAAGTAAATACTGAAAATTGATACATAGAAAATGATATTACCTTATAAAATTTTATGCGGATACATGAAATAGTAACACACACACACACACACATATATATATATATATATATATATATATATATATATATATATATATATATATATATATATACATATACATATATACACACACATATATATATATATATATGCATATACATATTCATACATATACATATATATATATACACATACATATTCATACATATACATATATATATATACACATACATATATATATATATACATATACATATATATATATATATATATATATATATATATATATATATATATATATATATATATATATATATATATATAAACAAATATGAATTTGAAGGGTTGTACACATCTTTAAGAAAACGCTATTGTAAATATAGTACATAATTTTGAAATAAACAAGAAACATTATTTTTTAAATTTTTTATATATATATTTATTACATGAATACAATTATTTTTTATAAGTATATGCCTCTGAGGCTTTTGCCGTAACGAATAGTTATTTCATTACTTTGTTTCTTTTTTATTTTGCTGGTGTTAACATTGCAAATAAAACCACACGTGGCTCCAAGAGATAAAGTTTCGTCTGGTCTTGTTGTCAGTCCTAAAGAAGTGAACATTTAGATGTGTGTGTTAACGCGGCAACGCTTATATGAATTTGAAGTGGTGTACACATCTTCATAAAAACGCTTTTTCGAATGTATTATAGAATTTTGAAAAATAAAGCATTCTTCATAAATATATGCCTCTGACACTTTCGCTGTAACACGGCCTAAACGAAGAGATATCTTTTTTTTCTTCTTCATTTTACTGGTGTTAACATTGCAAGTAAATCCACACGTGGTTTCAAGAGAGAAAGTTTCGTCTGGTTTCGTTGACATTCCTAAAGAAAGTGAATATTTAGATGTGTGTATTAGCGCGGCAACGCTTATATGAATTTGAAGGCGTGTACAAATTATTAAGAAAACGCTTTTTTGAAATGTAGTACCGTTAAATGTTAACATCCATTTATGTCCCCATTCGACTAAAAAATAGAGGTCATTTTCTAAAGATTCAGCCATTGCCTTTAATATGCGCGCGTCCGTTTTACTCATATGTCGTGAGTGGAGCGTGGTGTCATCAGTAAATATACCCATCCCAGACACAATTTCATCAGGTAAGTCGTTTATGAAAAGCGGGAGCAATAAAGGCCTAAAAATCTACCCTTGGATATACATCAGCATTAACTTAATGTTGGTTTGATGTACCGTCGTCCATAACAACCTGGATCGTTCATTTTAGATTTTAATTATTGTCCAAAGACATATATGTTTTATCTTTTCTTTAATCATAGAGAGTCAGAAACATCTATGTAGCTCCCCCACTCTCTCTCTCTCATACATATATATATATATATATATATATATATATATATATATATATATGTATATATAACAGAGAGAGAGAGAGAGAGAGAGAGAGAGAGAGAGAGAGAGAGAGAGAGAGAGAGAGAGAAAGACACACACACATTCCTAAACTCATACATATTAAGAGGAATAGCAGTAGAGTAACTATTTGCCGGTTCTTCTTTGATTAATCTTGAATTAAATGAGCTGTATTGCTGCGCTGTATTCGAAATAACCTGTCTTAGAAATGATCTATGCGAAAGTATAATTACGACTGTAAGAATGGTGAGAGGGGAGAGGATAGGTTTGTTGAGAACGAATACAATAAAGAAACAAGAGGAAGAAAATAAGTTCAGTGAAACTGAGGAGATGGGAGGGGGGAGGCAAAGAAAAAGAAAAAGGAGAGCAAGAAGAAGAAGAAGAGTTAAATGAAGAACATATGAAGGAAGGGTGGATAGAAGAATTATTATGGAGAAGAAAGAGTGAAGAGAAAACGAAAAAAAAGAATATAATTATTGTATTGTACTTCAACAGTTAATAGAAATAAATGCACTTGAAGACAAAACGATTGAGAAATAAACTATAAATCGTTTACTCTCGCTCTCACATAACACAACAAATAAGAAATACAAATAAATACGGTTTATAGTCTTCTTCGTGCACAGTCCATAATCACTCAACAACATATCCCCCTTTTGAAATTTTGTCTCCCCCCGGAAGTCATACTTCGTCTTGTAGAATTCATGTCAAACGTTAAAGATGGTTGCTGTCTCGTTTCTCTTCTAGTGCTACTTCCGGTTTCGGTAGATCAAATAAATCATGAATTAACTCAATAGATTTTCCTCTACGATGATTTCATTCAGCTGTATACTTCCTTTTTGGCTAATTATAGTGTCTTTTAATTATCTATTTCTGATGTTTGATAATAGTCTCTCAATTAGATGCTCAATCATGACTTCTTTTCAGCTAACCTACCAAATACAAAATCTTTTTACTACAATTGGAAAATGTTGTATCGCTGTTATTAAAAAAAAACTTTTTGGTTTTGTTGTGTATCAGATTATCAAATATAAATTGAATATTTCTTGGGAACATAAGTTCAACTGGTGACATTCCTGAATTTGTAATCGGGACACTTTGAGAAACTGTTGTAATAATTTATCTTCGATCAAACTTCCGTCTTATTTTCTTAACGCTCGTGTAAACGTATCTACGAAGCCTTATGATTGGTCATTGGATCTTAGATTATACGTAGCGGTTATCACATGACTAATTTAAGATACATTGCAGAAATCTCCAAATTATTTCATCGTAAATTGAGTTCCATTATCAGACACAATTGTGTCAGGAATCTTTCTGAAGATTTCGTGCAAAAGGTTTATAGTGCTTATGTACGTAGGTTTCCTGCATAGTACAATTTCTGGCCATTTCGACAGCAATAACGTAATAAGCCCTATTCATCGGCCCTGTACAGTTAATATCTAGTCATCACCATGGTCTGTCCGTTTATGCCCACCGATTAATTTTCACTGGATGTGCTTTGTTGCCATTTCACGGTATCTAGAAAGTTTGACAAGATTTCCGATTTCTCTATCCATGCTAAGCCAATAAACATAATTATTCATAAAGGCTTTCATCCTAGTGATCCCAGGATGTCTCGTACGAAAATTTCTGAATATTTTTCTTTAGTGATGCTGGTCCATCACATGCTCGAAAAATAGCATCACATACAAACTCTGTTTTTGTGATTTAAATTTTTATTTTGCCAACTCATTTCTATCTTTTTTATGAAATACATTTATTAAATTTGCCTTTATATTTAATATCCACGAAGTAAACCGACAATGCTTTTACCGTGTGGCAAAGTACGTTTTCTATCTCCATTTTTGTCCTAAGAAAGTAATAACTGTTTCTTCAAGAGAGTCACTTAGCTTCAGAATAAGCCGTGACTACCTGTTTGCGTGTACTATTTATTTTGATGAAAGAAAGTCCAATGTAAATGCATAATCTCAAACAAATGTCTCCCTTTTTAGATGTGATTCGTAGTACGAGTTTGTATTCCTTTCTTAGATCTAAATAGTAATAGTAATAGACGATTGTCTGTTTAAAAATAAACCTTCTCCTATAAAAGAAAATGATGAAAGGTTGTTACTGTAAGTACTAAATGACTATTTATCTATTAGACTGAATTTTTCTAAAAGTCATTACTGCAGATATAAAATGCTTATTTTTCTATGAAACTGTATTTTTCGAAAGATGTTACTGTAAATTCCAAATGTCTGTTTTCTTATTCGACTGTATTTTTCGAAGGTTGTAACTGCAAATAAAAAATGCCTATTTTTCTATCAGAGTGTATTTTTCGAAAGGTCGTTACTGCAAATAGAAAATGTCAATTTTCTATTAGAGTGTATTGTTCGAAAGGTCGTTACTGAAAATATAAAATGCCTATTTTTCTATCAGAGTGTATTTTTCGAAAGGTTGTAACTGCAAATATAAAATGTCAATTTTACTATTAGAGTGTATTTTTGAAAGGTCGTTACTGCAAATATAAAATGTCAATTTTTCTATTAGAGTGTATTTTTCGAAGGTTGTAACTGCAAATAAAAATGCCTATTTTTCTATTAGGGTGTCATTTTCGAAAGGTCGTTACTGCAAATATAAAATGCCTATTTTTCAATTAGAGTGTATTTTTTAATGTTGTAACTGCATATTACTAATGCCTATTTTTCTATTAGACTGTTTTTTTCAAAAGGTTGCAAGTGCAAATAACTAATGCCTTTTAGTGAACTGTATTTTTCGAAAGTTTCAAGTGAAAATAACTAATACCTATTTTTCTATCAGACTGTATTTTTCTGAAAAGTTTCAAGTGCAAATAACTAATGCCTATTTTTCTATTAGACTGTATTTTGCTGAAAGGTTTCAAGTGCACATCACTAATGCCTATTTTTCTATTAGACTGTATTTTTCTGAAAGGTTTCAAGTGCAAATAACTAATGCCTATTTTTCTATTAGACTGTATTTTTATGAAATATTTCAAGTGCAAATAACTAATGCCTATTTTTCTATTAGACTGTATTTTTATGAAATGTTTCAAGTGCAAATAACTAATGCCTAATTTTCTGTTAGACTGTATTTTTCGAAACGTTTCAAGTGCAATTAAATAATGCCTATTTTTCTATTAGACTGTATTTTTTGAAAAGTTTCAAGTGCAAATAACTAATCCTATTTTTCTATTAGACTGTATTTTTCTGAAAGGTTTCAAGTGCAAATACCTAATGCCTATTTTTCTATTAGACTGTATTTTTCTGAAAGGTTTCAAGTGCAAATAACTAACGCCTATTTTTCTATTAGACTGTATTTTTTGAAAGGTTTCAAGTGCAAATAACTAATGCCTATTTTTCTATTAGACTGTATTTTTCTGAAAGGTTTTAAGTGCAAATAACTAATGCCTATTTTTCTATTAGACTGTATTTTTATGAAATGTTTCAAGTGCAAATAACTAATGCCTATTTTTCTATTAGACTGTATTTTTCTGAAAGGTTTCAAGTGCAAATAACTAATGCCTATTTTTCTATTAGCCTGCATTTTTATGAAATGTTTCAAGTGCAAATAACTAATGCCTATTTTTCTATTAGACTGTATTTTTCGAAAAGTTTCAAGTGCAATTAAATAATGCCTAATTTTCTATTAGACTGTATTTTTTGAAAGGTTTCAAGTGCAAATAACTAATGCCTATTTTTCTATTAGACTGTATTTTTCCGAAAGGTTGCTAGTACACATAATAATGTCTAGTTTTCTATTAGACTGTATTTTTCGAAAGCTTACATTCAAAACTAATGCCTATTTTTCTATTAAACTGTATTTTTCTGAAAGGTTGCTAGTGCAAATATCTAATATCTATTTTTCTATTAAACTGTATTTTTCTGAAAGGTTGCTAGTGCAAATATCTAATATCTATTTTTCTATTAGACTGTATTTTTCGAAAAGTTTCAAGTGCAAATAACTAATGCCTATTTTTTTATTAGACTATATTTTTATGAAAGGTTTCAAGTGCAAATAACTAACGCCTATTTTTCTATTAGACTGTATTTTTCCGAAAGGTTGCTAGTACACATAATAATGTCTAGTTTTCTATTAGACTGTATTTTTCGAAAGCTTACATTCAAAACTAATGCCTATTTTTCTATTAAACTGTATTTTTCTGAAAGGTTGCTAGTGCAAATATCTAATATCTATTTTTCTATTAAACTGTATTTTTCTGAAAGGTTGCTAGTGCAAATATCTAATATCTATTTTTCTATTAGACTGTATTTTTCGAAAAGTTTCAAGTGTAAATAACTAATGCCTATTTTTCTATTAGACTGTATTTTTATGAAAGGTTTCAAGTCCAAATAACTAATGCCTATTTTTCTATTAGACTGTATTTTTCGAAAGGTTACATTAAAACTAATGCCTATTTTTCTATTAAACTGTATTTTTTGAAAAGTTTCAAGTGCAAATAACTAATGCCTATTTTTCTATTAGACTGTATTTTTATGAAAGGTTTCAAGTCCAAATAACCAACGCCTATTATTCTATTAGACTGTATTTTTCGAAAGGTTACATTAAAACTAATGCCTATTTTTCTATTAAACTGTATTTTTTGAAAAGTTTCAAGTGCAAATAACTAATGCCTATTTTTCTATTAGACTTATTTTTCGAAAGGTTGCTAGTGCAAATAACTAATGCCTATTTTTTATGAAACTGTTTTTTTTTCTGAAAAATTGCAAGTGCAAATCACTAATGCCTATTTTTCTATTAACTGTATTTTACAAAAGGTTGTAAGTGAAAATAACTAATGCCTATTTTTCTATTTGACTGTATTTTTCGAAGGTTGTTACTGCAACAACCAAATGACAATTAATTTATTAGACTGTATTTTTCTCTATAAGACTGCATCTTCTGAAGGTTGTTACTGTAAATGTTATATCCCTACTTCTTTATTAGACTATATTTTCCGAACGGTTGGTACTGGAAATATGAAATGCAATCTTTTCTATTAGACTGTGTTTCCGAAGGTTGCTACTGAAAATACCAAACGCCTATTTTTCTATTGGACTGTATTTTTCGAATAATTGTAACTGCTAATCTGAAATTCCTATTGTTCTCTTGAACTATATTTTTCGAGAGTTGTTTCTTCGAATACCTAATACCTATCATTCCATTAGACTGTAGTTTTCTGAAAAGTCGTTACTACAAATACTAAATGCCTATTTTTCTTTCAGACTGTAGTTTTCTGAAAAGTTTTTACTGTAAATATGAAATGCATGTTCTTCTATTAGACTGTATTTTTTGAAAGGTTGTTACTGCAAATAAAAATGCTTTTTGTCTATCAGACTGTATAGTCTGACTAGTAGTTACTGCAAATACCTAATGTTTATTTGTTTTTCTTATACTGTATTTTTCGAAAAGATTTTATTGCAAATATAAAATGCCTAATTTTCTATTTGAATGTATTTTTGTAAGGTTGTTACTGCACATACCTAATGCCTATTTTTCTATGAGACTGTATTTTTCGAAGGTTGTTACTGCAAATAACTGATGCCTATTTTTCTATACGACTGTATTGTTTGAAAGTTGGATAGTAGAGTCCAACAGCACATTCCGAGTAAGATCAGGAATGGAACCTTCCGGTCTACGGACGTTCAAAATAACACATACGGGTCTTCCATTACAGACCATTTACTTAAAAACCCGCCGTGCTCACTCATTATGCCATCTAAAAATCTTGGAGACGTCCACGTTCGTCTTAAAGGTCCCTCCTTTTGCAAGCAAAGGGAATGTCTATTGGGACTAGATGTGATCAGTCTCTAAGAGTAATTCTCTATTGTACATATAAGATAACGC
>OY744547.1:35777623-35780123 GCA_963556195.1 Sepiola atlantica
AAATAAAGGATAGAATAATAGGATGAGAAAAATAAAATATAATTTTAAAATGGAGATAAATAGGTATATAGATGTATAGCTGCACTGCTGCCCTCAACCGCTCGGGGCAGTACTCCACTTCTCCCCATGTTAATGAGCATCCCATACAATCGGGCAAGAAATGTACACAGGCACATGCGCGCAGCCACGTGAACATAATCACATATACATACAAATGCACATGTAAAATCCACACATGTATACATACATACCCGTTCGTTGCTTTTTTTGGATCTGTTTACTTGAAAACAGGAAGAAATGCGTTTTCTTAATATGGCTAATTTTTGTCTGATCCTCCCTCTAAGGACTAAGGACTTGGGTGGAATCTTCGCCGTTGGAGTTTGATGCACTTTCTTCTAGATTTACCAATTACATTTGAACCCCATACAGCTTGGATCCCCGTATTTGGTGACTTTCATTTACATTGAAACACACCCGTTTGAACTTTTAAAACCTTTTAAAAAGAACTTTTTAAAAAAAACTTTTCCAACTTTTGAATATTGACTGTTCTTATCTGTCAACTTATCAATCTCTACTTCCTCTGATGATAAGATTTTAATCTTTGAAAAGCCGTGCCTAAGGAATACAATTGAAAGAGAAGAAGAAGAAATATTTTTATTTACTAAATGCTCCTTGTTCTGAACAACTGAAGATATTGGTCTTATTCCATTTACAGGTCTAACTATTTTTAATTGACTCACCTTATTTTTGCTCTATCCAGTATATTTAGCTTTTCTCATCTCACAATAGGTCTAATTCTCTAAAAGTTATCTTTTAGTTATAAACCTTCATATTGCTCCACCATATGTACATATATAACAACTTACAAGAGCAATTTCTTGCCGTAATTTGCATTTAAAATACCCTTCTGAAATCAATCACACTTTGCTTAGACTATAAACACAGACACGCACAAAACCACTATCATAAATAACTGTATATATATATATATGGATTCGTCCAAACACTTTAAAAAGCAGCAACATTTTTGTGAGTAACGGATAAATTTTATTAGACAGACGAACAGCGCAGGTAAAGAAAATTTTTTTTTTTTATTTTTTTTTTTTATGTCTTAAATAACTAATATAAGTTAGCAAAACATTTATATGGAACAAAACGTAGATTTAGTATAAGGAACGTTTATGTTTTTGTCTTTTAAGGGAAGTGGGGTCTGATCAACTCTGCTGGGAAGCCATGAAATTAAATACTGTCTTGTTTTTAAATTCCCGAAACAGTTTTTCATGGTAAACAACTGATGATCCCTTAAAATAGTGTTAGAAACTAACTAATATAATAACTGTAAAAAATAAATTGACTTACATGAGTGATTTTCCACTGGAAGACTTGAGACTATAAGTTTTTGTTTTTGTTTTTTTAAAAAGTTTTTTTATTTTTTTTATATAGTTTTAATGGTTGAGAAACTTCCGAGACTATATATATATATATATAGTGTGAGAGAGAGAGAGAGAGAGAGAGAGGGAGATTTGGTAAAATGGGCAATGTTTTGTTCATCCAAAGGAATGAAAAATAATTAGCAAACTATTTATTTTGACTGATAAAATGATGTACCAAAAGATTTACTTTGTTTATAAAACAAAGGATTACATTAAGCTCAATGAAATTGTACTTTTTACTTAAATGTCGAATCAAGTTCTTTCATTCTAAGAACGTACTTGTCTTCTGGTCTAATGAGAGGAAACACAAACCGCAAAAACAATGTCGAAATCTAATCTTCAAAGCTATTGGTTTTATTTTGGACTGTTTGGAGATTTTAAAAAATAACGAAAAATAATGTTTCTAAAAATGTTAAAAAATGTTAAAAAATAAAATAATCAGGTGAGATAAAAATCAAATTTAAAACAGGTAATTTTAATGTATAATTTTCGAAAAACAAATTAAATCAAATAATTGAAAATATTGAAACTCTAAACTAATGATTACAATAATGTGATTGTTAATTTATTTAAAAGTCAATAAATGAGTTTAAATCGTTATTAGCTGACCTATGAATGTTGAGTTGATATAGAAACAAATAAAACTTACGAATCATAAATAAATATTCCTACTTATGGATAACACATTAAACCGTGACGTGTAGTTTTCTAAAAGACATATGTGAACATTCGTTAAGTAGGACAATTGATTATGGGAAGACAGAGCACTAGGGAAACACCAGCAGACGGGGATGTCTGTCTGAAGACTGATGTGATGAGAATTGAAGACATTTTCTCCCTTCCTTTATTTCACATGCAGCAATTGTAAACCAGCTATTTTCAATGTATATTTAAATGTTCATATGTGTATATGTTTGTACGTACAGGATAAAATCTTAAACTAATTCACTGATTATAAACTCTAGTAAGCTTAAGGGGTCAAAATGTGGACTATATTTAATTTAACTTCATGAAAAGGGGTAAGCAAGGGGTCGAAGCTCTTCGTGAAAATTCAGATACCTCCGATT
>OY744547.1:35785123-35790123 GCA_963556195.1 Sepiola atlantica
CGATTAAGCAAATCTACCAAAAAAGTAGAAGCAAAATCTTTTCCTAGAAAGAACTGTTTTGTTTATCGATAACAATAAATCGTTATTTATGTTCATACGAATCTATTTTCAGTTGAATAAAACTTCATAAACTTTATCGTTTTCCCGCGTTTTTATTAAAATTCCCATAACATATAAAATATTAGTTTGTTCTTTCTTTTTCATTAAATATTTAAACAAATCAGTTGATTATATGTATGTACATGTCTAAGAACTAATCAATTTTTGTATCTGTCTTGGAATTTGTGGAGTGCAATAAACAGTCGAACACGGACAGACAGGCAAAACGACTAACTATTTTACTATTATATATATTACGAAATAATGGAGGCACATACATTTTTTTTCAAATTAATTATATTCTATTTAAGAAATGTTATTAAAGTAAAATAATTTCAATAATAAAACCGTTAAAAATAAAATAAAATAATTTTAAGAATTATAATGGTTTTTGTTTTTCATGTTATATTCGAAATAAGAGTATGAAAGAAATTTAAGAAGTAAATAATGAAAAAGAAAAAGAAGGAAAATAGATAAGATTGAAAGTAAAAAGAATAAAGTGAATCATAAAAATGCTATGGAAAAATAGCGAAAAATGCTTTCTGCTTAAGGAATAAGGTCTGAGTCTGAGGTTTATTTTAGATGGTGATGAGATAAGTATTGTAGTGCTTTCGATGTACTTGCGACGTCGGAGAGAGTATTCGGTCTTGCGGAGGGGGTAGTTTGTAAAGTCAAAATTGTGGGTAAAATGGTTTCTGTTTCTGACCAGTGCGTTAGTGGGATTGTTGTGTTTGAGGTCCTGTTTGTGTTCGTAAATGCGGGATTCTATATTTATGGCCGTTTCACCGATATAAAATATCGAACGTGTGGCACCTTTTATTTTGTAAATGCTGGCCGGGGAAAAGGTATTCTTAGGAAGTCGTTAGGGACGGGGGTTGGTGTTGAGTAAATCCTTAATTGTTTTATAACTCTCTCTGTCTTATCCCCTCTCTCTTTCTCTGTCTCTCTCCCTTCTTCGATCACATTGATAGAAATAGAAAGGTATTCCGTTGTATATTGGTATTTGCCAGGTCGCCGACTCAGATGGGATGTGGCACAGGGTCAGTTTTGAACAACAACGTTTTTCCACAGGTCATATACAAAATTTGGGGAAGCGCAAGAATATACAGAACCTAATATAGACACAGATACTACACATCGATCTGTGCCTATTATGTTTTGTAGTTTGAGGTTATTTCAAGTTATCCATTACTGAACCACAAAACCTATTGTAAACAATTTATCATAATTGATTTGCTCAAAACAAACTATTTTTACCCAGATTTGGGGAGAAATTACGGGTTAATTACTAACTCCCACCCTATTAGTGAGTAAATGAACCATATAGATCCGATATAATTATAACTTGGCTCTCTGATACCATAGTTAGCTTTGGTATTAATTTGACAACTCTCACTCCTAATGACAGTGCTAGGAGCAGATCCCCCCAACGTATGATAGATGGACACCACTATTTTTACACCGTAAAATAATCCAGTTTTAAATCCACTGTTTTCGACAGATCTCTCTTTCTCTCTCTCTCTCTCTCTTCTCCTTTCAGAGCGAAGATCTTTTTTTTTTAATCTCTTTCGTTTTTTTGTTCGCTGTGCCTGAATGCTATAAATAGAATTCCAGTTCTTTTCTTGTTTATTCCGTTTGCTATTTTGATTTGTTTCCCCCTCTTCTTCGCACTAGGGACTGGCTCGGCAATCGCCGTCGATTCGTTTTTAGAGCGTAAATCATGGCAAAGGCAATTCGTTTTTACTACAGAACTGGCTCGCCAGAGACTGTTAGAAATGATGTCGGATTTAACTCAAAGAACATTTTTGTTAGATGCTATCAATTTGGATACGATTGTTAAACATTCTCACACACACATATTAATATATATATATATATATAAATATATATATATATAAATACATATATATATATAAATATATATATATTATATATATAAAAATAAATATATATATATATATTATATATATATATTATATATATACATATAAATATATATATATATATTATATATATATTATATATATACATATAAATATATATATATATATATTATATATATATATATATTATATATCATATATATATATATTATATATTATATATATATTATATATATATTATATATATATATTATATATATATATTATATATATATTATATATATATTATATATATAAATACACATATATATAAATATATATATTATATATAAATATATATATATTGTATATATAAATATAAATATATATATATTATATAGAAATTGGTAGTTTGCTCTAAGCATTGCTGGGAGTAATAATAAAAGTTTTGAAAAAGGTTGAAGGCAATGCAGAGATCCGGATAGCTGTAAGCTGTGGAGAACAAAAACAAAACAAAACCGAAATAAGTCGGATATAGATCGAAAGGTTTGTTTATTTTTCTAGACAGCAAGGGTGTTAGTTTGTAATATCCGGATTATCAAGAATCAATTTGATATATTTCGAGAGATTTTTTTTCTTTCTTTTTTCCTATTCCTCTCCTTGTCAAAAATAAATAAAAGAAAAATCCCGGAGACCGAGAAAATGCCAGGAGCGCTGGGGGGTTAAACCGGAAGTGTTCAAGGTAAAGTATTCAGAGGAAAATTAAATAGATTCTTTTTTTTTCTTAATATATAATAGTACCGCTCACCGCACCTTTTATTGTCGTACAGGTGCTGTCCAATGGATGACTCGTGGACTTGTGAGCGCCAGGATGTGCTCTGCAAACGCCCGGATGTTCTTTGTAAAGACCCGGATGTGTCCGTCGCTGTACTCGTCTTTACAACACGTGATCTGCGAAAACATGCAGGGATATGCTGGGCCACTCTGACGTCCAAGAGTACGACCAACATAGTCAGCTTCACACTGACATTTGAATTTATATATAATCAAACTTTTCTGTAGTGTTGGAAGTACATCTTCCTGAAAGGCTGGAAAGGCAGTTCTGGTGCCAAACACTACACGGGGCTGTACTGCATAAAAACAGCGAGATACAACCGATGAAATTTTATCTGAAAAACCCTTACTAATTGAATCAATAAAAGGAAGTTTGAGATAAACAGGACATTTGGGTGGACCAAAGAAAATGTTGGCATTAAATTTCGCAAGTTTTCGATCAATACACTTGGAAATTAGACCCTCTGGGAAACCATTTTTAATAAGAATGTCAGTTATCTTTCTAAGTTCAGCCGCGAGTTTGCTAGCAGTGCAAATCATCAATGCGCGGTGAACAAGTGTTTTGACCAAACTGATCTTTCTACTCATGGGAACAAATGAATCCCAACTGATATACAGGCCCGTAAACGTCGGTTTCCTATATAGAGTTGTAGTGAATTTGTTCCCCGTCCTTTCCCCTAAAACGTCCAGAAATGGTAAAGAGCCATTCTGCTCTTCTTCCACAGTGCTGGGTGGAGCGTATTAAATTTCAGGAAAATATCACTTGCCTCGTTACGGGACTCAAAAATGGTAAAAGGTTCGTCCACATAACGCCAATAACGAACGGGTCTGGCAACCCGAGAAAACAACAAGGATTCCTGAAAACCTAGGAAAATGTTCGCTAGAATAGCACCCAAAGAACTGCCCATCGCCACCCCATCAATCTGCTGATACATTATATTATCAAAACTAAAACTGACCGACTTAGAGTTGTCTCAGAAAGAGTTGTCTCATAAATTAGATCTATTTAGAGACTTCTAAAAAAAAAATACTTTGCCTATTTTGCCCATTTATTCTTTGCAGTTTAATGGAATTATTCAATCTACCCTTTTTTCTTTCTTTGGTTGTTTTTTTCCTCCCAACGTTATTCTTTCCCCCGTTTTTAAACGATATTTGCCGACGTTTTCTCTTGACAATGTGTCGGCCGAAAGGTACCTAGGGACTTAGTTTTTATTTTGTCAATTTTAGTCGATCGTTTTATTCGTTTTAAATCGACAATTCAATATTATTTAATACTCTCTCTCCTTTTTTTTCTTGTAATAGTGCCTCTTTCGCTATGACTCCGTTTATTTTATTTAAACATTATATATATATATATATATATATATATATATATATATATATATATATATATATATATATATATATCAGGACCGGCGGCACAGTTATAAAAGTGGGGTTGGGCCGTTTAAACACATGCATATATAACTTCATTATTGATGACTGTAAAGTGTGGGGGGGGAGTCAAAAAGTGGGGGGGGGGGGGCTTGCGCCCCACCTTGCCCCCCCCGGTGCCGCCGTCCATGATATATATATATAAATTAATAAATGCGAATGTTTTTAATTTATAATTCTTATATTACCATCAAAACCGGATGATGTAAAATCAATAATACTTTTTTTCAACTACGATATATATCGTACTAAAGAAACATATAGACATTCAAATATCTGTCTAATTTGCATAACTTTTTTATAACCGTCTATAATTAATCAATGTTAGCTGTTATACATTTATGATTATATTATTTTATTGTCCCTGTGTATCTGCAATAGTTTTGAGTAAATTAAGTTATTAATCTAAGTAATTTATTAAAAAAATGAATACATACGAAAACACATTCTTAAAATATCAAGGTAGATAATTTAGATGAAAATATTGCTAGCTAGAAAGATATACAAAGTTCACAGAAAAAGGGAGGTGATTGGGTTCTTTATCTCTTTCTCTATCTATCTCTCTATCTATCTCTCATTCAAGAGAAGGGGGACTCCTTTAAAACTAAAACAAAAAAAACAAACAGTTTCGTCGTCATCACTACCTGTCTCTCTTCTCTCTCGCCCTCCCCTTTTACCTCTCTCTCTTCTCTCCCGCTCTCCCCTTTTACCTGTCTCTCTTCTCTCCCGCCCTCCCCTTTTACCTGTCTCTCTTCTCTCTCGCCCTCCCCT
>OY744547.1:35795123-35800123 GCA_963556195.1 Sepiola atlantica
AGCCAAAATTCAAAATTTGAAAAAAATATTAAGTAATGGAGAGTGGGAGTGTGCGTGTAAAAAATATGGGGTCTGTCCAGTTGGTACATGTCTGTTGATAAGGTGTCCAGTGAAAGGAGATTTAACGATAGAAAAGAAGGGTTTTCGTGCAGGCAGCGTTGAAAAAGTTCAAAAATGATGTAAATCCAATAGAAAGATGTTACGTTCAATCGTAGGTGGAACGCAGTTATTTGGAAGTAATTTTGAGAATTCGGGCCATTTTAAAATACTTCCGTGAACCGAAAATAAGAGTAGTTTTTCAGAAGTTGAAATTGAACTGTGTATATTAATCGCAGGGAGTCGGGAATTTAAGTAGTGACTTCGAAGAAAAGCGACAGCTTTGGTTGGAGACGAGGCCAAATGAGGAGGTGTTGGAAGGGATAAAGATAAAAGATAAAGAAGGTGGGTGATAGGGTTAGTTAAATGAACTATGGCTGTGCTGGGAGAAGAACAGGGGAAGAAATTGTTAAGTTACTGCTTATTGCTAGTAAGCAATAAAAACGGGGCGAGTTGGGGTGGGGTTATCATAAGCTAAAAACAGAAGCGAATTCAGGTCAGCGTATTAAAATAGTTAAAAAAACATTAATGCACAAAAAAACTATACACAACTTAGACATAATAACTTTATATATTAATGCCCCCATTATAAAATATTTAAATTTACTCCATATGCGCCTAAAAAGATCAACATTTTCTCCCAACACTCTAATAGAGGTAATTAGACTTATCCCTGGCATGATGTATTTACAATTTGACATTAATTTCTACAAGCAACCATTCAAACTCCATATGGGCAAGCATCTGAGTGGACTATTAGCCTTTCTATTCTTAGAATTCCTAAAATGTGGCTCATACAAATTTAGACTACCTCCGAACACTGAATACTTTAGATATATTGACGACATTCAAATTTTTATCCCCGAAGATAACCACATTGAAAAGGTAAAAATAAATTAAACACAGTCGAAAACAGAAAAATAACTGGATCTTATTTCTAGACACACTTATAATAAAATCCAACAAAATAAAAACAGGCATGATAATCGGTTTTTTTCCTACGTTCTTTCAGCATCTGTAGTCCACAATATCTAGACGAAGATTTACAAATACATCACAAATTTACTGAAAACATTGCAATACCCCACATATTTCATATTAAATGCAAAGAAAAAAGCCCTACAAATATTTTGTCAAAACAATATGCAAAGATCTTATACACAGGACGCTTCTCTCATGAATATACATCTTCTCTTACCAACCCATGCCAATAATAGAATAATTTGCAACACTCTAAATAAACAAGGAATTCCGACAATAGAAACTACATCAGAAACTATATTACAAACATAAAAAACAACAAAACATTTTCGAAAAAAACAACAACAATATCTATGCAAGTATATATACTGTCCCATGCAATAATTGCCATCAGATATACGTAGGTGAAACGCAGTGAAACTAAAGAAAAGGCTTGGTGAAGAGATATTTAAAAAAGCAATTCTCTGAACGAAGTTTTCTTACATGCATTACAATCATTCTTTTAACTTTGAACAGGCTCGACCAGTTAAATCCATTTTAAATGAATCTCGGCGAAGACTTTTTAAATCAGCACTCATTATAGACTCTGACATAATGAAACAGCGTAATGGCCGCTACAATTTATCTACTTTAATCAGCAAACTTATTGTATCCGAACAGAACTTGAATTTTGATTCAGGCATGCTATCTTACACCACACTCCCAACAAAACATTGCACATAATATCGATAATTAAATGAATAAAAACAAAAACAAAATGAAAATAAATTAATAAAACCACACATTTCATACACATGTCACACATTTAACATTTTAACGACTATGTTTTGTTCGAATAAACTACAAAACCATTCGTTTACCGTCATAGTCGCAACACATTTTCTGAATTCTAACGACTATATTTTCGTTTAGAAACAAACACTTGTTCGATCTCATAATCGCATTACCCATATTAATTTGTAATGGCTATGTTTCGTTCCAGAAAAAAATTCTTTTCACATCACAAACAGACCAAACTTTTCCAAATATTTTTATTTTTGTGTTATTTCTTCAAATCAATCATCCCGAAGAAAGCTTGAAATAAAGATGAAATGTTGATGAATACATAAATAATTTTAGTTTTTCCTTTTTTCGCACCCCCCCACACACACACATTATATATATATATATATATATATATATATATATATATATATATATTTGCAATCGAGCTATAAATAAATTTACAGATCCGAATTTTAATCATATATATATTTTTAAATAAGGATATATATATATATATATATATATATATATATATATATATATATATATATATATACGTATACATATATACGTAGATCTCAAGTACAACAAAATGGTAAGATAAATTTCAGAAGAAACATTATTTTTAATCAATGGAACAGGCGGGTGAAAACAAAGAAAATTGTTAAAAATTTTCTTTTCCTTAAGGCCTTATCGTCTGACACTATAAGAGGAAACGTCAGAATGATTAATTAAAAACTAAGAACATCGAAACAGAAATGATGGGAACATTGTTTCAATTTGAGAAATCAATTGAGAGAAAAAAAGAGGGTAAATTTCTCAACGTTATGGGAGATTTGAATTATGAAAGATCTCCAACTGATGTTTTTCAAGTCGAGAATTGTTAATACCGAACGCCTCAATAATATTGAGTGATAGTTCGACCTGGCACTATGTAAAACAGAAAACTACCAATCGGAATACTGTACCAGCCAGGTGATTACCGATGGAAGATTCATGTGCTTGAAAGTTCCCTGATGATTTCGAAACCATTGTGTAAACGAATATCACGTGGTATTTGTTGGGCATTCATTCCTAATCTTTGGGATATATTGCCGACACTTACATAGGAATTTGTAAACAACCACATTTTTTGAATGGCTAGCAAAACACTTTACGGAAAGAAGAGAAAAAGGTTCGAGTCGTGTAAACTACTCTTAATGTTGAGTAGAAGAAATCCTTTTGATTATGTCAAGAACGTCAGGACCTAACCATGAAAGTTTCAAATAGATAAGACATCGTGATGGGCCAATAAATTTATCACAATTAAATATAGCAACTTTGCGTCCATTTGTGCTTCTTATATTAATGGGATATCTATTGGCAAGAAAAATATTGGTAATTTCACCAAGTTCCGCATCGAGTCGGGTTAGGGAACTAATTATAAGTGCTCGATAAGTAATAGTACTAATAAGATTTATGTTTCTTGAATTAGGGGCGAGGGAAATCCAATTTAGATAGAGACCTGTAAAGGTCGGTTTTATATACACAGGTTTCAAATGTGTCTAATGTCTCTTAACTGCCATTGCCCTTATTGAGCTGACTGTTTGGTATTATATATGGTGACATGATTGGACCTTGTGTCTTCAATATTGTCTGAAGATATGTTTCTATCGGATAATACGGAAATAAGTGTTTTCTTGAAAGACTTCTCTATGTGATGTTGTGAAGGGCGCTGGAGAAGAAACGGGTTGGAGTCTTATGAACCATAATGTAAAATACAATAAAATATTTTCAAATCGTCTTGTAAACCATCATACGTCATATAAGTATTGGATTTTAACTCTTGAAACAATGTTCGCATTTTGCTGATCTCAAATCTCTTTAAGCGAGACTCCGAGTAAGGTCGTCGAGTTCTTTAGTCAGTCTTAATGTTACGCTGTATTGACTTATATATATAACTTAAATTCTTCGTACCATGTGGTAATTTGAAATGGCCGTGAGGGTATGGGAAAGCGTGCAGATCCGAAGGTGGCTTTGTGAACCGGGTTAGCGCCTCATGACAGTCTAAAATTATCACTTCCTACACGGAAGAGAGCAATAAGCTCGAAACGACGTCGTCTGTAGGTAAATATAATTTAATATTTGTTTATATATATATATATATATATATATATATATATATATATATATATATATATATATATGGCCATTTCTCGAAAATTCTTGGTCTGATAAGGTTGACTTTCTGGGAAAGGTGCAACCGAAACATGTATGCACATATGTAACCAATAATGTTTGTATAAATAAAAATTTATACTTATAAACAGCTCTACTTGTTATTGAGCACTTTTTATAAACAGTTGAGTTTCTATGGATTTACATTTACAGAAACTAATACAATACATGTACGATATATATATATATATATATATATATATATATATATAATAATGGTAATAATCCAGGTGAAAGATATCCACAGGGTGGTAATCCAGAGAATTTTAACCGGGTTTATAAAAAGTGCTCAATATCAAAATAGAGCTTTATATATGATAGTTTTATTTACACAGACATGCACAAAATCTGCGACACTGGCATGTCGATGTTATCGATCAACAGTTACTATAAACTGAGATCTCATCAGGCAGAGTTAGAATCCGATCTTAACCTCAGATCATATTTGGAGAGAACCTCTCCAAATATGATCTGAGGTTAAGATCGGATTCTAACTCTGCCTGATGAGATCTCAGTTTATAGTAACTGTTGATCGATAACATCGACATGCCAGTGTCGCAGATTTTGTGCATGTCTGTGTAAATAAAACTATCATATATATATATATATATATATATATATATATATATATATATATATATATATATATATATATATATATTCATTCGCAGACTTAACACACTTTGCTTGTTAAAAATCCAGTTTGGTCTTACCTTCTCGTTCTATTGTTATAATTAAAAATATCCAGAGCATTCCACCAAAGTCTATTTTTGAAAATTCAACATTCCAGTCTTGTGACGTTGAAGGGCCGATTATAACTAAGACCACAAGGCGGTATATTTACAAGAGTGCATTTAGAGAAGTACAGAATAGTATGTTACAGAAAGTCTTCGTCCGATACTGTGGCTATGACTGCAACTAATGACTTGTCACGGTACTTC